>OX155950.1:600000-1010000 GCA_944548615.1 Micropterix aruncella
TTTATTCAGTAAAAGGTAAAAGTCTTTTGTTTTAAACACTTGAGACAATAAATTTACTTATTTTGATAAGAATTCATAATTGTTGATAACATGACCTAACGATTTAAATTACTTTTTTAATATAAAAAATATATATATTAAAAAATCACCATAATATCGCGCACTCGGTTGGTTATCGTCATAAATATTCAAATATTTGTCCAAATTTGGCCAAATGATGTACTGTAAAAGACAAAATTTATCTACTTTAAATACCAGATGTGATAAAAGTATTTATTTTGATATAATAATCAATTTATTACTACCAAATGTGCGTTAGAAATAATTTTTATTTTTTTATTGTATTTATGGTTCACTATTTTGGCGATAATGGCTTACTGTCGCTGGCTTTTTTGTAGGACTATTTAAGATAAACATTTCCATTGTATATTATATACGTGTAACTCCAACGGTTTTTGCGGCGCACGCCAGAATAGCTCGCAGATGGCAGATTTTTTCCTACTTCTTCTTCTTCATCTCAAGCTAAGAATCCATTTTAAAATGAAGAACGCTGTAGTAGAAAAGAGCGTCAGAAATTTATATAATAAATTAGTGCTATTTAAAGGTCATTAGCGCACCCAAACTAGTATAGTAATAAATAATATTACGAGAATCTTACATTGTTTAATTGTGACAAAAAGAGATTTTACAAATAAAAAAACATATTTTTTAATATATTTTTTTATTATTAATTAATATTTATTACTTTTATTTTGAATCTAATTTAATCAAGAATGATGTCGATAGTATTTGTAACTAGCGTTAACGAGAATCTGACATAGTTTAGTTGTGATAAAAATAAATTTTATTTTAAATAAAAGACTTATTTTTATATTATTAAGATTTTACTACACCTTATATTGATAATACTCTTATTTTTAATCTAATTTAATCAAGAATCATACCGATAGTATTTGTAAATGCATTTAATATTACGAGAATCTGTCATTGTTTAGTTGTGACAAAAATAGGTTTTTTAAAAATAAAAGACCTATTTTTTAAACATTTTTTTTTAATTCAGCTTTATTTATACTTTTATTCTAATTTATTCAAGAATCTTATCGATAGTATTTATTGTAACCTTAATTTATACTTTTATTCTAATTTATTCAAGAATCTTATCGATAGTATTTATTGTAAGCTCTTCCCTAGTCACGCACACTACAGCTTGCTTGTAAACAGCTTTAGAAACTCACACTAACAAAAAACGGAGTCTTTAGCAAATGCGCCGCGCGCGCCGTTTCTGCCGTGAACGATTTGGCAACGCTGCATTTGATATGGCGTTTACACTCTCGCGCGAGGCGCGATGCGAGACGCAAAACCATATCAGTAAACAAATGGAACAGAGGCAAAGCTTCTAACGAGCGTACAAAATGTTTACCAACTTGCTAGAAGCTTTGCCTCTGTTCCGTTTGTTTACTACATGACATGGTTTTGCGTCTCGCCTTGCGCCTCGCGCGAGAGTGTAAACACCCCAAATAAGAAAGTTTACACGTAACTGTTTATTTATTAATTTATTTATTTATTTAAACCCATAAAAAAAACAATTACATAACAAAAACATCGTCTTAGCCTAATAATTAATAATTTAATATTTCCTTTTGTTGTCATTTTAGTAATGCAAATATAAAATTTTATTAAGCAAATTTAGATCTTAGGAACTATGTACAATAATATTTTTATCATAAAATCAATAACATCGAACAATAACGAGAGCTGTTCTATGGTAAAAAAATAATTTTGTAGTTTTTTTTAAGGTAACATTAAGAGTTAATTTAAATAAATTTATATAACAAAGACATATTGCTATTTTAAGTAGGTTTTTACATTGTTACTTTCATTTTATATTGCATTGGTTAAAAAACGGTGAGTTGTGTAAAATTCATAGTCATCAATTACTTAAAAATTTCAAATACAGTCGACAGTGTAAATTAACAGTAGTAAAAAATGACAGATAAAATATTATAAAATGTATAAATAAAACAGTATTTTAATTACATAAAATTGTAAATTAAATGACTTGTAATATCAGCAGTATTATTGCTTACAACATATGACAATATAATATAATACGATAATACATACCTACACCCACAGAAGTGCCTTAGTAATAATTTATAATAGAAAATTAAACTTACATATTAGACTACTAGATGTATTACATAACTTTTAGAATATACATTTCTTGAGAACGAACAACCTCTTCGGAAGTAAAATGATTACTGCATACAAACGAACCAGAGCTCGGCGTCCAATTAAAACGTGGAATAGCCCTAGTCCATCGCTTACGAAGATTATCTTCCTTCGGGAAAGAAAATGTTGAAACGGGAAGTTCTCCAGTTTTCAACGCAGAGTTATAATTTGATTTGTATCCGGGAACACAGCATCGCCTCGGCATCTAAAAAATATAAGCTAGTATTAGCGGTGATATTACACCTCAGCTGGTTCGAATTCGTTTGATATGTTCGACTACATAATGAAATTGTTTCCAGTCAGTCGATAGTAGCATCGATGATGATCATCGTCATTCGCTCGCTTGATCAAAAGCTGCATACAGATACAGACTCATCTCTCCACGCTCTACCTTTATTAAGTTAATGTTATCTATACTAGTCTATACTAATATTATAAAGAGGTAATGTTTGTGAAGTTGTAGGAAGTAATCTCTGGATCTACTGAACCGATTTTGAAAATTCTTTTACCAATAGAAAGCCACGTTATTTGTGAGTGTCGACAGAAATCCACCGTCGAATCTCGCTCGATTCGAAAGCGATCATTTCTCTCATTTAATATGACAACACAGTATACTGTGACGCGACTTGACTTGTTCTCGTCTCGTATGATCCGTGATAAGCTTTATAAAAAGTTTTCATATTAACTAGCTAAAATTTTAGCAGTCCTTTGATATTATTATTCTTTGATTCAAAAAGTTGCATACTTATGATATAATGAAACCCAAGTATCGAGTAAGGTTTTTCGCTACCCCTACCTTTATACAGTGACCAATATCAAGTCAGACGAATTGCAATTTCTCAGCTGCAAGTATAGAAGCAATTAAGGGTGTCAACACGTGCATACTCTTCACCTCAGGAAGATTTAAAGACAACAGGTCGTTTCTATCGGCCTTGTGTTTATGCCATTGCGTCTGAAAATAGACAAAAAAATGCTTAAATGTTTGATATGTTTAAATATTTAGCTCACCAAATCCAACATCTACTGAAGCACAAGCTTCGCTTAGTTGGGCGACATCGATCAGTAAACATCATAAGAGTTTAATTTATTTCTGTGGTTTGCGTAATTTAGTTTAATATTTTGTTTGATGTTTTAATTGTAGATTGCATATTTTTTTTGTTAATTTCTTTATCTATACTAATATTATAAAGAGGTAAAGTTTGTGAGTTTGTGAGGTTGTAGGGAGTAATCTCTAGATCTACTGAACCGATTTTGAAAATTCTTTTACCCATAGAAAGCCACGTTAGTTGTAAGTGTCATAAGCTATATATTAATCCGAAAAATGAAAAGACTTCTTCGTGATAGTCGGATTTCCAAAGTAAGTCGGAAAAAACGGTCGAACGAAAACGTTTATAACTAACGCTGCCTTAACGATGAGATATATGATTAAGTTCTAAAGAAAAGTTGTAGAGCTTGATAATGCGTACACAAAAGCCACGACAGCATATGCCTAACTTTTATATTTAGGTCACAAAAAGTAGTATTTTTATATGAAAAAAAATAATTTAAATCTTTAGGTCATGTTTATTGGTCATATTATCAACAATTATGAATTCTTATCAAAATAAGTAAATTTATCGTCTCAAGTGTTTAAAACAAAAGGCTTTCCTCTTTTACTGCATATAATTCCCCTTTTACTGCATAAATAGTTAAAGAAATAATACACTTACAAATAAGACACTCACAAGAAGACACTCACAAATAACGGTATTATAGTCAAATTGGCATACAAATACATACATATGCAGTAAAAATATAACCCTTCTTTTGGCAGTCAGGAAATAAATCATAGCACTCAGTACTAACCGAACCACACTCATAATTTCATCACAGGTAAAAAGTTTTACAGCCCAACAAAGTGGGCACGGGTCAGCTAGTTAAAGATAAAAAACGAATAACCAAATAATTACCTTGACGGATTAATGTAAATCGTATTTTATCCAGGAATGCACTGCACACATATCCCTGGAATGCACCAATGACTCTCGGAATCTGAAATTTAAGTCAAAATTAATGAAAGGGTATATATAATGAGGTATACGAGGCAAACCAATCGGTTGAGTACCTATATTTTATCCAGATTCAACGGCGCTCTGTCTCTGGATTGCACTAACAACTCCTTCTGGAATCTGTAATATATTTGAAGTTAAATTAATGATGAGGTACATAATGAGGTATGCAAAACAAAGCAATAGGTGTGTTTAGAGTGCTCAAAAACTATTATATATTTAATGGGTAACGTCTTTTAATCTGGACAATCCGTCTTGTTTCTCGACTGATAGAACGCCGATATTGCTGTGATAATCTTAAACGAGGCCTGGTTGGCTGTGGCCAGGCATGTTAAAAAAGCTATCTTGTTGCATGCATTACAAATAAAAGCTTTACAGTTGTCGTAGAAGAAGATCAATTAAATATTTACCTGAAGCCGTTATCGTAGATAGTATCAGAAAATGAGGTGGACTCTCTCTCTCAATTTCACTTCGTCCACAGACTGCACACACGCTTCTGGGAATCTGTAATTTATTTGGATTCAAAATAAACAACACTCTAAAATATAACATGATGACATAGATTGTGCTAATAATAGCGCTAAATAGGTAAAGAATACTGTTAAAAAATGATTATACCATTAATATTTAATAGATATGAACTAAAACTGTTAATGAAATCTGTAAAATTAGCGATAATAACGAATGTTTCGCGGAACAGTGAACACGACAATTTGAGGTTATGTTTCTATGTAAAACAACATATTAACGCAAATTTGTTGATAAAAAGATGTATATTTACCTTAAATAGTTGTTGCAGATAGGGAGATGAGTATTTTACATTAAATCACATTTAAAATTACACATAAAAACCACAAAAACTCACAATGTCCACTGTTCATAGAACTGTCGTGGAACTGTCAACAATACTTAGATCGACGTTGCCAGTTGCCAGCCACATCTTATTGTTGGAAAGGCGATGCCTGAAATAGCACGCCATCTATTATTTTCTTTATTGAACATGTGATTTGTAGCGTAGAAGGAAATGCAATAGATAGCGCTAATAATTGAATGCTAATTTCGTTGAAACTGCTTGAATTATTGGGTTTTTAGAATCAATCGATCCTTTATAATTAAAACTTAATTATCAATGTTAATATAGATATCCAAATAAATTGCTATACTTTTCGACGTCAGCACTACCAGTGCCATCTGCGTAGTGACGGCGAGAAATATGCTGCCATTTTCTTGTATGGGGTGGCGCTATCTATTACACTATAAAATCAATGGTACAGATAGCTCGTCCGCTCACCAGTGCGAAATAAA
The DNA here is from genome assembly GCA_944548615.1 of Micropterix aruncella. Classification (NCBI taxonomy): domain Eukaryota; kingdom Metazoa; phylum Arthropoda; class Insecta; order Lepidoptera; family Micropterigidae; genus Micropterix; species Micropterix aruncella. The sequence goes on from OX155950.1 coordinate 605,586, forward strand.
TTGTCAACTGAACAACATCTCTGAGTTTCACTGCCGCGTCGAGCGGTGAAGACGCAATTGGCACCGCCGATAGGCAAAGAGGATAAATAAACGCATCCCTCATAATACTGAAATCATATGTATATATATACTTTTATTCATATTTATTTATATTGATTCGATAAAATATTATATATAAATTATGTTACATAAAAATATATTACATATATCTACTCCACTTTCAAATCTTTCAAAAACCACAGGCGATCACGAACATTACAGACGTGACCAAAAGAATTATTCACGAACACCTTTTTGAATAGCTTATGCGCTGATTGATGCAAGCGATAGCCGATGCACATGGATATACTGTGCCCAATTTATGGATGACTCGAATCATCCTTCGACAGTGACTCCTCCATATTTAAATCATCATCATTTTTAATATGTTCATATTCAATGGCTAACACTGGATGTTCGCCATCCTCACCATCATAAAAGTCTTGCATCTGCATCAACTCATCAAAATCTAAATTGTCCATGTGCTGATTAGATGTTTATTTCATTTCATCATTCGGAAAATGCATGGGAGCAGTATGGGTTGGCTCGGAAGCTGGCAAATTTCATCGAAGTTATTGACTTCTGTTGGGTATTGTTGCAACTCTTTTCAATTTTCGAACTTTACGGACATTTTTAAGCTGCTCTTGTTTGTGCTTTCTATTTTCGATTTGCAGCTAGTAATTCTACGGTCTCAATAACTGTTTTGTGCTGTATAATTATAGGTCGTGCATCAGGACTGGTTAGCGTCAACTGTGCCGTATTTACGGGTGCCAGGTACCCGGAAGGTTCCGTTTCTTGCCTCGGAATCATTTCAGCAGAACCAAAGTTCAATTTTGCATTAACTTTTTGTTTTAACCTGTATTCTCGCTGATAATCAGGTCTAGACTTTTTGGCTGGCTTATCTCCATTAATATTTTGTGCTTCTTTCAGTTTTTTGTCGGAGTCTGTACTCTCGCTGTCCCTCTGCCTGAGTTTTTGTTTTTATCGGAGCTGGTGTTAATGGCGGTCTGGTTACAGATCTTTGAAGACAAATTCGAACATAAAGGGCACATACGTTTATATGTACCTTGTCAGGTACGTATATTACTACGTTACGAACAGTTATTTAGTTTAGAAATATTCTGCTTAGATGTATGCTATCTATTATCAGTTATGTATATTACTATGTTACGAAGTTATTTAATTTAGAAATATTCTGCTAAAAAGTATAACATCTATTGTCAGGTACGTATATTACTAAAACTTTTTTAATTTTGAAATATTCTGCTTCAATGGCACTAACATTAATTCATTTATAAAAACATAACGCTCGATTGTAATACCTATCAAATTTTCGTACCGGGGGCTTTAAATGAAATCGATTCTTAAGAGCGTGTTAGCATTTTTCATGCGTAAATCAAGAGTTTAGTAGTTTTTGAAGTGATTTTGGTCACATAATTAATCGGTTTAGCTTCTTTTGGCTTCAGTCATCTTAATCACCATATATATTTATTTTACCTCTATTGAATAATTAATATAAAATTAGATTATTGACTTAGTAAACAGCGGATTTCGAAAGCGCGATTTCTGGATGACGCGCGAAGACTCAATTTTGAAGTAAAATTACACCAATTATTATTACTAGGTAAGAAGGTAAGAAATATTAATTTGAAGGAACATATCCTGAAATTTAAAACGTATTAAGAAAATTTCGATTTTAACATCATAAACTTGTATTTTTATCACGTTTAAGAAAGTCAAAAATCTAGAAATTGACTAAAAGAAAATACGTTATATCTCATAATCTAGAAGTAATTTGACAACATAAATAATTTTATACGTAAGAAAAAAGATTGTACTATAAATATGTAAAAAAGAAAAAAAATCCGTCTTCATCTTTTATGATAATAATTTTTCAAAGTAAGTATAAAATCGTGTGCCTCGAACGGCCTATAATCATTCGCTCTCTGGCGCTCGTCGACGCAGGGTCTATGTCGGTTGATCTTCCGCCGCCGCGCAAGTGCCGCGCGTGATATTTACGTAAATTATAGTGTGACTAAATAATTGTGATACCGAAGTATTTTGTATTTTATTTGTGAATCTGAACGATGCTATTCATGTAAGCAATATTTTGATTAATAGTGAACTAAGCTTATAAATAGCTGTATTTAACTTATATTTTTTTTCTACAAACGTGTAATTATTCTACTTACAGAACATGGGTAGAAAAGAAAGGAAATATTATTATGGATCAAAGAAATCCGTGATGTCACGAAAACGTAACATGATTAATAATCGATGGAAATGAAACAATCAGTAGGGATACCGCACCGCAGAGACTTGCAGATTATATAAATAAACATTTCACAAATGTTGGGCACAACTTAGCGCAAAAAATACAAAAAAGAATTACTCTCTCGAGACATTTGCCTCCGTCGATAGATTTTCCTGTGTCTCTTTTCCTGACTCCAACAACGCCATATGAAATTATGCAAACAATAGGATCCCTAAAATTAGACTCGGCTCCTGGTATTGACAATCTTAATTCAAGAATATTCAAGCTTTCAAAAAGAGAACTAAGTTGTCCCATTTCTCATATTGTGAATTCTAGTTTTAAATCAGGCATTTTCCCCGACATACTTAAATGTGCAAAAGTCATCCCTATTTACAAAAACGGCGATAAATTAAACATTGACAACTATAGACCCATATCCCTACTAAACACTCTATCTAAAATCATAGAGAAAGTGGTTAAAAAGCGTCTTTCGAAATACCTGCAAGAAAACAATATTCTATCAAAAAATCAATTTGGATTTAGAGAGGGTATGGGCACTACTGATGCTATTGCAGAGGTAACAAGTATAATTTATGATAATGTGGATAAGAGGAAAAAATGTTTAGCTATTTTCCTAGATCTAGCGAAGGCATTCGATACGGTTTCACACGTCAAACTGCTTCAGAGGTTAGGGAATGTGGGATTTAGGGGTATCACTCTGGACTGGTTTACAAGCTATTTGACAAATAGGAAACAAATTATTACCGTTAACAATACACACAGTAAGCCAGAATACCTCCAGTATGGTGTCCCTCAAGGCACTGTTCTCGGGCCCATTTTATTTCTTATTTACATCAACAAACTCTCCAATCTAGTCGGCAAAACAATTTCCTTCGCCGATGATACGGTCGTTATTTTTGAGGGCTATAACTGGAATGAAACATTCTCCGTAGCCAATGAGGGTATTAATGAAGTACATGAATGGTTAGACAATTCTCTACTTAGCCTGAACATACATAAAACTAAGTACCTTACGTTCAGCAACAATAGTAAAGGCCAACCACATTTAAACCATAGACTGACCATTCATGACTGCGACAGAAATACTCAGCATTGCAACTGCACTACTCTAGAAAGAGCACAACAGGTACAATACCTGGGTATAACGATCGACAATAAGATGCGTTGGCAACCACATATTGATAAGCTGGCGATGAAGGTGCGCAAACTCGCATGTATATTCAGGGAAATAAGAGATATTGTGGACCCGTGAACACTGAAAAACACCTACTATGCATTGTGTCAGTCAATACTATGCTATGGTATTATAGGATGGGGCGGTTGTACAAGGTCCACTCTACACCCTCTAGAAGTAGCGCAAAAATGTATTTTTAAAATAATCGCACGTAAACCATATCGATTTCCGTCAGACACTCTTTACATCCAGTCCGGGGTTTTGGATGTAAGACAGCTTTATGTTCGCATGGCCCTAATATATACTAAAAATAAAATGACACCTTATAATCAACGAGTTGGAAAGACGAGAGCAACAAGAACTGGTGATATGTTGGTGCCAAGATCTTACACAACATTTGGCCAGCGCCATTTCACGTTCATTGGCCCTAGAATGTATAACAATCTTCCCGACGCAATTAAAAGTAGTGAGAACACATCCACTTTTAAAAAATCTCTAACGGATTGGTTGTTGGAGGTGGGTAGGGACGGTTTAGGGAAGATGTTGACTGTTGTATTTTGAATGATAGTATTTAGTACTTAGTATTTAGTTTTTCCATGATAATTTTAAATGACTATTATAGGTATGTGAGCGTCATATCAATATGTAATTGATTTATATATGTATATTATTTTAGTTTTTATTTTATTTATTTTGGTTTTATTATTATTTTCGTATAAATATATGTATGTGTATGTGTGCATACATGGATATATATTTTATCTATATATGTATATAAGTATCTATCCATATTTGTATATGCGTAAATATTTGTAGTTTTAAAAATAAGTACTAATTATAGATTAAGTTGACAGTGCACACTTAATATCATCATTAAAAGTCTGCCTTAGAACAGGCCTAGGCCTAGTTAGGCGACTGTGTCAATCATAAAAATAATGTCGCATCAATTTCTTGCTAACATCTTAATCAAATATGACATTAACTTTTCACTAGATGTGTTACTACTAAATAAATAAATAAATAAATAAATAAATAAAAAAAATTTGCAGAAGGCAAGATAAGCTGCGTAAGTACCTATTTATTTTTTAACATGGTGTCAATGTAAGTTATTGTTTTTGTACCAACATAATACTCGTAGTCAAGTAAATGACAAATCCACTAGCGATCACCCATCAACCGTAACAGTTTATTTTTACCCGACTAAGGAAAAGTCAAAAGGAGGGTTATGATTTTAGCAGCCTATGTAAGCATGTAGGTATGTATATAATATGTATGTACTAGCTGCGCCCAGCGGTTTCACCCGCGTGGTGATGGAAAATTGTGATAATGATGATAGAAAACCATATATCTTTATAAATTATAGACTATGTGTTATTCTGATGTGTAAGCTATATTATTGAAAAGTTTCATCAAAATCCATTCAGTAGTTTCTGCGTGAAAGAGTAACAAACATCCATACATACATACAAATTTTCGCGTTTATAATATTAGTAGGATAGTAGGATAGAATTTAAATTTCGAATGTCAATTTCTTAGATTTTTTTCCTACTTACTTGACAGTTATCGGTATATTTTAGATAATTCACACTATATTTTTATAAATTATAGCCTATGTGTTATTCTGATGTGTAAGCTATGTTATTGTAAAGTTTCATCAAAATCATTCAGTAGTTTTTGCGTGAAAGAGTAACAAACATCCATACATACATACAAACTTTCGCGTTTATAATATTAGTAGGATGTAAGTATGTATTTTAATCTGTTCCCTCATATCTCCAAAACTTCTAGTCGTATTTTGACAATCGAGGAAATGTGAGATTCGAGACATTAAATGATCTCAAACATTATCAATAAGTTTGATATTATCAATAAGTAAAACTACGTAATAAGAAAAATAATTACTTAAAAACTAACAATAGTAGATTTTGAATGTAGACACCTAGTTATTAAATTACCTTAATTTATCATTATACTAATGCTCCCTGGATTACATATTTTTTTAATATGTGATTCGTTAATAATCTATATATTGCAGTTTAAAAACTTGCATTAGCTAAACCAATTTCAATAGATCTTGTAATATCTCAGAAGTTGGGGTTACCATTTTTACGTAACTATTTACAGTAACTATTAATTAATGTTTGGCAGTAAGTCAATAATTACTTAATTAGAGTACTCAGAGAAATTACAAAATGGTCATTAGTGATAGTATAAAATGACCGCGATGTCCAAATCATTATTATTTATACCATCACTAACGACCATTTCGTAATTTCTTTGTGTACCCTAATTAGGTAATTATTCACTTACTGTCAATCATTAATTAATAGTTACGTAATAATGATAACACTTACTTCTGAGGCATTACAAGATCTATTGAAATTGGTTTAGCTAATACAAGTTTTTAAACAAACAATTGAAATATTATATAGATTATTAACGAATCACATAATTTAAAAAACATACATAATGGCAACATATACCGGACAAACTGCTTCAAAAAAAAACATTTACATCGTGTTTGGTATTATCGTGCAAGTATCGTGTTAGGTACATGAGTACGTTTCGAAAATATGTACTGATTTCGAAATGTACTCAATGAGTACATTTCGAAAATATGTACTGAAAACCCCGAAAATATGTTAGTAGGTTTTATTTCTTTTAACTTTTTACTTGTTTAGAATGCATAACGATTAATAACTTGTTGAAATATAAGAGGTAGGTACACCGGAATGAAATATTGTTATTTTTTTATTCTGCGGATTCCCTAATTTTCTTAATAATCGTCTTTTGTTTTTTTTCAGATCAAAATTAAGAGAATCTTTAATAAATACTAAAACCCCCAATGCAGTCTCAACTGGAACTTCTGCATCGCCTCCTACTAATATATCGTACGTTGCAAATTGTAGTTGTTTTTAATCTACTAAGTGAACTTTTATTTTGTTTTATTTTCTTTAATGTCAGCAATTTTATTTGTAGCATTGAAAACATGGATATCGATTTAATTGAAGAAAGAAACCTTAATTTGTTTTAAAAAACCTAAATGCGTAATTTGAAATCCAGAGAAACACCTAGTGCAAATAACCTAAATAATCAAACATCGTGAGTAGAAAATTGTTATTGGTAATTTCGTTATATATTTCATTGTAAATTTCATTATATCGATCATCTAATTTGTAGGACTGAAGTTATGAACGGTGATTTGATTGACAACATTGGGGATAATTTAATGATTAGTTATGTTGAGGTAAAAACTAATTTCTTTTTTACTTTTCAATTATAATGAAACGTGGAAAAAATCCGTTAATTTAATCTTTTTTTAGGTTACAAAAACAGAACCAGAATCTATAACTATCGAAGGAAGACGCGTGGTAGATTTTCAGTATTTCTTGAACGGCTTAAAAAAAAATGCAGAACATAATAATCGGTTTGGTTGTTTTCGGAACATAATAATCGGATTACATAACCTGAAAATCGTTAAAGAAATTCAAAGGGGACTTCAGTCAACTTTTTACTTTAAATGTGATATGTGTTATGTGATACTTCATTTAAGTCGGTAAGTACTTATACAAATAAACAACTAAAAAGAGTTGCTTTTTATTAGTATCTATATAGGTAGTTTTATGTAATTATAATAATATTGCATCATCCATATTTGTATAAATTTAATTAAAATAGTTTTATAACACTTCAATTAAGTCGGCACTTATACAAATAAACAAGTAAAAAGAGTTTCTTTTTATAATTACCTATATAGTTTTATGTGAATATAATAATATTGCATCATCCATATTTGTATAAATTTAATTAAAATACATAATTCATCTATTTTGGACAGTCTTTTTATTTTCTTCGTAAACTTTAGTTATTTACTTATTAACTAAAAATATAGGTACCTACGCCATAGCTACAGATCAAGATCGTTTAGTCGCCGTAACGTCGCAACTGTGTCCCATACGTGAGGAAAAACCCACACAGGCGCACTCACCTCGCGCGTCGAGCGGTAAATACCTAAAACCCGAGTGCCTAAATTTGGGACAACGCTCTTAAGGAGTATACTCCAAAAGAATACAGGCGTAAACAACATTTTTTTAAATCCTAAGAGATAAATACAGAAGCAAATTATATCCGATAAAACACGATCGTTGAAATCGGATTAGGTGAGAAACGCAGTCATAGTAGCTTACATTTTATGTCAGATAAGAGAGGACAATATAAGATTTTTTTTCGTTGTTAGAAATCAATAGCCCTTACTAAAAAACCAGAATATCATTATTTATTATTCGAAATATCCGTTAAAAGAGCTTTACGTCTAATGGGTCAATTAGATGAGATAAACTGTAAACTCTTCAGCCTCTAGAAAGTCTAGAAGAGCTCGTCTTTCGTACCGTCGATCGATAAGGAGATTTGCTAAGGCCGCTCGGCTTACTTAAGCTATCTGCATAATACAAGCCAACGCAAACATCCCCAATTACTCTGATCGAGAAAGGGGGCCCGGCTCCGTCATACATACACCATGAGCTTGGTAACAGCCTAACTGAAGTTAACCCGTAAAAAAATGTCAAATCAAAACTGTCAAGTAGTAGAGTGATAAGATAAGAGTATATGTAAGAAATGAAAAATATAAAAGAGATTCAAAATTTAATTAATAATAATAATAAATAATAATAAAAAACGCTTTATTCTTAAGAAAAGGCGAACTTTTCTTAAGAATAAAGCGTTTTTTATTATTATTTATTATTAATTATGTTTTCAATCGCTTATATAATCTTTTTAATTTCTTACATATACTCTTATCTAATCACTCTACTACTTGACAGTTTTGATTCGATGATAATTCGAGATTAAAAAAGATGTTTTAAATATGAGATAAAACGAATTCGTGTCCGATATCTAAAACGAATTGGAATACGGAATTTGTTTTGAGAAATAATATAAGTAGACTTATAAAATAAAAGAGTGGTTCAGATTTTACAGTTTAATAAATATGCATATAAAAGAGATGCATTAATTAATACAATAACAAATATGCATATAATAATTATAGAGACACATGCTTGAATACTTCGGCCACATAAGAGGCTGTGTACGAAATCGATGTGGGCCGTGATACCTCTATAATCAATGGTATAATATAACTATAGTAGGTAGGATTTTCGGAGGAGAAGAGATACGTCCACCCTTTGGAAGCGCTCGGCGGGGACTAGCTGACTTGAGGCGTGAATCGTATCATAGGCGAGTATCATAACGCGAGAATTAGATTGTTTTAAAAGACTTTATTGCCAATTTTAATTCATGTTTTGCATTTTTTTGAGGAAATGGATTGATATTGAACAAAAGTTTATTTCTGTTGTCCAAAATCAAAAGCAATTCTTCGCCCATTTTCTAAAAAATTTGACAAAGTTAAATATTTTTTTTATCAACAATTTTATATGAAAGTAGTAAAAAGTGATTCACTTATTATATAGAGGACTTTCACAACAATACATTAAAAAAAATTATACCGTTTAGATGTCAAAACAATTCGTAAATATGTTATATTCTAAACCTCTTACAGCAAAAATTCACAAACAGTCGCCAGTTTAAGGTCAATTAATCGAAATTCTATAATAATTTTTTAAAAAGTACCTCACTCATTAGACAATAATATACATGATCTTTTATGTTGTGCAATAAAACTTATAGAAATACAGTATTTTAACCTTAGCCCTTGGAGTAAATGGGTATTTTCATGGATGCATCTGTCTCTTTTGCAGGATTTTCGGCGACATCGACCTTAAAGTACTATAACTGCGAAACTACTACACCAATCATAAAAAGAACAACTGCACAATGATTGCATTGAAATTTCGAATATAGAATATTGAAATATCATTTTGTAAAACAATTAGATAATTATGAATAAATATGAGAACGTCAAAGAAGTGAAAAAAACGCGGAACCAGATCTGGTCGTATCATACTCAACGGATAATTGTTTCAGAACCAGATTTGGTCGTATCATACCCAACGGGTTAAATTCACGTCTACAAAATTACGTAAATTCGCGAAATGCGCAAAATTTCGTGTACGGCCTCTTAACCCTTCCTATACGAGTTAACCATTTTTGGTTAGACGCTTACAAACGCTAAGATTTGAGCTAATCAATTTTGGTTAGGGCGCTCCGCGCTGCGTAAAATGCGATTTATTACTCGAATTGCGATCCTTTCCGCATATTTAAAGTAACAGATATCGAAAAAGTCGAACGGTCGAACTCTAGTCGACGACTGTCAGTCGATAAATTATTTTCAATAATCAGTTTCGCGTCGTCGCCCGGGCGCGGCGCCCGCGAGCCGCCGTCCGGCCGAGTCGCCGAGCCGCCAACGCCCGAAGTGTCTGTGATTTTGTGATTTTCGTGTTATTATTGTGCTATTTCCTGCAAAACCGTAAGTGATTTGCATTCTAGGGAAGATTTCCGAAAGAGAATTTCTAATTTGGGACAGCTCATCTGCTTTTTTCACGTTTTATCGCGTAAAATAGTCTGACGTTAGCTTTGCAAAAAATGTTCGTTTCTTTTCCCGAATTATAACGAAAAATCGCGAATTATGACGTAATATTCGTTTAATTCGCTTATGAAACAGCTATTATTTGATTTACATCGTATATAATCACAAAATTGGCTATATTTTGCTCAATTCAACTTGATTTCTAATTTGACATCACACATCGGACATTCGGCGAATACATCGATTTTTTCTTGGCTGAGTAACTAAATGTTTTTGTATGCAAATAAGTAAAACAAAATATAAGTTTTGGTAAAGTATTTAATAAAGAACATAACTGTATTTACAGTTTTTGCATATTTTACGTATTTTGTGATAAAAACATCGAAATTATTTGAATAGGCGACTTTTCCTCAGTTCGCGACTTTGTAATATTTATTCATTATTATCTTAATTGTTTTACGAGATAATCTTACAATGTTTTATATTTCAAATTTCAATGCGATCATTTTACAGTTATTCTTTTTATGATCCGTATAGTGGTTTACAAGTTATAGTCGTTTTACTCAAGTTCATTTACTTGCGCCGAATTTACAAGCGAAAATGTCGCCGGCGTAAGTGACAGCTGATTTTTACTTCGCGATTGGAAGGGTTAATGCGCAACCCCAAATACGAACTCCTGCAAATAATAACCCAGGCTAAAAATCAAGGCAAGAGGAGGCTTGGGCGGTCACTGACGTCATGGCTGCAAAACTTACTCCAGTGGTTCCAGCTGAGCACTGGCACATTGTTCCGTGCGGCGGTCTCCAAGACGGAAATCAGCAGGATGATTGCCAACATCCGTTAGGAGACGGCACTATTAGAAGAATAAATATGCCAGAATAAATCAAGGCAGGACCACTGCCGCAGGGATGGATGCAAAGCGAACGATAAATCCGATCATTTGGCTAAATAATGACAGAAGCCACAGCACCAGGATAAACAATAGGCTCACCAATACTAAACATAAACAAAATGTCAAAATGCTTATTCACAATGAAGCAAAACCACAGCTACGACCAAAGAGTGTAAGCAACCCATCGGCATAAGAGACAAGAAAAGTAATAATCACTGACAAGGATAATCCAGTTTATAGAGGACTAGCCATAGAATGAGTTGTTTCACAAAGCGAAAATACTTGATATTAGGCAACTGTATTGTTTAAAAACTGCTTCAAATTTTAATCACGCGCAAGCAGACATCGTTCCCTGTTAAGAACACAAGATCGGCGCAGGTACCGCAACACAAGAAGCCAACAAATTAAAAACACAAGGCAAGCTACTGGGTCAAATTATAATATTCCGATTGTAAAGTCCTCATTTGCCCAAAGGTATTTTTACTTCCTTGCGCCGAGATTTTATAACAATTTAAATGAGAGTTATAAGAATGCAAACAACATAAATTCATTCAAAATACTTATAAAGAAGTACCTGCTTGAAAGGGGTCCAATGTATGCTGAGTCTCAATTGCTCTCGCTAATAATTTAAGTTGTTTTATTAAATTATATATTACTTACTAATATCAAATCTCGTGTATTATTTGCTATGTATATATATATGTGTAGGTATGTATATATATTTATGTATGTGTGTATGTATGTGTATGTTTATATGTATATATTCTTATGTATTATGCAATGCAACTTAAGTTCATAATATCAAAAGAGTCAGCTCGTCGATACAATTAAACAAAAATCAGCATCCCTAGATACGGGTCTCTGACCTAGTTAGGAATGCGGATAAACATTTTCACCATAGGATGTGCTCAATCTCTCCCAACTCAACCATATTATGTAAATGGTGTTTATATGACATATTATATTAAGTTATTGTAAATTAATAAATAAATAAATAAAATAAATATATAGTGCCCAGGAGATTTACATCGTTTGGACAACACCAATTGCTCAGAGATTAATTAATATTTTGTGGAAAACACTTCGATATTTCAGGATTAACACACGTGGTTCTTTAAAAAAAGCCCCATTCAGTGGTAAAGGAAGAAAGGAAACTAAAAGTATCCTGATGACATTTCAAAAATAGCAACAAATTTACACACACACACACACACAATTTACACACCCTCACATCTCTAACAATATGAATTGCCCATATGTAAACAAGAGTAAATTCAGCTTTCTATTTTTATAACCTAATATTTTGTACTTAAATTTATTTTATAATTATTTTCTACTACTTTTATTATTTAATGATCATTCTGATTTGTAATTATTATTTTGTATATTTTATTTTATTTTTAATTTGTATTAAATATAATATAACAATTTCTTAACATCATAAAACAAAACTTTAAAATTTAAAATATCATATAAAATTGGCGTTTTCCTTGAAACACACACTGCCTAGTTAGGAGTGACGCAAAATCATTCTGTAAAAAAAATCCTAAATATTTATTTCGTAAATAAATAAATAAATTAGAGAATTGAGGTCGAGTGTAAGTCAATTCACCTAAAACTATTATAAGACGATTTTTAAAAATGTTTATAGAGAAAATATGCAAAATTTACCAGATTAATTGATCCGAATAATAAAAACTTAACATCCTGCGACGCGTGCGTCCTGCTGCCATCTGTTGTGGTCTCGGTTGTGAGTTTAATTGCGTGACGAAACTTGGACCAGTCAATATCACAGCTCTCAAGGCTCAATCCTCAGACTATTGTGGACGTTCATAATTACATCTTACGCCTAAATATATCTAAATTTGAATGAAGTCAATAAATTCACAGACGTCGCAGCAGTGTCCATCAAAGCATACGAAATTGGCACCCCACTCCAAAAACTATGGTCGATTCTATACTTAACCCCAGTAATAAACCTCGCCTTCACTCGTCATAAAAAAACTACTAACTCAACTCGTATTGAAAAGCCCCTTGATAGACGAGTATAGGATGTACTTAAATAAGGAAATACCAATAAAATGGAAATAAAGGCGAAGAATGAGTCTACACACAAACAAACATCGAACACGACCCCCCCCCCCCCCTCCTCCTCCCTCTTCTTTGCTACTCATCACGTTTGACTGAATGGGGACGGGGAGGGAGGAGGGGGGAGAAAACCCGATGAAGAGGAAGTTACAGCGCTATTCAAAGAGGGAATTGGAATGGAAGCGATTGCTCCGTCGCTCAGCGGCCTATAGGGCGTTTGCAGCTTCCTATAGGGCGTTTGCAGGGCTTTCATATTCATATGGCTCGTTAATATACGCGTACTCGACAATTCCGAAACTCTTAATAACTGAGGATGATGTAGCGTGCTGCATTGTTGCCAATTATAAACCGCTTAAAATGCCAATTAAATACTGATTCTAATTTGGCGCAATCAGTTGACAACCAACTATAGAGGCTAGAGGCCGATAGCGGGACGAGTTAGACGCCGACAGATAAAATACTCGTTTATGAAATCGCATGCTTTCGCTTGTCTATGAAAATAACTGTTGAGTAGTTACACCGGTCAAAAAATGTTGCGCGTTGCGCCATCTAGCGGTAGGTAAAATATCGCGACTAAACAATATTCACGATATTTTACCTACCGCTAGATGTCGCAGTGCCCTCAACGCTTCTCAAACTTTTATTTAACAATCAGGTTGTTCAAATTTCAAAAAAAAATGTTTTGTCCAAAAAATATATTAAAACTTGCTTACTTCCTCGTATTGATTCAACCACTACATTTCACTACAAGGATGTCATTAATAAAAAAGCTCACGGTGTATATCTAACCTCTAAATATATGGCCATCTATATGTTTTTCGCCAGAAACTAAAGTGGCGAATGGTAAGCCCATTCGCAACCGTAGGGAGAGGTTTAGTTTATCATCGCTCCACCGAGTTCTATTTTCTCTCCGATCTCCTGCTTACATGAAAGATGTATTCGTGCCCCTCTCTAGCAATGGCCTTCCCTGACATTCTAGTCGGGATAATACACAGACATTATAGTTCCATCAGCTTTCCAAAGTCTTTTGCAATCTTGGCCACTCCTTTAAAAAAAATCTTCTCAAATCACATGTAAATTATGCTCACCCACCCTGCCTTATCATTTTCTCCATTGTTCCTTGGAGATATTGCTTAAAAAAAAAAGATATTTTGTTCGTGATAGGAATCTTCTACTACATCTACTAACTACCTGCTATGTATAATGACGCGCGCAGAGTGTCAAGGGACGCTCTTATCGCATGGATCCAACATAGAAGCCTTCGTGACTAATAATAAATTAATAGTTTTAAAAAAAACGCTAAAAACACGCTTTTATAAATGCACGTAAAAACCAAAAAACGTGACCTTTCTCACAAGTGCAAACACGACTATGATACGATATTTCATCATGGAATGCCAGTTCCTGTCTTCCGGCTTCATCATCAGACCTTGAACTTCATCATCAGATCGTCAGACCTTGACCTTGAAACATAGTAATTTCAAAGGTCAAATTTCATTACAAGATCTTTCTAACAAGTCCAAACACGGCTATGATACGTTATTCCATCATGGAATGCCAGTGCCTATCTTCCGGCTTCATCATCAGACCTTGAAACCTAATCGTGGTCAAAGTTCATTCAAAGACTTTTCTAACAAGTCGAAACACAGCAATGATACGATGTTCTATCTTGAAGTTCCAGTTCATATCTTCCGACTCCATCATCAGATTAGTTCGACAGTACCATATTATTGTGTTGTCATCAGAACTACATACAGCTGCCAATTTTCATGATGCTACGATCCTTGGAAGATGGTTAAATTAGTTACCTCAGATTCCATTACATAGTTACATACAGGTCGACCTAATAAAAGCGTGTTAAAAAGAAAATTCATCGAAAGGAAAACCATTCTCCCAATTACGATTAATATTTTTCTGTGCCCGTGTTATTTTTCTGTCTTTTAGAAACATCTTTTCTGAGAGGAGCTGGTTTTTTAGTGTAATCCGGTATTTGATGTTAATGGCGTGTAAGCGAGTTCTATTAGTCTCGAGTGATGAAATAACATCTTTCTTTTTCAATCTGGGTTGTCCCTAGCGCAGAAGATTTGAAAAAAATAACTGTATTATCTTGGTTTCCTGGGCTCTTTCTTGATTTACCACGATTCGGCAGGTTATTCACAGTTTTCGTTGTGTTATACCGCTTCATCCACTTGTTCACCAACGCCTTTGATTTATTTATTTACTTTGCAGACGATTCCCGTGTCATTTTCGGTCCTTTTAATGTAAGCAGCACTCATCGTGTAATACGTCTGTTGCACAACAACTGTAAGATTATGTATGGTGGGTCGTAGTGGTAGGGTCCCTTTACCTGCCCCTCTAAAGACTTTTTATGTAACGCTTCTCAAACAAAAATTCTCTCGATCACGGTTTTGTTAGGGCCATTTTTCACTAAGCGGCTAGCCGCGCGCGACCGCAGCCGCCAGCGGCTAGTTTTTGTAACGACCGCGTGCGCGACTGGTCGCCGCGACTGTATTCTACAAACCAGCTCATTTTCAAAATGGACATCGAAGAAATAACATGTCTTTGCTTATTAACAAAAAGAAAACGAAAACATAGCTTTTAGATACACCCTTTGTTAAGAGAACGCACTACAAAAGGTGCTACTTAAACGTTCCATGAGTTTCGGCAGGACACATTTTTTTTAATTACACTCGAATTTCGGTAAATTCCTTTGACGAATCGTTATCAAAAATGAGACCACTAATGCCGGGTACTACAGCTCGAATTGAGAGAGTGCATATCTGCTGAAGAAAAACTACTGGTCACATATCGTCGTTATGTTGTCTCGCCACGATGACTGACAACAAATGTCGCCGGCGGCCGTCGCGGTAATGGGTATTGCGCGGTCATTTTACGTAGATTTTGAGTCGCGCCCGGCTACTCGAGTCGCGTGTTCTTTTGCAGTCGCGGCAACTTACGAGTCGCGGGCGCGTCAGTGGGTACGGTATATAGTGGCTTATCTGTATAAATAGGAATCGCGCGCGGCTAGCCGCTTAGTGGAAAATGGCCCTTAGAAAGACTGTAGGATAGACGGTTTATTACTATTTAATTTTTATTTGCATTTAAATTATTTTTTCTTTTATTTTCATTATGTATTTACTGTATTTATTTTATATAAAATGATAGAAATGCATACCCTCATAGCTCCTTGGAATATATATTATTATTATTATTATCATGTTAGTTAGTATGTACTTTCTCGCCGCCACACTTTTTATACTAGTTTTCCAATGTTTCGCTGTGAGATATTGCGATTTTACAATGAGTTGCCATCTGTTTTCTTTTTTGTGCAATAAACATACTCGTATACAAACAATCTAATTTTGCTATTCTTTAGCATTCGGGATAAACCAAAATTAAACTTAACTGTTCAATTTCATTTATTAAATCATAGCCAGTCGTGATCAGACAGTTTCATAGTCAACTAGAGCTGTCAAATACAACAGGCAAACCTGTCACCTCAGGAAATTTTAACGATATTGGATCGTTCTATCTCCCGTGAGGTGAGCGTAGAAGACTCGGGACGAAAACAGTCCACTGCATGTCTAGATACGCCATTCGCCCGTAAGAAGCCAACGCCTTGCCGCGAGATAACCAGGTTAATCAACCAACGGGCCGACACTCGCGCCCTTACTTTCAGTTGCAACCAGATTACTTTAGTCCCCCGACTGGTTAAAGGTGCGAGATTGCTTGCGCGGTGATACGGTGTCTACCGAATCTATCGCAGACCACGGCATGCTTTGCCCGGCAGTTCACCCAGGATCGGGTAGCCGATTGGTCGTTTCAAGAGCAGTCGCCGTAAGGTGAACAACTACCCCCGCTCTATAGGAGACAGTACTGTTTCCAGACTCCCCCGGCTGTCGGTCAGAATGCACAATCGATTGGATGACACCGCACGGTGCGCAAACCGTCCGGAAGCGCCAGAAGGTTGACTCCTAGGGGAAACTAGCCCGCAGGCCAGAGTCCTACCCGGGCTCGCACTTCTGCGTGGAGGCCGCCGGATTGGTCTTGACCGACCCTAAACACATGGGTCTTAGTGGCCAAACTGCAACAGGGCCCATTAGCTCCCAAAGTTTCATAGTCAGAGATGGGACAATCGTCTATAGAAAAACTAGAATAATTAATAGTCTAGGGCAAATAAGCAAGTCATTCCCCGACAAGATGGTGACATCGAGCGTCAGAGTCCGAAGGAGAAGAACAAGATAGGCACACGAATATCAGTGATGAGTGGACTGACCTGGAAGGCGTATCCGGGCGGGTGCTTGTCGAGGTCGTTCGCTGGCGGGGCGGCTGGCGTCTGGTTGTTGAGCGCGTGGTTGTTCAGCTGATTGTTGAGCAATTGGTTGTTGAGCGGTTGGTTGTTCAGGGGTTGCACTGGCGGCGGAGCGTCGCCGAGCAACGCCGACTCCACGACAGACACGGACGCTATCTCGACGCGACCGCGCTCTTTGCGCCGCTGCAACAAGCAATTTATTTAGTTAGCGTATTTGTATGAGTGACTGTTTGTTTGTTTCTACTCTTTATTGTGCAATTTCACAATAGGCTGGTTTATTGTCATACGATAATCTCTTCCAACCAACCCTACTATAAACTGTGTATGTGTACGTGTAACATGTGTGTAAGTGTGTCTTATTATTGCATTCCATCGACAGAATTATAATGCAATTCCGTTAATTTTATCGGTAATGTGACCCAGCCGGGAATCGAACCCGGAACCTTACAAAGTAAGATCAGACGACCTAACCTCTATGCCACCGGGACTCTGAGTGAGAATCTCTTTTTGGAAGTCGGTTTAGAATTTTCTTCACCAGACATAGCCTGATGGCAAAAATGTATTGTAAACATGAAAACCTTAATTTTTTATGAAGATCTTGCCTTTATTCAAATACTTTCAAGTACCAAAATAGCGGAAAATGTGGTTTCCAGAAGGTAATTTTCAAAAAAATCCCGAGGAGCCCGTACTCCTTTAAAGGGGGCCCCTCTTTAACCCTCCAACCGCGATGCATACGGCGGCGGCAGGGTGCCGCTTTTCCGAAGTATCCGTCGACAAGCTTCAGTGATTCATACCCCACTGGCGACACGGCGAATTAACCGTGGATTTTCAAGGCAAAAAAAAACGTGTGTGGACAAGAAGCGTAAAGGAAACGGGCGTGCGAAAAAGAGACCGTGATTTGGGATATCCATAAAAAAATAGTTGTTTCTAATTCAATTATAGTTTCTGGTAATTCAACTTATTCGTAGAGATTTATGATGTGATTTCCTGTGTTAGTGACGCATTTTTAAAATCTCCACACAATCAAAAGTTTCCTCAATCGCTATAAAAGCTCCCAAGCATTGCTCAAAATGCTATAACTTAATCAAGTTAGAGAGCTTAAAAGGCAAAGCTTCGACGTTTTCGAGAGAAGGAAATTCTCCGGAAATTAGTCGGCTACTTCCTTTAGAAATGTTCGCGTAGGTTTGCAAAGCCACATCTTAATTAGTCGTTGTTTGAAAGTGCTGGTGTGCGCTGACGCCGAGTGGGAATTTTCGTTGATGTCAATTCGACGGAAAACAAGATAATTAAGTGTAATTAATCACATTTTTCCTGCCGTTCTCAAGAGAACGGCGGTGAAATGAAAACAAATGATGGGTCCACGGGGAAGAACGAACTTAGTCACAAAAAGGTAAATTTAAAACAATTCTGCGATTTTTTTATTCGAGCTGTCTTTGGACATTTAAACAAGTATTCCATGACATTTGGAAAATTTAGGTACCTACCCTATGACACTCGGGATGACATAGTGATTCTAACAATATTACACACTTATAAATTGTTTCAAGCGTTTAGAAGTTATAGTGGAAAAAAATCAGGGTTTAATACATGCCGGATTTTTTTTTCGAGTACAATTGCGTAATTTTATAATTTTCCAAAATATTGGATTGGAATAAAATCGTAAGAAACAAAAATAGCTATTTAAAAATCGGCAATATTTTGTAGAGTGTAATAATTAAACACTTTGTATAATTTCTTTGTTAAATTAATATTCCAAATATTTCTCTTCGTTACTAGGCCTATCGAATCTATTCCTGGCGGCCGCGAAAAGGAAGAACGGAAAAAAAACTTAACTCTCAAATGATGAATGTCAAAACGCACCGCGTAACACGGCGATTTATATTAAAGACGCTGCTACAATACAACGCTGCTACAAAGCTTTGCTGTGGTTAGTATTGAGTAATATTTTCATACTATTTAGATTTTTGATATGTGCTCATACATGAAGGCTATTGCGATGTCCGCCTGAATGATATAGCTACTTTTCCTAATAGTGGTCAATTTATGAAGGGTTCCTACATACATTTTGTATAATCCCGAGAGGTTGGTGCGTGAAGTTCACGGCCACTTCTTGGTTAGCTCGAATTACGAAAGTGGTCGCTCAAATTAGTACAGAATTTGAGCTTTTGATTCGTATAGGAATAAAAATCTGAGTTTTTTTACCGATCTTTTGTAACCGATATGAAGGCTCATGATGATGACTCATGATAAAGGCTCATGATTGTTACAAACAACACTAGATTTAGAGGTTTTTGAGCTTTCGGTATAAAGTTATCCCATCATTCAAGCTATAAAATTACGCAAGTTACTAGCTTAGACGACTGTCCGCCAAGTCCGTAGCTTGGGATTATGGCTAAAAGCGTATGTCATGTATGTTATCGTGTTATCTGCAATTAAAATACGCTTATTCGTATACATACAAACATTAAAAAAATCATTTAATTCTTTGCCAAGAAATTTTCGTACTCCAGACCTCTTTCAACTGCGTTTAGCAAACAATAGAGTATTACAAGGTCACCCCTCTCATATATCGTCTGTATAAAGATCTTCTCAAGGACATTCGTTACGATATATTCAATGACAGCCTTCAGCAACTCAAATACAATGTTCCAAAAACTGTTGAAAAGATAACAGGATTTTAAAAATTTTTGTCTTAACCCTTAAACACTGATATGTTTTTTTTTACATTACTACTGATATAGTTCTCAGAGACTCCTAAAGATAAAACTGGATATAAAAATACATAGTATTTTGTTCATACAATACACAGCTCGCGAAGCACTAAACAACTCGAAGCCACCTAAACGTACTACACTCTCCCGCGCACGAGAGTTACACAGCGATAGTTTCTTTTTGCGATGGTAGTCTATCAGACCTATATCAGTGCTTAAGGGTTAAATTTTGAATATAAATTTTCTAATTATTTCTTTTTTTCTCTTAATTTCTCTTTCATTTTAAGTCGCCTTTATTATTGTATTTAATAAATAATGATTAGGACGTATTTTGCCTACCTAATAAATACGCAAGCCGTATTGTCGAATTATCGAAGCATTTATAAAAGTAATAAGATTTTAAAACCAGCAAGTAATGTCAATGTTTTGATTTAATATGAATAAAGAAATAATTTCGACAAAATCATAATTTGAGTTCATCCAATTTAGCGATCTTGGGTTTTGAGTCAACGTGACTTGGAAGGCAGTTGAGAAGCTTGAATTATTAATGGCTCGAAATAGTGCCCAATTTAAACTTCCTGTCCGTATAAGAATTATATTATGAGTTATATTTTTTATCCTTCATACGGTAACAACCCACCTTATCTTACAGGCGGTCACCCATCCAAGTACTGACCGCGCCCGACGCTGCTAAACTTCAGTGATCTGACGGTATTTCAACGCGGCTACGGACTTATTATCATCAGTTTATCAAATTTGTCTTTTATTAACGATCTTATGTTTCGAGTCACTGTTGGATTTGGCGGGCATTTGGGTAGCTTGAATTATAAATAATTTTATAACTCGAATTACGCGATAACTTTATACTGAAAGCACAAAAAAACTAAATCTGGTGGGAATATTGTACCTATTAATATCCTACTAATATTATAAACGCGAAAGTTTGTAACAATGTAAGTATGGATGTTTGTTACTCTTTCACGCAAAAACTACTGAATGGATTTTGATGAAACTTTACAATAATATAGCTTACACATCAGAATAACACATAGGCTATAATTTATAAAGATAGATAGTTTTCTATCATCATTATTACAATTTTCCATCACCACGCGGGTGAAACCGCGGGGCGCAGCTAGTTACTAATAAAAGCTAAATTTGATGAACTAAAATTATTTATTTATTTTATTTATTTAATTATTTGCAGCTGTTATAAAAAAACATATACAAAAAAAAACAAGAACACACAGATTAAAAATTAAAACTATAAATATAATAATAAGACAAAGACTATGAAATAAAGCTACAAACGCTGCAAATTAGGGGTATCCTCAGGATATCTCTTATCCTGGTTTTCAGGACACACCTATTAATTATTGATATATACCTACATAGGTATATGATTTTTAAAATAAAATAACCAAATCAAATAAATCTTAAATCAAAAAATCCAAATAATCATAATCAAATAAATACACAAATCGAAATAATCAAAATCAAGATATTTAACATCAAATGATATTAAAAGAAAATAACGTAATTACATAAATTTAATAATCTACATATAATAAATCAAAAATAATCAAAATCAAAATATTTAACATTAAATAATCAGGTTACAAATTAATAAATAAACGAAGACAATAGTAATAATCCAATTAGCAATAGTTATTTTAAAATAAAATCAAATTATGACATCTAAATATCTTCCTTTAATAATAAACTTTTAAAGTGGTCCTTAAATACTGCAATTGATTTCGATCGCAAAGCCATTCCCAACCGATTCCATACAACCGCAGAATAATACGAAAAGCTGCACTGGAAATGTGTAGTTTTGTGCTTGGGTATTATAGCAAGTTGTTCACGTGCCCGTGTTGAATGGACATGCCGGTTACGGGACCACGTCATAATAGAGTAAAGATATCGCGGCTGTTTATTGCGTACTACCTTGAGTACAAGGGTCGCAATATGGAGCTGCCTTCTTTTACTCATATTCAACATGGAAGCTTTCGCAAGGAATGGTGACACATGATGACGTGGAGGAATCCTAAAGCAAAATCTTGCGCAGGCATTATAGTTCTAACAAGAATCGTAAGCTCAAATTCGGCACAAAAGAGAATGAGAAAGCATTTTGGGCCCACTTTTCCAATAGCTGTAAATCATATACCAATGAAAAGATCTGTTTATTTGAAACTTTTATTACTACAACAACTGATTTCAATTATGAGCCGTTTCCGAGTAATATCCTATTAAATATGGCTAATTACCTATACCCCTAGGGCACCTAACACATTCAGGCATTGTATTTTTAATAACTATTTAAACGTCCGGTAGCGTCCGTAGCCCCGACCCGTAAGCAGCGGCGGGCGCGGTCAATACTGGGATGGGTGACCGCCTGAGTGTTTGACTGCGTGATGATACAAATGCCCACCTAGAAGATGGTGCCAATAGGCAAAAAGGCGGGTTCCACGAAAACACATATGCCTTTGCGTGTAAAAAAAACGAAAACCGTCGTAGAATACACGAAACGATAAAGTACATACGCTGTGTGAGTACAAACTATATATTTCTAAGAATGCTCGACTTTATCAGCAGTATATGGAGGGGAAATATTAGGATATGTTGCTTGAACTCTGTAATGACTCTAATAATTTCATTCCCGCTGTTTCCTGACGTATGTAATATGCTAAGGTCAGCTGTCCGACATAGTGTACACAGTGACCGTAAATCATAATATTTTGTGGATCTTTAGTGTAATAATATGGGGGTTTTCGTGTAATTACCCATATTTAAGAAGATTCCGAACGTCAAAACTCCGAAACAGCTCTTAAATTTAGGCGAGTTGTAGTAGTCATCAATATTGTAGATAAATAGATCTTTCCATTTGTAAATTCGTTATTGTTTGTGAAATGTGGGTCCAGCGCCCATACATTTTTGCCCAATGTCCTTTGATGAACTAAATTTAGTTCCGATACGAATCGAAAGCTCAAATTCGGCACAAATTTCGTAATTTTAGCTAACCAACTGCCCGCCAAGTTCACGGATCTAGAAATATCCCTAGGGTTTTCTTCGCTGATTATTTTTCGATTTTCCTTAAATCCTCATGAATTATTCCTGTCTGTATCGGAGAAGAATCGCCCCAATCGTTACTATTCACGCACCATCTGCGAGAGCGGGGAGGCGGCTGGCTGGGTGCCAAGGGTGAAGCGGCCTTACGAAAAAAAACCGCTGTCATTCATTTACATGTCAAACATAATAGCTCTCATCAGACACAAAGTGGGCGAAATAGCGACATCACTCATAGCGGCTGGTGTGATTTTTGCTTTTCTTGTGTTCAGAAGGTATCCATAACGTAAGTATCTAAAGGTACCAATTATATAACAGAACAAGTAAATATATTAAAAAGAATAAAAAACACGACTGCCGTTACAGAAAGTGAACTATTGTATTAATAATTATTTTTACTACGATTTTTTACGAAATATTTGTGGTTTATGTATTTATTTATGTAGATACATGTATATTTTCAGAATGTACTAAAACAGACCTTTCATTTGACACTAAACACGATATATTTATGTTAATTTATTGACATTTGGACATTTAGACAACTACGTACTTGATATTTTGACAGTTAAGGAACCCTATGACACTCAAGATGTCGTAACAGTTCTAACAATATCACACACTTCTAAATCGATTCAAGCGTTTAGAAGTTATGGTGGAATAAAGAAACGGAAAATATACATAGATGAACCCTGAACAAAACAAACTTTTTTTTTTGTTGTGCAGTCAAGTAAAAAGACAAAATTCATCGAATATAAATAATGTCCTAAAATTTTAGGTGAATGTATTAATAATTATAACTCAAAGCAACAGTCGGAATATTATATTACAACTGGAACAAAAAAAAACCAACATAAAAAAATTATAAAAATATAGCAGTCATAAAAAGGCAGTCAGAAAACATTAAAATTCGGTTAATGGGCCCTGTTGCAGTTGGCCACTAAGACCCATTTGTTCAGGGTCGGTCAAACTCACGGGTCAACATCCAACCGGCGGCCTCCACATATGAAGTGCGAGCCCGGGTAGGACTCTGGCCTGCGGGCCAGTTTCCCCCAGGAGCTGGACGGTCTGCGCACCGTGGGACGTCAGCCGATCGATTGTGAATTCTGACTGACAGTCGGGGGAGTCTGAAAACAGTACTGTCTCCTATAGAGCGTAACGGGGGTAGTTGCGTTACCTTACGGCGACCGCTCTTGAAACGACCAATCGACTACCCGATTCCGGGTAGCAGCCGGATAAAGGGCGCCGTCGTCCGCGATAGATTCGGCAAACGCCGTATCACCTATTCGAAAGGGAGAGGACTGCGCAGGCGACCTCGAACCCGTAACCATTCGGAAGACCGGAGTAATCTGATTGCAACTGGCAGTAAGGGCGCGAGTGTCGGCCCGCTGGCTGACTAACCTGGCTATCTAGCGGTAAGGCGTTGGTCTCTTACGAGCATATGGCGGAACTTGCCGGTGGACTGTTTGGTCCTAAGTCTTCTGCGCTCACCTCACGGGAGACAGAACGATAAATTTCGTTGAAACTTCCTGATGTGGCAGGTTTGCCGGTAGTAGTTAACAACTCTAGTTTAAAAAACGTACCAACAATGAAGATCAATCGATGACTTTGGGGCTGGACTAAAACAATGGCAGTAAAGATCGACAATAATAAGATACGAGTAAATAACTGCTCTGTACGTTTCCTGCTCTAAATAACTGAAAGTTACGCCCATTTTCGACTGCAGAAATTTGCAAATTTCACATTTCTGCCCTGATTTGTTATTCCATTATGTCCTCGATCTCATTTGACTGGTATCTTATTTGAAAAGCAATCTATTTTGCTCATTAGTTATTTTTTCGCTTGCTTTCATTATTCTTTTGAGTGCACAATTTGCACAGCTGCTGGATTATTGTTTTCATTTCAAATGAAGTCGCGGCTCTCGCATGTTTTCTCTTCAACAATAAATGCCCCTTCGTCCTTCTGGTACTTTTCTTATTTCCTGGAAGATAGTAGGGATAAAAAAATAATGGTACGGTGCGCTTATATTACTATACTATACTGTTCGAATTAATTAGGACAACATATGTTAGTATGTGAGAATGTGGGCGCAAACGGAAAACTACTTCAAGGACTGATAAAATTATAATAAGAAATAGCAAAATAAATCCAAGAAAGACAAACATACCTTCGAAGGGATTTGTTGAGGACTTCGCCCAACATATTAGAGTCAACAAAAGAAGTAAATTCTCTTGAATCAAAACCGCAAATACGCTCAATAACACGCGTCAACTAGCATTGAATTCTATATAATTTCGGCAATTAACGCACACTCAGCCGATGACTAATATCATTTCTTCTTATCGATCCAATTTGGCACACTTAGTTTCCCCCACGCATTGAACATTGCATCATACACACGATATATAAAGACAGACATTCGATCGATCATTCATCATCCTCTAGTGGACAGTTACCGCGATTACACATCATCATCATCCTCCAGTGAGCACACTGCGCGTTTACGCCTCGTCATCGATTCAAAATCATCATCGAGCAGTCGTTCTAATATCCGCGATACCACTCTTCACACTTCGGCTACACAACTGCGACATATACTTCGAGCACACACTACACACTCGGCGACGTATCAATCAAGGCGTTACGAACTGGCAACCATCACATACCTTCTGAATAAATTACTTCGACTTCAGCAACCATCGACTTTTACTACGGAGAAAACCCCTTGATGAGAACCACCCTTCACTCACGAGCAATTGGAGTCTAGTGCAGGGTGGCCACCTCACAGATTTATTGGATTATGGTGTTAAAGTGAGTATCTCAACTGCATGGAAAAGGCTTCTGGAATTTGGCCACAAGACCGAAGAAAAAACAATTTGAAACTCAGAAGATGATGAAAAAACCTTTAACATGGACCAAAACTTTTTTGTTGACTACGGCTAGCCTTCTATCGTAAAATTTAGTTAGTGGATGATTAATGATTGTGAGGCCCGTCGATAAACCGCGACTTCAGCACGTCCATCGCGCTTATATCGCTAGCTAGACCTTTCCACGACGCATTCGATTAGTTAAGAGGATTTAGTGATGGATTAGAGACGGTGTGAGTTTCAGCACTAATTGCTTTTCACGCGAGTCCCAAATAAAATGACCCTCCGAGAAATCGCTTCGGTGGGATTGTGGATTAACTTTACAGACTTGTGGCGAATTGACAGATGAGTTAAAGTTAGGGTTGGCTGCGGTGACCGGTAGCGGGAGACGGCCAGATTGTCTAGGTTCTGCAACATCTAGACCAGTGATTCCCAAAGTGGTCTATATTGACCCCCGGGAGTCGATTTCGAATCGCAGGGGGTCCACGTTAGAAATAATAAAACACTGGGGTACGTGAGATGTAAATGGGGGTCCACGTTAGCGGACCCCATCTAGGGAGGTAATCATAAACGTTTAGGCGATCTGTAAATGTCATACTACCTCTAAAACCGACCGTGTGTACAACATAGTATTTTAAACTTTGTAAGTAAGTAAGTTTTGAAAAATTCATTATTATCCAGGCAAGGAGTCTACGGAAAATAGCAAGTGGTCTACAGGACAAAAAAGTTTGGGCACCTCTGATCTAGATGCTGCATATAGATTAAACAAGAAATATTAAAAAGAAAAAAAAACACGACTGTCGTTACAGAAAGTAACTATTGTATTTATAATAATTTTTATTACGTTTTTTTTATAAAATATTTGTGGATTACACATTTATCCATATATAGATACATGTATATTTCCGGAATGTACAAGGATTTAACAAAGATGTTTAATTATACATTGACATGTATAATTTATTCCTTTTAATCTGTAAAATGTGCTGACCAAGATGGTATTTTTTAATGACACGATAGACGTACTGTCTGGCCATTTTAGCAACCATATTGGTATGCTCGCACACACCGTTGAGGTTAAGGTGTATTACGCACTGTCGACTGAGTCGCGGCGAATCAGTCGTCAGTCGAAGCAGAGTCGCTCGGTCGACCAGCGACCACGTACGTACGGAAGTCGCAGGTACCGTATAAGATCATACAACGTGAAAGTCGCCGTCGACTGAGTCTCCGCGACTCAGTCGACAGTGCATAATGAGCCTAAGCCAGACTTCAATTAAGGCTCATTACGCACTGTCGACTGATTCGCGGAGACTCAGTCGACGGCGACTTTCACAATGTATGATCTTATACGGCACTTGCGTTTTCCGTACGCACGTGGTCGCTGATCGACCGAGCGATTCTCCTTCGACTGTCGACTGAGTCGCCGCGACTCAGTCGACAGTGCGTAATAAGCCAAATCCAGTTTACCTAGAGGCCATGTAATCAGTCGATGAGCTGTTTTGAAAAACAAGTAAATATATTTTAAAAAATAAAAAACACGACTGTCGTTACAGAAAGTGAACTATTGTATTTATAATTACTTTTATTACGGTTTCTTTTAATGAAATATTCGTGGTCTATGTATTTATCCATATAGATACATGAATGTTTCCGGAATATACTCAATCAGACCTTTCATTTGACACTAAACACGATACATAATTATGTTAATTTATTGACGTTTGGACATCAAGAGAAGTACTTGATATTTGAACAGTTAATGTACTCTATGACACTCGGAATGTCATAACGATTCTAAACATACCACACACTTCTAAATCGGTTCAAGCGTTTAGAAGTTATGGTGGAATAAAGAAACGGAAACATATATAGATGAACCCTGAACACATAACTACCCTTTTTTGTAAAAATAACGGCTCTCAAATAGTATCTTAGATAGGTACTATGAAATACAACGTATGTTCGCAAATTAGATCAAAAATCGTGTTGAATTATATGTTTACGGTTATCATACAAAATGTGGGGCGAGTCTGAAAAATCCCCATCTTGATTAGTGATACGATGACTTCATCGACGTCCCGGAAACCAGCATAATTCAAATTAGCTAGGTAGAGTTTACCTGCGAACGACACCGGAAAACTGTGCCAGATCGGTGGAGTGCGCCGCCTCCCGCAAGGGTGGCAGACACGGCGATATCACCACGTAAACACTACACTAATATAACCAGAGATGCAACTATATTTTAATATATAGTGTACCACATTTAAAATGGCGTCAAACAATATAGCAACGGGTTAGCCGATACCGGCTGCAGTAAGACAGCGAAATCGATGAGGTGGGAGCGCAGCGACGGACGTCTCACCCCCGCGACGGTCGTTTACCGAGTGACGGGGCGAGACGCCGCACTAACTAGGGACGTGAAAAACACGATATTGCTATGACACGCATAGGCGTGACCAGGATTTTAAAATGTAGTGGTCACACTATCTGGGGGGAGGGGGAGTTACCTTATAAAGGTCGTTGCTCTATGTGTATCATATTGGAAAACACATGCTCACAAATAAATATATTAAAAAGATAGTAAAGTATGTATTGTATTAAAAATTATTTTTATTACGGTTTTTTTAATGAAATATTTGTTATTTCTGTATTTATCCATATAGATGATTATATTCCCGAAATGTACTCATTCAGAACTTTCATTTGACAGTAAACACGTTATGTTTATGTTAATTTATTGACATTTGGATATTTAGACAGCTACTTAATTGATATTTTGACAGTTAAGGTACCCTATGACACTCGGGATGACATAACGATTCTAACAATACCACACACTTCTAAATCGGTTCAAGCGTTTAGAAGTTATGGTGGAATAAAGCAACGGAAAACATACATACATGAACTCTGAACTTTGACAAACGTGTAAAAAAGAGCAGTTCGTTAAAAGCATACCGCATAATAAGGAATTCTAATATTTTTTTATTGCATAACTCATAAAACTACAAAACCATCGAACCTCCACTCTAACAATAATATACATTTGATCATCGACATAATATACATCGACATAATTTAGCAATAATGACCATCGACAATAATATACATTTTGTCCTCAATCCAAGGCATTTTTTGGTAGAAAATGTAGTTTGAGTATATACTCAAATGTGTCTGACTGACTGTGCATGGCTTCCTACATGGCCATGGCCAAAGAGATTTTATGTTAAAAAAAATATGATAAAAAAACATTGAAGTATGAAAAGAAAGTACAGAAACTGCGGGAACGTTGGAAACTACCGTATCCAGATCGGAAAAGATCGATCTCATCTTTTTTTCGATATTGCGCTCAGCTTAAGCATTAATATCCCTCACTATCCAGACCACCCCGTGGGCTTTCCCGGAGGGAAGAGAAGCACTGATATCCCCTCGCCCGCGTGAGAGGGAGACGCTAAATGCGCGGCAGGGCGGAAGACTCGCCCCTCCTCCCTCCGACCGCCCAAATCCAGCTAGGGCGGCGTCTCACCGGACGGTTTTCGTCGCCGCGAGTGCTTTTATGGTTATAAGGTGAATAACCCTGCTAAATAAGCCCGAATTCGAAAGTCATAAAAAATAGCACAGATGTCGCCTTCGCGAGTAAAACTGTTTTCGATATTCAGGGTAACCGCCACTTGAATCAACTGTTTGCTAGGTTAAGTCATATAACCCACTTGGTGTCGAAAACGAAAAAAACAACCACAAAAATAAATAACACTAGGAAGAGAAAGGAAGAAACGGTGGCATTAGTTTAACTCTTCGGCTACGTAACGACCAAATTTGGTTGCACATCAGAACACAGTTGACTACGTAACGACCAATATTGGCGGCTTGCTCCGGGAGCGCACAGTAATATTATTTTCTAATTCGAACGCATCCTAAAATTTATGCCAAATATCTCATTATTACTATAGATACACGTGAGCCGCTAGAATAATTTTGCGCGTCATTTTGCGGATATTTCGGGTAAAATTCCATTGTCAAACATCATAATTGTTGTTTTCGAGAAATCACAAACATTTTATTGATTTTTATAAGCTAATATCTAAATATGTTTGTATGTATAAGCAAATAGAAATATGTTTATATGTATAAGCAAAACAAAATATTACCTTTCATAGAGAATCTAATAAAGATCACGATAGTATCTACAATTTCTAAATAGGGTTCCGTATTTTTCCGTAAGACAAGTACAAGTTAGAAAAGACAAGTACAAGTTAGAGTTTTTTTCACTTTTTCGAATATCTCATATTTATTCATAATTACCTAATTGTTTTACAAAATGAGATTTGAATATTCTATATACGAAATTTCAATGCGATCATTGCACAGTTATTCTTTTTATGCTTACTATAGTAGTTCCATATTTACAGTACTTTTTGTCGAACGCGGCGATATTACAAGAAATTCCAATAAATTATGCAATTATGCCGCTACTCGAAGGGTTAAAACACATTTTTTGCGTAAAGTACGGTACTTTAGAAGAGTTCTTGGGCTAGCAGTGAGAGGTTGCCTTTATAACTCCATGAAAATAATAATAAATCATCATAAACGTGTGTGACACGCCTAAGATCGGGGGGCACGTGACCACAACACGTAGCGTACGCCGAGCCCCTGCCAGCCGACAAGCCCGTGGCCGCTACTGCTGTAGACACACGCCGCGATCGAATCAAGTAGGTAACAGTGGCAACGCTGTGGTACTCCTAGCCGCGATGATACAATAATCTCGCCATACTTACTGTCCGCGCGCAAGCTCCGAGGAAGTTAGGGCTGGGAAAGCGGGCAGATTACGCCGCCTCCGACCATCGCTTAATACCCCGCACTCTTCCATTACTAGTACTAGGATAGTACTAGTACTGAGAGAGTGCCGGTTATAAAGCGACGGTCAGGAACGACGTAATCCGCCCGCTTCCCCAGCCCCCGATTCCTCGGAGCTTGCGCGCGGACTATAAGTAATCTCGCACGATTTACTCAAGTATCTTCAAGCTTCCAAATCAATTTGTTAGATTCGGGCAGCATCAAAATAATATAACCTAATTACAAATGTTTCTTTAACCGCCAGAATACTAATACAACCGATCAGTGGTTTGCGGGCGGCCGATCTCCATATTTACCTATGCAATTATGTAATTATATACGAAAAAAGTCGCCTTCATTGAATACGCCACAATTATACATTAGTATGCGTGCACTAACACCCCCTACAAAGAAATTTTCAAGAGTTGAAAACATGCCGTTGTGAGTTTCATTCCCAAGGCTAGCTTTCTAAGGGATAAATCGTCGTCGTGGGAGGAGAACTAGCTAACTGACAATAAATGACTTTGGAGATAATGAGGATTTTAAATTTAAATTCAAATAAAGCATACAGTTCGGGTACAGTTCAAACCAGCTCTTTGCGGAGTTTAAGGTTTTGGATATCTGCCAGCTATTTATTAAGCAGTGCCTTGTAAGCTTTCACAAAACTAGAGAGTACAGAGCAAGAAGTCAACAATTGTACTTAACGAGAAATGCTGGTAAGGAATTTTTCACAATTCCAAAGGTTAAAAGCACATTTGCCCGAAGACAATGTTTTTTTATCGCCCCGAAAGTTTTTTATAACTCACTATGTGAAACCACGAAAAACGTGAAAAATTATGTAACTTTTAAAGGTAAAGTAAAAAACTGGCTTCTAGATATTGGGCGTTCAAAAACTAAAGACCTTATTAATACTGTAGGGTGAATATTTAAAAAAATATGTATTTGTAAAATTGTGCAATATTACATATCATTTTCTTAAACATATATACTAGAATGTAGTGTTTATTCATATATTTGTATATATTATTACTTATTTTCCACTTAAATTTATTGTATATAATGTAAAGTTTACTTTATTTTTAGCCCTTAATTGCATACATATATATTTATTTTTTTTACTTTAAATTTTACTTTAATTTGTGTAAACAACACATTTGTTAGATTTAGAAATATTTAAAATTGATCACCTTCGTCAGTTCGCGAGTTACAAAAATACAGTTGGTATAACACAGCACAGCCAGAGACTTCTAGGTCTAGTTGGTTGTGCGATTTCGCCTCATTCGGATATGCTAGCATATTTATATGCATAGAGCTATGTTTTTCGCTATAATAATGTTTGTTCTTAATTATTCCTCATGTACAGTACAGTATGCATGTCCTTGTATTTTTTTTGTTCTTGTACGTTATAAATAAATAAATAAATAATAAATACCTATAAGACAAGGCAATTAAACTCAAATTATTATTATTTTTTTAATTTAATACATTCCGATTATTAAGTCAAATTAAACGATTAAGTCAAATTAACTGCTTAACCTAACTAATAAATTATTGTTAAAAAATAAATAACGTTAACCTTTTACTGATGATATAGGTATCGCTAACTTATTACTGACACAGTATACCGCTGTGTTACTGATGATGTCTATGTTATCTAATATGACTATCTAATCTATACTAATATTATAAAGAAGTAATGTTTGTACGTTTGTATGTATGTAAGTTTGTATGTAGGGGGTAATCTCGGATTCCAAAAATTCTTTCAATAATGGAAAGATTTATTATCGACAAGTGTTATAGGCTATATTTTATTGTGATAGATATTGGTTTTCAATAAGAAATCACGATTTTTGTAAATCAAGTCGGAAAAAAATGAGCTGGTGAGTTACTTTATCGGCGTGCGCTGAAGAAACGGTTTGATATATGTAAAAACAATATACCACAAAAACTTCTGTCTTAAAGAGGACTATTAAAAAGTCGACGACAGCATATATCTAACTTTAATATTTAAGCTACAAAAAATGCGTTATCTCTCAAAAAAAGTGAGAAAAATAAGTAGGCAGTGTTTTCTCGCACTGTTTAAACTTTTGTGACCTTCTGAGAGGCGGTCGGACTACTTGGTTTGCCATTTGCGATGTTGTCGGCGCGTGCAGCATGGCTTGAGCTGCGACTAGCCGGTCGCCGCGCCGGTTGATCCACCCCCGACTTCCATCGTCAACCCTCGCAATTAAGGGCCGCACATCGATGCCCTTTTGCCATTCATAAAAACGCGCCTTCCGAGAGCTTTTTATTTTTATTTCGTTTCAGTTCGTCCGGGTGGCGAGGATATGAAAAGCCGCCGCCCGCTCGGGCGAAATGAAAGCGACTGATAGATTCGAGTCCGAATTAATGAACGGTGAAATCCAACCAATTAAACGATATAAATGGATTATTTTGGGGATTTTACGGTGAACCGGTAGCGGACAGGTAATCGGATGCGAATCATACGTATTTTGTAAGCACTGGAAAATGCAGCCAAGTATTGATAACTTACTAACCTAACACCCGAATATAACTAGAGCTGTCAACTACAGAATTAATTTATTTGCCTGTTTCGTGTTATACATTATGTGTTGTACGTTTATGCATACACTCGGGTGTGTCAGCAACTACGAACGTCACCAGTAGATTCGCAAGCATTCTGAGTGGTGGCTCCGCAAGAGAAGGTTAGTCCCGCAGGTTTATTCGCTTGTTAGTCTGATTATACTATGTTCTTACGATCTAAGATATGTGTACAACTTACGAGCTATATCAGCTACGATCTACGTTAAATATACAACTTACAAACTATGTTAGCGAAGTGGAACTAATGTGGTCAATTGTCCAAATTATGTTCAATCGTAGTATAATCGTAACGTAATATAAATAAGGCACTATATGTTACTCCCACCTCTTCATAGATTTTATTTTCTAACACTTATTCTACACTATTATTTACAAACTTAACTGAGCTGTTTTGATTAAGAAACCAACCCAACTGTTTTTTATCGGCATCATAATTAAGTACATAATTAAAACATGACCGTTATATTGAATGAGCCCCCCCCCCCCCCTTCCATCTCGTTAAGGTAACTCGGGATGGAATCTTCGACGACAACAGTTTCGTATCTTTTTTTGTGATTCCAAGTCCTAAAATCCACATTGTCGTCCGTAATTCGCGGTGAAATATCTTTTTACATGACTGCCCTACAAAAAAGGGAGTGTAATGTGTTTAGGGTTCATCTATGTATGTTTACCGTTTCTTTATTCCAGCCTAACTTCTAAACGCTTGAACCGATTCAGAAGTGTGTGGTATTGTTAGAATCGTCATATCATCCCCAGTGTCAAAGAGTACCTTAACTGTCCAAATATAAAGTAAGTAATTGTCTACATGTCCAAATATCAATAAATAAACATAAGTATATCGTGTTTAGTGTCAAATGAAAAGTCTGATTAAGTACACTCCGGAAATATACATCTATCTGTATGGATAAATACAAAACCATATTTTTTTCATTTAAAAAATTGTAATAAAAATAATTATAAATACAATACTTCTGTAACGGCAGTCGTGTATTTAATTCTTTTTAATAAGTTAAGTTCTTTAAACTTTTTGAGTGCCCCGAGTATTGTTATTCCTCGACATTTGCCTCTGAATGACGATGTCAATTTGCATTGAGAAAGCTGAGCGTCGCGCGGGGTATTTCAGGCGCATCAATGCTCATGTAAAGCTCGCACTTAAAAAATAAAAAATAAATATACTTGGTAGTCTTGTTCCTTTCGGCCATCTCGGCTGGGGGCGGCGCGCCCATTCATTTCGGGGTGAGCTTATTGTGCTCTTCCTAATATTGTTATGGCAGCGCGCTAATGCGGTTACCGAGAGCGCGACAACGCCAAGAAATAAACTCAATAAACGTTGGGAAAGGCCCTCTTAGCTAGGGTTATCGAAGGCTTAACACGGGGAAGGTTTAACAGTTTCTGCGTTTGTAATACGCCGAGGGCTATCCTGATGGGACATCGGGAGGCCGACCATTTCATAGGGCGCGTGGACCGCGGACGTACTGACGCGAGGAGAAGAGAGATGTTGCGGAAAAGCGTATGTGCTCATTGTTAAAAATATAACGCTGTAATACACGGAAATACACATGTTTCAAAAGGGATTACGTATATAACATGTACTGTAGTTCGTACGTGTGTATTATATCAACATGACCCGTAACGGTATAGTTACCACGACACGGGCATAGTAACTGCACCGCACATTCATTACGGCGCACAACGAGGTCTTACTGTTACCATGACAGCATGGTAACATACGTAAGGTTATAGTGAGTTACAAGAATCATGTTGAAGCTACATTATACCGTTATTTTCGTATTACCCGTACGGAGAATGGTGTAACATATAATCGAGTAATGGAGTTTCAGCGAAATTCCTTGCAATTCAACGAACTTACGATTGAAACATCATTATCCTACTACTATTATAAATGCGAAAGTTTGTAAGAATGTATGTATGGATGTTTGTTACTCTATCACGCAAAAACTACTGAATGGATTTTGATGAAACTTTGCAACAACATAGCTTACACATCAGAATAACACATAGGCTATAATTTATAAAGATATAGTGTGAATTATCCAAAATATAACGATAAGTGTCAAGTAAGTAGGAAAAAAATCTGCCATCTGCGAGCTATTCTGGCGTGCGCCGCAAAAACCGTTGGAGTTACACGTATATAATGTATAATGGTACAGTTGTGCGAACACTTATAACTGGAGAACGGATGGACCGATTTGCGTGATTTTTAATTCGTTGGATTTGTCTCCGTCCCGAATAGCAGAATAATATAAAAACATTAAAAATTGACAAAAATATAAAATACTTTCTATCATCATTATCACAACTTTCCCTCACCACAAGGGTGAAACCGCGGGGCGCAGCTAGTTCTATATAAAACCGTTATAACAAAACGACATTGAAGAAAGAAATCCAATATTTTTCTCAGTGTAGGTGCAGCACATGGCTACTTCCCAATTTGCCGGCAAAGTAGTCGAGGAAGATGTACCGTACATTTTCATCTTAATGCGCATGATCCTCCTCTGCTGGGTTCACGTCTTCTACGAACATTCATATTTACATCTAAATTGCGAGAATTCACGTGTAAATTTTACCAACTGCTATAACTATAGTAGTTCGTAAATTCTTCTCTTCGAATTATTCGTAAATTCTTCCCTTCGACGTATTCTAGTTTGTTTCTATTGCATATGATCGAATCGATAGGTTATTTTATTACACGACTGCCCAACACAAAAAGGAGTGTAATGTGTTCAGGCTTCATCTATGTATGTTTTCCGTTTTTTTTAATCACCATAACTCTAGAAGTGTGTGGTGTTGTTAAGAGGGGTATCCATTAGGTTCGCGCATCAACTCTGCTCCGCGCATCTGCAACTGCTCAGATGGAGGTGTCTACTCAAGAACAACGAGTGCTCCGCAGTTTTCATTCGAACGTTGAGCGGAAATGTCGTCGCCTTAATTTATTTTGAAATTTCTCATCCTTCGGATCCCACAGCATTGTATAATTTTGGTACTCCTCAATTAGATCTAGACTTCACTTCGACCCACTCCAAAACGATGGATCCGCGGTTACTGAATAAGAATAAGAATAATTTATTTTCAAAAACCCGATCTGGGTATAGAAATTACATATCAAATAAAATTGGTATTTCTACAAATAAAATTACATTTCAAATTACTCATAAAATTATAAAAAAGTCTATAAAAAAATAATAATTGAAAAAAAAAACATAGAAATTAAAAAATAACAAAGACATAAAAGCTAGAAAAATAAAAAACAACAGAAATAATGAGAAAACATAGAGAATCAGCAATTCAATAACAAAAATATATGAAAACTAGAAAAATAGAAAGCATCCAAAGAGATCTACATAAACTACATTTAATAAGGATCAAACTATCGATCAACAATCAAGAAATAGAAAAATGTATCGACTCTCCAAAGAACAAAAAATCAACTGGTCTCGATGACATACCTGTTAGCGTATAATTAAAATCCATAAACGTGTACTGGCACCTTGTCTAACATATCTTTACAATTTAAGCTTTTCAGAAGGAATATTTCCAGATTGTCATAAAGTAGCCAAGATTACACCGATATATAAAAAAGGGCGATCCCACGAGCGTAGAAAATTATCGACCCGTAGCCCTACTGAGTAATTTCTCAAAAATTTTGGAGAGGGTCATCGAAAAACGACTAAATGGTTTCCTTGAAAAATTTGGGGTTATTTCAGACAGTCAATATGGATTTCGGACAAAAAAAATCGACACAGGATGCCGCGTTGTCTGCATGTTCCATGATTGAGAATAGTCGAAACAAGAAGATGCTTTCAGCAGGACTGTTCTGCGATCTAAGCAAAGCATTTGACTGTATAAATATCAATACCTTGGTAGACAAGCTAAACCATTATGGAATTAGAGGAGTGGCCAATTCACTCATTAAATCGTACCTACAAAATAGGCAGCAAGTGGTGGAGATTAAAATAATTGATGGAATTGAGGAAAAGGCTGAGCAATCGAGATGTGAAATAGTAAACATCGGTGTGCCTCAGGGCTCAATATTAGGACCTCTCCTCTTCAATCTCTATTGTAACGATTTAGTAACTAACATAACTTGTGCCAAAACTGTCCAACTTGCAGATGACACCACGTGCATTCTTGAAAGTGACTGTAGAACAAAAATGAACGCGGAGCGTGATGCGCGAAACCTACCCACCAACGTCTTACTTTGCGGCCACCGCGTGGAAGGCTCGCGTCGGAGCGTCCGACGTTGCACGCTCCAGGAGCGCGAACGTATCCACTACTAGATCAGATACCCACCTTTAGAATCGTTATGTCATTCCGAGAATCATAGCTAACCCTAACTGTCCAAATATCAAGTAAGTAGTTGTCTAAATGTCCAAAAATGACAATAATTTAACATAAATATATCCCGTTTAGTGCAAAATGAAAGGTCTGATTGAGTACATTCCGGAAACATACATGTATACGTATGGATACATAAACCACAGATATTTCATAAAAAAATAAAAAATATCTATACTAATATTATAAAGAGGTAAAGTTTGAGAGGTTGTACGATGTAATCTCTGGATCTACTGAACCGATTTTGAAAATTCTTTTACCAATAGAAAGCCACGTTTTTTATGAGTGTCATAGGATATATATTAATCCGAAAAATGAAAAGACTTTTTCGTGGTAGTTGGATTTGCAAAGTAAGTCGGAGAAAAAACGGTCGAATGAAAACGTTTCTTACGAAGCTATAATTTAGTTCTAGAGAAAAGTTGTAGAGCTTGGTAATGCCTACAAAAAAGTCGAAGACAGCATATGTCCAAATTTTATATTTAAGTCACAAAATGTAGTTTTTTATATTTAAAAAATAATGTAAATCGTTAGGTCATGTTTATTGGTCATATTATCAACAATTATGAATTCATATCAAAATAAGTAAATTTATCGTCTCAAGTGTTTAAAACAAAAGACTTTTCCCTTTTACTGCATATAATTTCCCTTTTACTGCATAAATGGTTAGAGATAAGACGCTCACAAATAAGACACTCACAAGAAGACACTCACAAATAACGATATTATAGTCAAATTGGCATGCAAATACATACATACATATGCAGTAAAATATAACCCTCCTTTTGGCAGTCAGGAAATAAATCATAGCACTCAGTACTAACCGAACCACACTAATAATTTCATCACAAGTAAAAAGTTTTACCGTTCAACGAATATAATATTATAAATAAAATAGTTTCCTTTCTGTAATAGCAGCAGTGTTTTTTTTATTATTTTTTAATATACCTATCTACTTGTTTTTCCACTTCGTTATTCGTCGGTGAATTTAATCGCGCCAGGACGATCGCTCCGCTTCTTTTCCAGATTCACGTTGAGGCCACTTTCCGACATCATACTAGACTATGTATACCGCGCTCAGATAGCTCATCCGCCTATCGAATATATAGCGTGTCGGTCTATTGCAAAAGTTGAGCGGACTATTGCAAAAGTTTGGAAAACTCGATACTAATCAACCTAGCCGCTTTAATACATACGGGAAGAGGAAAGTAACGAGGTCCGCGTCGGTGGCGCTAATATTGCTAATACCGCGGGAAATGAAATAGTCCCTCAGCAGCCGGGCCGGCAGCTTAAAATGGCTGCGTCGACCGCATGCACCCAAATTCAATTTCAAACGTCAAAAGCGACGCGGTTTCCGCGAGCGGGAAACGGAAATTGTAAAACAATACAAACAGGATGATACGACTA
Source organism: Micropterix aruncella (assembly GCA_944548615.1). Taxonomy (NCBI): domain Eukaryota; kingdom Metazoa; phylum Arthropoda; class Insecta; order Lepidoptera; family Micropterigidae; genus Micropterix; species Micropterix aruncella. The sequence goes on from OX155950.1 coordinate 644,688, forward strand.
CAAATCAATATCGCAGAGAGCTTGGAAAAGAAACTTCCGAATGTAATATTCTAATATTTTTAATTAATCTTATTTTTAGTAATTAATAAAGTTCTCTAGTTTTGATTGGAAGGCGCTTCGAGAGCAAAGTTGAACGATGAGCTTCCGAATTCCTTCAAAGCAGAGAGAGGCGTCAGACAAGGGTACATACTATCACCGAAACTCTTTAATTTGATCGGCAAACATACTAAGATTCGCCGATGTCACGCCCATCATAGGTGAAAGGTGACAGAAGAAAATGAGTTTTCGACCCTATTACGCAGAGTGGAGAAGGAAAGCAAGAAGTATGGTCTGCACATGAACCGCAGCAAGACCAAACTCATGTTTGTGGACCGAGCTAGGACCATGCAACGCACCAAATTTGTCTATCTGGACTCCATAATATGGAGCCCTGATACGACGTCGGAACTCGGAGAAGGTCTCTCGGAGAAGCCAGATGGCAAGGTTGGCCATGAGCAATCTAGAAAGGCTGTGGAAGAATCGGGGACTAAGGTCAGGCTCTGGTTTTCTCGATCTATCTCTGTGCATCGGAGACGTGGATCCTGAGGGATCGGATACGCACAAAAATCGATGCACTGGAGATGTGGTGTTGGCGTAAAATGCTAGGAATTCCATGGACAGCACGCCGCACCAACAAATCTATTCGAGAATAACTCGGCATCCACGTGAGGCTCTCCACCGTATGCATGAGAAGGGCCCAGCACTACTTTGGTCATGTTGCCAGGAGAAACCCGGAAAATCCGAAGAAAATGCTTTCCGAGGGTCAAGTGGAGGGAAGAAGAAGCAGAGGCAGATCACCGGCCAGATATAACGGCCTCATAAAAGAACTTACAAAAGGGTCAATTCAATCTGAGACCCGTCATGCAGAAGATAAGTCGAAGTGGAGGAGCCTCGTAGGCAAACTGTTGTCCTCAGTAATCAAAGAGCGACGGAGAAGGAGAAGTTCTGATTTATATATTTTTCCATTGCTGCTATCTTCTTTGAGGGATGTGTATTTAAATACAATTGCACGTGGCAATTTCGACGTTTCCTTATATTTCTAATATTATTATTTTTGCGCATGTTTAACCCTCCAACCGCGGGAGATGCGTACGTGCGCATTCAGCTCTTTCCATACGGCTCCGCGGAGTTGCATATAATCTCTGAGATAATACTATTTCCCCGTCGAATCGTTTTCTGTTGCTCTGCAATATCGAGAGACGCGTTTTCCACGTTCTCAAGGCACACGGCTGACGGGAACAGACAAGTTATGACCTGTATCGTAGAATATACACCAGGCGCTGCACAACTTGCATTCAGTTATGCAGCAGCAGTCGTTCAGATCCTGGCGTTTATTCAGTCGTTTACATCGTGACTGTAGATTATCAATATGTCGAAACGTGAAATATCTTCTGGTGTGGAGACTGATAGTCTTAATACAGCAAAAAAACAAGAATAACTTTTTCTCTCTGTTTCTTCCCTTGAATGCGTTATTCGCGCTTCCCGCATAATTTACGCTAAATGTCAATAAAATTTCACTTCATAATTTCAATTTTCTTGTTTCATTCCTTCAACAAAATCTATACAACTATTTTATTTTTTTTATTAAAATTGGCCCGCGATTTTATATAGAAAATATGAAACGCCGCGGTTGGAGGGTTAATAGCTTTGGGTGCATTTTTTTAAACGTATTCAACGATTCTATGTTTATGGAATGTCCGCCCAAACACAAGCGTTGCTTAGTTGAGCGACATCGGACAGAGGGCATCATTTAATAATTGAGTTTAATTTCTTGCTGTGGATTGTGTGGTTGTTTTATATGATATTCTATTTGATGTTCTATATTTTAATTTGTAACATTTGTTTGAATTCCTTTAAATTAAATTAAATAATTATTGTCTAAAGATAGGCATGGCTCGACTTTCACGGAGCGACGAAATCAGGAGGAAGGACCATTTGCTTTTTGCGCGGATTTTAATTAATTCTGGAATTGGAATTCTTTGAATAAACAAAAACAACGGGGGGGCTTCACAGCGTATTCTGTATTGAGCTCTACCGTGATATATGCCACACGGATAAATAGTACGTTACATAATATATCCGGTGTGTAATCATTGTTGCGTATCAAGCCGTTGTTGACTACAAAAAATCTCGAAGGATCACTTTCAAGATCTAATAGCAAGATTCACAGTTTTGAGCTTCCTCTCAAAAACCATTTTTCTCGCAGATTTCGACTTCTCGAGTTGGGCATCTACTCTCGAGGCTACGTTTCGAGCGGATTCCTTCAGCGTGCCGGATATCGTATCGTAAACTGCGCCTGCTGATCTCGAAGGCCCGCAGCCCGGGGCGATCACCGGCCATGGCAAATTTTTATTTTATTTTATTCTGCACGCGGCTGGAATATCGGACGCCTCGGTTAATCTAGTCTAGACGTGCCCGACGCGACTCGGGTTTACTTTCCCATTAATGAGTGAGAATTCCCCGCTTTTTACAAGCGTATTGATACGATCGATGGAAGTGGCCCGTTCTTCATGCGATGTCCCATATTTCCTCTTCATAAAAGGGGAGCGCGATCATCAATCACGATAATGACCGCGGCGTCTCCGTGGAAAGCGCGACCCTCACAATGATAAAAGACAGCCTTATTCTGGGACCGTGTCGTGCAAAAATGTCGCAGGATTATCTCCTATGCGATAATCACCCCATATTATGCTCGTGAATTGCATGTCTATGCATCAAATTCCGCGTTTATATTATAGTGACTCATCGGTTCACCCTTATTGTACCATAGCATAGCAAACACCTGCGTGTCGTAATCTTTAGTGACCTAATCAGTACAATGCATACTAATATATTGAATTTGTGCCCAACTACTATACCCCTCATATGTGACTATAATAGCCTCGAGTGGTTGAAGTAATAGCTCCGAAGTCATTCACTACCACATTTGACCAGATTTGTCTGTCCTTCAGTTGAGCGTTGTCGTTTACAAAGGGCGAACCGGTCACTCCAGGCTGGTATAACGATATGTGATCGTTCGGTATAACGATATAACGATATGTATCTAACTCCGACAACTAGCCCGCGAGAAAACAACCCTTACCACCCGGCACCGGGTGGTAAGGGTTGCGAACCCGAACCTAGCGGGCAGACCAAGCGCCCTCGCTACCAGTTATGGCCAGATTTCTCCGGCCTCCCGACTGATTCCTCTACCTTACGTAGCGGTGATTCGATGTCTTTGCGGCATACTTTGCCCGGCTCCTAACCCGGTATCGGGTAACCGATTGATCGTTTCAAGAGCAGTCTATAGGAAATAAAGCCGACTCCAGACTCCCCCGGATGTCGGAATGCACAGTCGATCCGCTGACGCCACACGGTGCGCAAACCGTCCCGGAGCGCCCGAAGGACGATTCTCAGGGGAACTGGCTCGCAGACTCAGATTCCTACCCGGGCTCGCATTTCTGCTTGGAGGCTACCGGATGGGTGTTGACCTGTGAGTTGGGCCGACCCTAATACGTGGGTCATAATGGCCAACTGCACCGGGCCCATTAGCTCCCATTCTCTGTTCTCCAGTCTGGGCAGCACTGCCTAGCTCCACCGACTAGCCCGTGGGAGCCCAACGCCTTACCGCGAGGCACTGGGAAGTGAATCCAGCGGGCCGACCCCAAGCCCTCACTACCAGATTTGGCCGGATTTATCCGTCCTCCAGTCTGGTTACGGATTCGAAGTCGCTTGCGCGGCCTCTACCTAATGTTAGCGGTAATTTAGTTCGAATTTCCGTGTCGCCCTTTGCCCGTTAAGCTCAATAGTGGCCGGGATCGAGTGGCCAACGGGTCAACAACCACCCCGCTGCTTATGAAACATACATTTCCAGCCCCCCCCCCCCCTCCCCTCACCCCTCCTCCGGTTATCCGCCGGAGTGCAGTTGAATTGGCTGACGCCGCACGATGCGTAAGCCGCCCAGCAGTTCCCCCAGACTGGATCCAATCTCACCTGTCCAGGATAGCCGTGACATGGTTCAGAGTCCTTTCCATGTTTGTTCCTCTTCGGGAAGACTACCGCATAGGAGTTGAACCGGGAATTGAGCCGACCCAAGGTAACAAACAGGTCATATGGCCCAAGCTGCACGGAACTGTTAGCTGCCTCGATGTGAGGGCAGTTCGAGTTATCGCCTACATCGGGCGAACCCGTCACCCCAGGAAGTTTTAACGATATTGATCTTTCTGTCTCCCGTGAGAAAACTGAAGGACGAGTACAAACATACCGTCCATCAAAGCCGACATGCCCGTCAGAGGTCAACGCCTTACGAATCAGGATACATCGATTCTCCCGAATGGTTACGGGTTCGAGGTCGCTTGCGCGGTCCTCGACCTGTCGTATGTTCAGCGGTGATTCAGATTGAATCTATTGCGGACCATGGCATCTTTTACCCAGCTCTGAATTCAGGATCAGGTAAACAATTAATCATTTCAAGAGTGGTAGACGACAGGTTAACATCCACCCCCGCTGCTCAGGAGACAGTTTATTTCCGTAGTCTCCCGACGACTGCAGTAATTAGTCAGAGTGCAAAGGCCGATTGGCTAAATCCGCACGGTGAGCAAACCGTCCAGTAGCGCCAGACGGTAATCCCCAGGAAAAACCGATCCACCAGCTGTGAGGCCAGGGACGCGAGTCCTTTTCGGGATAGTCGAGGAGGACTCATTCGAGGAGGCTACTGAATAGGATCTGAATCGCGAGTTGGACCCTAGAAACATAATGAATCTTATGGCACGAACTCCGCGAAACCATTCGCTACCCGATGTGAGGGCATTTATGGTTGTCGACTACAACGGGCGAACCCTTCACCCCAGGAAGTTTTAACAATAATGATCGTTCTCTCTCCCGTGAGGTGAGCGTAGAAGATTTTGAGGGCGATACAAATCTACCGTCCAACAAAAACCACGAACCCGCCAGAGACCAACGCCTTGCGGCGAGGCACTAGGAAGGTAACCCGGTGGGGCCACTTCGCCCCCTGGCTACCAGTTTCGGACAGATTTCTCCGGCCTCCCGACTGGTTATGGGCTCAAGGTCGCTTGCGCGGTCCTCTCACTTACGTAGCGGTGATTCGGTGTCTACCGATTCTATCGCGGACCACAGCAGCTCTTCACCCAGTACGGGTAGCCGATCGGTCGGTTTAAGAGCAGTTACGCCGTAAGATAAAATCGAAGACAATCGCGTTTGTTTGACATTATAAATAGGATAGAAAACGAATATACCGCGTGAAATTTGTAGCCCCGACGTTTCGGTGACGTTGCAGCCGCCGTTGTCTAGGATAGACTAGGGTAGTCTACCCTAGACAACGGCGGCTGCAACGTCACCGAAACGTTGGGTGCTACAAATTTCACGCGGTATATTCGTTTTCTATCTTATTTATAAAGTTACCGTAAGGTTAACAACTTTTTTATTTATTAATTTTTTTGGTAATTTACAATTATCTACAGTAAATTAATATATGCAATTACAATATCATAGACGAGAAACCAGTAGCAAAAAACTGATAACCTGTTGCCAGTGATCCTAGTTTAATGTCGCCTAACTAGGCAATAGCCTGATCTTAGGCGAACGTTTAAATTGTTGTAAATATAATATTAACCAATTTAAAACAATAAATAATGTAGAATGTAGAAAATTTGGGAGAATGTATACACTAAGAGATAACAATAATTCTTACAAGCTGGAAATTAAATATAAAATTACGCCAACCACCGTATCTATATCCACTCGGATAGCAAGGCAGCTCTTATGGCACTAGCCTCAAATACCATGTTAAGCTTAACATAATCCCAAAAAAGATGCACAATTAGCTCGTATTTAGATAATCATAACTACCTTCGCGTTTCCAGACTAGCCCGGCTATCAGTCGGAATGCACAGTCGAGTGGCTGACGCCGCACGGTGCGTAAACCGTCTAGGAGCGCCCGAAGAACGATTACTAGGGGTACTGGTCTGCAGGCCAGGGTCCTACCCGGGCTCGCACTTCTGCGTGGACGCTGCCCGATGAGTATTGACCCGTGAGTTCGGCCGACCCTGACACATGGGTCTCAGAGGTCTAACTGCAACAGGGCCCATTAGCTCCCGGAGTGAGGGCAGTGCAACTCTTATTCTTCTCCCAGTGCCCTATCCATTGCGGATAGTGGCAATATCGCGGAGCCTCTATTATTACAGGAAATAAGCGGCGATGAGAAATACGTGACTAGGCAAGACTAACCTACTATTTTGAATATGTTTGCAAAGATCAATCTCACGTATTCGATTATTATATCGGCAGCTCAATAATTGCATTGACCTTGTATTTGTTTATCTATACGCGGCGTTCTAGCTGTGAATGATCTCGTAACAAAAACTACGTTAGTGTGAAGGTTTATTAAGGCAATAAAAAGTGCGATTTTTTGCTGTTTTGAAATTTGTCAGTGTTTTATAAAAATACATACAAGAATTCCAACGTCATAGTGCAACGCGCATGTTTTAAAGTAAAGAAGGCAAACTAATTATGGACATTCGATCTATATTTGGTGCATATGCAAGACACAAATGACTGGTTTATTATTCTATCTACTGCTTACCTTGACGTGCTGCTAGTGGCCTCACTCATTATCCTTAGTGAAATGAGAGCAGCATGTGAATAAGTTTCATTGATTAATTTAATGTCGGAAAATAATAATTACTAAAAGGTCATTCAGATTTCCAGGGAAATTATCAGGAGTTCATATCATGTCAGGGGGTTCTGGAAAATGACAGCGAAAAAACTTCTCACACGACTGCCCAACAAAAAAGGAGTGTACTGTGTTCAGGGTTCATCTATGTATGTTTTCCTTTTCACTATTTCACTATAACTTCTAAACTCTCCAACCGATTTAGAAGTGTGTCGTATTGTTAGAGCCGTTGTGTCAGTCACCCTGAATATCATAGGCAGTGCTGGACAAAAATTAGTCGACTAACGATTGACTATTGAATACGTTAATCGCGATTGACAATTTAATATTGATTCGTTTAATCGTCAATCGGCGACTATCGATTCGTTAGTTTCAATCGTTAGTTACGTTAACAACGGTAATCGTTGTTAACGTCAATCGTTAGCAACGATTGACGATTGACGATTAAACTTTGCGATTGATATTCTCGACAGCGGTCAACTTCAGTTTTGCGTTTCTTGTCGGTCGGTCGGTCGGAGGTTCAGTCCGTTGATCGGTCGGATGTTCAGTCCGTCGGTCGGCCGGTCGGTCGGTCGGTCAGCCGGTCGCTCGGTGGGCCTGTCAGTCAGTCAGTCGGCCGTTCGGTCGGCTGGTCGGTCGGTCGGTCATTCGGTCGGTCGATCGGTCGGCTGGTCGGTCGGTCGGGCAGTCGGTCGGTCGGTCGGTCGGTCGATCGGTCGGCCAGCCGGTCGGTCAGTCGGTCGGTCAGTCGGCCGCTCGGTCTTTCAGTCGGCACGTCGGCCGGTCGGTCGGTCAGTCGGCAGGACGGCCGGTCGGTTGATCGGCTGGACGATCGGCTAGTCGGCTGGTCAGTCGGACGGCCGGTCAGCCAATCGGTCGGTCAGTCAGCCGTCGGTCGACCGACCGACCGACGAGAATGAATTGTAGGGTGGCATCTAAACAGCAAGTTAGTCGCAATTGACGATTAATGACTAACTAATTGATTTAGTCGCGATTACTTCAATCGTGATTAACGTTAGTCGCGACTAAATCAATCGTGATTGATTAGTCGATTGAAATATTCAATCGATTGACCTAACACTGGTCATAATAGGGTACCATAAGTGTCAAAATATCAAGTATTAATGGTTTGTCTACATGTCCAAATGTCAATAAACTAACATAAATATATCGTGTTTAGTGTCAAATGAAAGGGATGATTGAGTACATTTCGAAAATATATATGTGTAAAACCTTTAAAAAATATTATAAATACAGTAGTTCACTTTTTGTAATGACAGTCGTGTTTTTTATTCCTTTTAATATATTTACTTGTTAATCTATATTTCATGGCGCGTTTCCGTAACGCACTGTTATTGATCGTTTTTTTACCGCCATAATCCACGAATGACAGAATTGTAGACATGGTAGCTATTAAAAAAAATAAAAAATAAAGGCAATTTTTAAAAACCGTATTGCGTGCGTGGTTATTATCATCATTATTCAGTGCAACCGTTATCTGAGCCAAAGAAGCTGCTGCCGACCGGCATACTAAAGATATGAGTCATGCAAAACTGGTAAAATCAAATTTGACAGCAGCGGCGGCGACGCTTTCTTTCTCTCTTCGTAAGTCACAACTAAATACATAACAAAAAAGGCGAACTCACTTCTCCGTCAGTGTCGTAGTAAGTCAGGAACTTTTTCGTCAGGATGAACCATCTCTGTTTGTAATTCACCGGCGTGAACCGCTTCTTGTTCTGCGACCTTTTCACCATGAGCCCCTGCTTAACGATGTCCTCGCCCTTCTCGTCCTTGCCCGCACCGGCCATCGCACCCCCGACAGTCGACAATCTGATAAAAACACGAACAGCTTAATTAGAAACTAAACAAATATGGCCAGCGGAGCGATACAAATGCACACGAATGAAGAGCACCGAAACACGCACCATCAAACGATAATTTTGTCGCCGGGCTACGTCGCCAATGTCCAAACACCCACACTTAGCCAAAAACACGAAACGTTTTCGGTAATTTCGTATGAAAGATGTTTTGTCCACACAACGGCGATCGACAACACAGCGAGCCCCGCGCCACCACTACTAAAATCTGTCAAATATAAAACGCCGCCGGCTTAGCGGTCACACGTACGATCATTTTGTAACGTACGATAAATCGCGACAAAAGGAGCATATTGAGTGGACTAGTTAGTACTGGCACACGTGCTCATAAATGATCATGCTTATGAGTATGCTCAAAATTAGCATGCTCCTATAGACATTTGCTTATGTCAAGCACAATTGTTTTAAGCATACTCTTGAATAACGTGCTTAAAGCAAACAATTGTACACACGTGCTAGTTAAACGCACGCTTACAGCCAAAATGGAAGCTAGTTCCTTCAGTTCCTCAACATAATAATTCTAATGCTTGCAACGAAATTGTACATAAAAAACTATTGGATATAAAAGAGAAAATAAAAAGGATGATTTGGGTCCGTAATTAGATAAATAGAAGAGAAACCCTTGGAGCAAGTAGGTAATCGATTATTGGTGGAGATGCGAGACGAAGATGTCAGCGGCTATAAAAATCATTTAAGCATGCTTTCGTAGAAATTTGATGAGCTATTTTCTAAAATGGAGAGTAAAGGCATTATTTCTTGCTATGTTATTTTTATAGAGAGGTGACCGGGTATTCCAAAGACATTCGTGGCTCCGACAATGAGTCACGAAAAGCAATGTTTTATTGTCTCTTCAACGGGCTATGTATTTTTTAAGGCGCGGACACCGCCGCGAGGAGAGAATTGACATTAGCATGCTCATAAGCAAACCTGCTCACGTGTGCTCAAGGGCACAGCCCCTTCCACTCGCGACTCAGATAGCACGCTCAAAAACCAAACACTGTTGATTTATGAGCATACTCGAAACGAGCATTCTCACTAGCAAAGCTTCGACACACATGCGTCAATTGCTCAATAGTAGAATGACCTTGTGCTATTAATGAGAGATATTTTCTATCGAGAATATCCGAAAGTTGAACATAAATATTGTTACGGAACCTCTGTAACACATTATGCCGCTAAGCTAAAAATTGATTGGCTTCCTGGAAATTGATTTGATTGGCTTCGAAGATGTAGGTAACCTAAGCAGGTAATTCGGATATCGACATAGATATTTTAAATGTTCATTTCAGAGGGATTCTGTCATAAAAATCTCTACCGTTAATAAGATTCGTGAAAATCAATGACCGAATATCTCTCCATTTTCCATTTCCTTACGAGCTCACGCGAAATTCGCCGGATCTTTACTCCTGGTTTATACCAGGAGTGAAGATCCGGTGAATCGAGAGGTTATCCTCTAAAGCTATAGATGTTATCCTCTAAAGTTACAGTTACAATTGTTTCACTACAACTTTTATTCGCCCTATATTGGAATAATCAGTGCCATCTATTTCCCATATTTTATTTTATGGCTCGAAAGGGGTTAACCCTGATCTCTGAAATCAGTAGTCCCTATGCCCAAAACGGCCATTCCTCAATTCGAAAAAGGTTATAGGTACTCTCATCTTTTTGGAAAGTGATAAAGCGTGTTGTCTTCTACCATTTAAATAAGTTAAGACTTGACTCGCATATCAATCATCGAAGAATCGAGGTGATAAATAAAACATTTTCTCTTAAATCAGATGTAAATTATGCTCACCTTGCCTATTCTTTACCTTACACGTTGTTTCTGTGATATATAGTTACTTTTGTTAAAGAAACATTTGTCGGGTTATTATAATTAATAAGTTAAAAAATTATCCGTTTATCATTTATTAGATGTATGTAAACTAGTACTATTTACCTCGACACTTTTCAAATTATATTTTTGAAGGTATTGCTATTATACAATAGGTCCGCCGTTTTAACGTCCGTACAAAAAAAAATACATTTTACGTTTTGTGCAATAAACATTTACATATATACTTCCTGTATTTTGTAGACAATGTTCCTAGTTTTATAACTACATAGGTATCGCATAAATATTTTCATATAAAGTTATTTTTTAGATTAAAAATGCCACCTTATTTTTATTGAGGACGTACGATTACACAGATGTACGGTACGTCCCGACGTAAAACCCCACTATTGGGTGTATTTGGGAATCGCTGGAACGTTTATGACTTTTTGAATTCGTTTGACAGAAGAAAGCAGAACGAAAAGCCGGAGGGTGGCCTTCAAAGGTTTGAGAAAGGTTAAGGTTGTTTTACACTTTTGACGTGTCGTTTGTGGTGCATCTTCGACTCGTTCTCTTTTAATTACATATTGGAAAGTTTGCATTAAATGCCGTTAAAGTGCGGGTACCGTTAACGCAAAACAAACATGCAAGGCGGAACGTTCGCAAAAGTGCCGTTACTTTTAAAAAGTTTGCTACAATAAAAGTTAAATATGAGTTTGGAAAGTAACAAAAAGAGCGTTTTCGTCGCTTATTTATGCTGGTTGTTCGGTGGTGTGTTTGGATTGCATCATTTCTACTTGCAACGCGACAGACATGCGTTTGTGTGGTGGACTACTTTCGGCGGTTTTGGGGTCGGATGGCTGTGCGAAATCTTCCACATACCTCAATATGTGCGCAGCGCTAACGACGATCCCGAATATATGAAGACGTTTATCGATAAAGTTCGAAATAATAAAAAACCACCATTCTCCACGAACCGATTCACCGGCATGCTAGTAGTCGGCTACTTCTGGGCGCAGTTGTATCAGATGGCTATACCGCAAGATGAATTTTTAGGTGTAAATTGGCTGTTTTTAAATTGGCTGACGGCCATTCCGGCCTCGTTAGGCGTTTGGACGGTGGGCAACACGGGCAGAGAAAAGGGCACCGTTTGGCATGCGTTTCTGAGTGCACTAGTATGCGCACCGCTCAGGTATTACTTTTACGACGAATCCGTATCTTTAACGGTTATGGTCGTAGCATCGGCTCTAGCGTTCGATGGCTTTTCGAAGCGGTGGCGGAGGGAGCCGCCAAAACGACGCAATATCTGCAGGCGACTCACACTGCTGAGCAGTTGTGCCCTCTTATACTTATCTCTATGGTGCGGTTATTTATATTTCAACGGGACGATAACGGATGCAGACGACAACGAGATTCCAGTCCAGGAAGCTCTCCATCACTTCTTCACCAGCCCTTGGTGGCTGGATGTTCAACAGAGCCTGCACGAAATTTACTCGTATGCGCAACACCACGGCTGGTACGAAATATGGAAACAGGTCATAGACTTATCTGATCCGCACGGAGAGCGGAACGCTTATAAGGTCCTCGGCGTCGGTCCAGATACGAGTCAACAGGAACTCACATCCGCTTGGAGGAAGCTCTCTAAAGAATCTCACCCGGATAAAGTGAAGAATGAGTCGCTGAGAAAGGACGCTCAAGATAAATTCATGGAAATCCAGCATGCCTATGAAATATTATCGAAAAACAGGAACCGACGAACAAAGAAGAATAAGAAAGACAATTCAGAATAAAAATGATATTAATTATAGCTTGGTTGTAAAATCATTCCATTTTTATATTGGTGCATATTTTCTTGCTATTATAAACGGCATTGTACTTATACGGGTACTTTCTACAGCAAGGTGAAGCCATTATATAACCATTTTATTACATATATACTTTCACTACTCCGTTGTATAATTTCTCTAGTTTATGTACTTTTAATTAAATCTTAAATTAAAATGTACTTTTAATAAAATTATGTACTTTTAATTTAATTAAATTATGTACTTTTAATTAAATCATGTACTTTTAATTAAATTATGTACTTCGAATTAAATTATGTACTTCTATTTAAATCTTTAATTTAATAAAATCCTACTTTATTTACTTTTAATTAAATTTCCCGCGTATGCGAAAATATTTTTACGGTTGGCAGTCGCCAAAAATATCCTAAAATAAAAAATGGCAACACCGATGACTTTTTTGACGTTTCTGTCGATCGAGTCGCGTTTGTTTATCGTGTGGTTTATCGTCAATTTTCGCAAAATTTGTGTTGACCCATAACTTACCTGATCGGTGCCAGACTTGATGAAATGGCGTCAGATACGGCGCAGGTGAGTTCGTTGCCGCTGCCGCCGATGCAGTATATAAACCTTTACACAGACGACAGCATTAGAAGAAATCGAGCGCCGCTGCCGCCGCGGCCCATTCACGATTCATACGCTACGTTCGGGAACACATTCAATGCTGACGATTCCATCATACGTCCTCTGGAAAGCCAGGTAACGATTTCACTTTTTTTTCGAAGAACAGGGCCGCCGAATCACAGGTGACGACATACTAAAATTTGTATTTTTTGGCAGGGCTTCCGTCGTTTATACCCGATCCACTTCGAAAGGAGAAGAGAACTGAAGAAGCTCAACCACTCCCTCCTCGTGAACTTCCTCGATCTGATCGACCTGCTGGTCCGCTGTCCTGATTCTCCGCGGCGGGCCGAAAAGGTGGAGGACCTCAGTCTGCTCTTCATCCATATTCACCATTTGCTGAATGAGTTTCGGCCACATCAAGCCAGGGAGACGCTTAGAGTCATGATGGAGCTGCAAAAACGCCAACGAATCGAGACAGCCATTCGATTTCAAAGGCACTTGGATAAAGTGCAGGATATACTGCAAAACGCGCTGCAGAATCTGCCTGACCAAACGGAAGCAGATTCCAAATTTTTAGTGCCGACAGAGCTATTTGAGCATATGGAGACAGACCAGAATGAAGGCGGCAACGTCGATCCGTGCGATGAACTCGATCGGATAATGTGCTCTATTATCGATAATATGTGATACCCATTTAATCCATCTGCCATTATTAGCTTTTAAACTTGTATTCATAAGAAATAAATTATTAATGACAAATACTATTAATGATATTATATATATTATAAACGCTTTCACTTTTTAATCTGCAATCCGCAGTAGATCAGCTACTCGTCGCTAGGGGCAACTCAGAACGAGTTTTCGTAATATGGAAAAAATTGCAATTGCGAAATGTTTTCAACTGATTGAAAAATGGTCTAAAATTGGCAAAATTAAAAGGCGAAATTATTCTAATTTGAAAAAATTGACTGATAGCAAGCGTTGGGCACGCCGCGCCATCTAAAAATTGCGCAGCACACCTCTTTATATTTAAAAAAAAAATATTGGTTTTTCCAATTTTTAAAAAATTTATAGTTGCTTATTTGCTCATACCGAATCACCCACTTCAACTTGTCACTAATTAAAAACTCCCTGTATTTTGGAAACCAACTTGTCAGACCTAATGGAGCAGCCAATCCGATAAGATTGAAAAGCGAGAGCGTTCATAATAGGGCTGTTTTTTAACCCTTCAGGCCTCGCCTCAGGTAGACTGCGATATCGAAGTTGCGGGGCCTGAAGGGTTAAAGTAATCCTAGAATTGCACAATAAAAAATTGTTTATAGCTCTATCTTTGTTTAGATTTCGTATTTCCTAACAAGGCTCCGGCTTTTCGTGGAAGGATTGTATGAGGATATAATTGATACTAATTATTTTATTTAATTACGATGACTTTATTGAAATTACAATACTAGTGGAATTACAAGAAAAAAAATATAACCAAATACACAAAAAAAATACATATATTCGCAGCAGCTATAATTAATTACCTGAAAAAAAATAATCATTAGTATAATAAACAATGGTTGAGGTCTGCATTGTCCACCGTGCATGCTGAAGCAACAGGAGCCGTTGTTTTTCCTATAATAAAAATTGTTGTAATCCAAACCAAAAAAAAAAGCCTACCTCCCTTGAAAGGTAGCATAACAGCCGACAGTCATCATATTTGATACCCCTAAATATAGGAAAAAATAAAAAGCTATAAACTTCGAAGATAGCTCTTTCTGCACAGGAGGATCACTAAATGGAAACTTAAATCATGGGAAAAGGCAAACGGAAAGTATTAACAAACAAATGAACTGAGGAATAATGTGGTGTAGGCAAGGATGTCCATAAGGAGGGGTGCTGTCAGCCTTCCCATGGGATTTAGTAGTCCACACCAAACTAATTGGACTCTTTACGCTTAGTAGAGCTTGCATTCAAGTAGAGAACTGCTGCAAGAGAGAGAAAAGCTACCAAAGCACTGAAATATCTGTAATATACCAAACTCGAGTGGATTTGGATGTGGACAGTTGAAAATAAAATGTAAAATAGCATTCTGGCAATGATCCGGATGCTTCTTCCTCATGCTGGGACCACACTAACGGGAAACGTCAATGCCCATCATCGCGACAAATATTGCAATAATTAGTAACGCATTAAATTGAGTGTCCACACTTGAACGGTCAACGTCAATGCCCATTCTTGGCAATAAAATTGGCATTAATGTTCCTTGATTTTTTTCTGAATATAATACGATTTCGGAGATGTTTTCATATTAAAAAATGTACCTAATTTAAACAAAAGTGGTTAACTGCTACAGACTGCTATTATTAAGTACCCACCGGTTGCTTTCATATACAACTTGTAGGAAATTGTCCATTGTTTCGTATGCAAACCAGTTAGTTGTGTAAATGTCATTTTTCCAGCTCCGGACTTCAAAGACTGTTTAAATTTGTTTAAATGGGTTGTATCATAGCCTATTAGGGTTTCCTTTTTCTTTTTAATTTCTTCGGTTGTTCTTTTAAATTGTAATAACTCCATTATTCAAGCCAATTTTGTGATGCACTATTCTTGTAACTCTTGTGTCTCGGATCCCACAAACATGGCTTTATTTGCAGAATTTCGAGAAACACAATGACTTTCCGTTAGTCCACTCCATATATTATGGCAGACAGACACGTGCGATCCTGTCGCGCTCACGTTGCACAATGACAAACGTAGTGTGGCCGCTTCAACGCGTTAATTCTCTTTGATGTACCGCCACTCGATCTATCGCCTACGTAAAACAGCAATGTGAATGCCGTTGTAAAATTATCGCGATAAGTCGTGGCTACACCAACGTTAAAAGTCCAACATCGTGATAATTAACGGCATTTCCCGTCAGTGAAGCCCCAGCATCAGAAATACAGCATGACTATACCACTGTAATAATAACACCGCTGTTAGCAATAATAAATACACATCCAGCTGCCATTGAAATAACAGGATTGGATGTGGTAAGTTTAGGACAGCTGTGAAGTATGTATGGAGTAAATATTTGTACTGTAGTAAATCCAGAAGAAGGCCAATTTCCAAGCAGGAAGGGAGGAACAGGAAACTGACAGGAAAATGTGGTGTTAAAGCTCGAAAATGGATAAAGCACTAGCCGAAGATTTACCAGAATCGTTTATTAAATTTTCAGACGGAAATCATAAAAGAAAAGAAGGCAGATACAAGGTAAGGAGACATCTATTCAGACAGCCAGAAGAATCTAAGATGAAATTCCACACAGTATTAGAACATATCTCTTAGAATGAATAGTTATATAACGATGTGGGTGAGGAGAGGAATTAAGGAAAAGGAGGAATCACATAATCGGCGAGGTCAGCAAGCAGACTTGAGCCAGTGTTACTACTTGCAAAGGGATAGACAAGAATGTATCTGCATGAAAGGACAACAAACTAAAAGACAAGATAGATATGCCAGATTACATAATACAATAAAAAGAATTCGCAAACCCAATCAAGTCCTCCAAGGACCATGGATACTAGGAATGGGTGGTCAGAGCGGTTGAGGAACCTGAAAAATAATTGTCTTAAGCCGGTTTGAACGACGTCCAGAGGAATTCTAGAGAAATCTCTACATAAACAATGAAAACAATCATTTTAACACAATTTGTGACCGTGCCGCCATTGGCCTAAGTGACCTTTAAGGTCCGCAAATTGAATTGGAGTTCCCAAAAAGTTTGTGAAATTATTATTTATTACAGACCAGGATGAACTATGTAGTGCCACTGGACCAGTCATGAGCGATTCGAACGAAAGAGTCGAAGCGAGTTTCACTCTTAAATTCGTTAGACTCAAGACTTGAATGAATGTAAGAGACGGCATAGAGTCGACTCACATTCGACCTAGGTGTCAGTCCACGAAGTCGAACGATTCAAGAGTCAAAATTGTGTCGACTCGTCCGTTCGAGTCGCCTGCTGATTGCTCCGTGGGTATTGCATATCAGTATTTGTCAGCTCAACCAAAGCAGAGATTATAATTACAGATTAACATCCAGAAATTATAAACAAACACAAATTTTAATTGCAATTTTAAGTGAAAACGCGTAAAACCCAAACTATTAACAGGTGACACATTTTTGGAATGATAAAAAAAAATCATACTTGTCATATTGTCAGCCAAACCAACTGTATCGACTATCATTCGACATTAGAGTGTTCATTGCCAGTCGACTGTCATCCGAACAAATCGAGTTATAATATTTTCAAACAAAAAGTTGTCAACGGCTATAAAAGCAAGTCGCCTGTCGCTACACTGGATCCCATCGGCAAGTCAGATGCTGCCTGATGCAATTGAGTCGAGGAATTCTTGTTTTTCAAATGCAAGCTTTATCTCAATCTCGATCAGCATATATAAGACCATCAATAATTGCTTTAGCAATTCTAACGTAACAATAACTTTCTGGTTAACGGATTAATGAACTAGACAGGACATATTGCCCTCAACAAACACCTCATAACCATAAACCATCGAAAAGAGGACCGATTCCCCTTGCAGGAAATGTGTAGAGAAAAATGTAACCGCTCTACATATTTGATTGAGTGTCGCGCTCTAGCCAACAGACTAAAACTATCAAGTGCGCGATCCGAATCCTAACAAACTGCTTTCGGCGCTGACTTGTACTTCAGGTTACTACTTCGCCTCCGAGGAAAGTGGAGTACTGGGCACGGATTGAGGACTCTCAAGACCACCATGAGCGTCCCACAACTGGGGTAGATCAACGGACAACTGGGACAGATCAATACATTTCCCGTCATCAGGCGGTGGCTACGCCATCAGCCCCCGTCCCCAGAAGACAGAAGGAGAAGCGCTTAGTAATTCTAACGACAACACTTGAATTTTGAATATATTACTCTAGAAATAATTTTAAATCATGCGTTACAAAATTAATTATCCTTGAGAGCAGCAGAGCAGGCTGAAAATAAACCAGAAAATTATGATGCACTGGATATTGGTAAAATCTGAAAATGCTGAAACAAAAAATTGTTTACTTCATCGATGGGGGGGGGGGGATAAGGATTGGAGATAGGGAGTGGTCGCCACATAAATTTCACTGCACTGAAATGTTCGATTTCACTTCACTTTCACGTTCACTTTTTGGGAGTCACTTGTTTTGTTTTACTAGTGTAAAGTTTCGGGTGTAATTTGACTTTCGATTTATTTCTTATCTTAATATTGCAATTCTCTCCTCTGCACATAACATTATTAGGGGTGTTTTCCAAATAATCACATTTTAAATCTCGTTCATAAACAGCAGCTCGGCGTGTTCTCTAGGGTTGCATGGTATTCAATCAGTTCAGCAATTTATTCCTAGTAGCGATTTAGTATTTAGATTTGAATGCGGTCGGCCTGTATTTCCAGAATAGCTGTCGAGCTGTCGAACTTTACTATGTTTAACTGATGTCAAAAACTTTTTTAACATGTCATCATTGATGTTAGATGGTTCCTTGTCAATTCATATAAAATCGTTAGTCTTCGTAATAGAACGCTTGTTATTTCTTACAGACTTCCTCTGGATAGCTTCAAACAGTATCTCATCTCGTCTTTGCCTGCCTACACCTGGCCTTCCTCATCGGTCCTATGGCACAAACTCTTTTCATTTGAAATTTAATGTCGTTTCAAAGATGCCTTTTAGTTCTCCAGTCCTTTTCGGCTAAAATGGGTTACTATTTGCTGCTTCTACTTTAGGATGCTTCCACTTGGAAGACTGCCACATCGTATCGTAGTGATTTCATCAATTATGAAAGAAAACTTCGACCTTCGATATTTTCTTTTGAGATTATGTAGACGTTGTTGCGCCTTTTTCTTAGTATTCGTTTGCCATTTTGCCCAAAGCCATTCATTCAATGGTCCTTAATTTAATCCTTAGGACCGATAATCAGGCCTATTTTCTGTATTCTTATTGTATATCTAATAATGGCCTGGTTTATAATGATTGAATGGTGACAAAGCAAAAAATTACCTCATACAAGTGGATAATCCCTCAGCTATTTGTAGTGTTATTCTCAACAACCCTCTTCATCACATTTGTAGGATACGGTTCTATATCCAATGGATCATTTAATATTACAAAAGAGATGATGAAAGTAATGAGCCAGGCTTTGTCACTTGTTGTACTTTTTAGTATTTGATGTAAATGTCAATAAGTACGGGTTCTTCGCTCTCTGTTGCAGCTGGTCGTGGCTTGCATATTTTAAATCTTGTAGTCTTTTAGATGGTCCTGTCTTGTGGTGTTTTCTTTAACTATTTTTAATCAAACTGTTGATAATGCTAGCCGTAGAGTTGCACTGAAACATGCAGTCATTTAAGGTTTTATACACTTACAGATTCTCGATAGTATAGTATATTCTCAATAGTATTCTATGATTTTTATCATTGCTGCAGGTCACAATTTCAAGCCATGAAGTTTGTATGGTGGATGATCAATTCAGGCATTTTATTCCAATTTAGGCGGTAATTGTTTGCAATCCAGAAATGGTCACATCATCTGTCTGATTTAGTTTAACCTAAAGAGTGTGCCGACACATCAAGTGGCCAGTTGCGGACAACTAGGATTGACATGTTATAAAAGAATCCTCTAAATTATTGATCTTTTAATCTTTCATTTCTGCAGATCCAAGGCCTCTTTCTTGCAAATTATTCGTCATTATCAAGACTTAGCAGCACACAATCTGTATTGGGAAACTTTCTAATAGGCATTTTGTTTCCGGTGCTACTGAACGTTGGCTATCATATTGGCTATGACAACTTTATCGGCTGCCGTTAGAAACCAGGATGTGGTAGTTTTCTAAAACCATTCTTTTATATTATGGAGCCAAGATGTTCTTCTTCTTCTGGTTGTTAAAATTTGAATTTTTAGATGCATAATACAGTATCTTTCATGGTAGACGCATAATGTGACTGAAGTATTCGAGTCTACGAATCTTTATTGAATTTGATATTTCTGTGCTCTTGCTCAAATGCTTTGACATTTTCATTCCTGGGCGTCCACTATACGTAGGATACAACCCACATTTCCAATGCCTCAAGTTTTCTTCACAGTTTGTCTGGAAGCTTCCAGCTTGTCATCCCATATAATAATAGCGTCTTAAAATAGTGATGTTAAGGTTTAGGTTGATGTTTCCTCAGCAAAATATGTTTTTATCTTAAATAATTCACTTCTGGAGCTAATGTAGATTGTCCCAGTTGTCGCTAATGTAAATGATGTTATCAGTCTTTTCCAGGCAAATTATATTAGCTGGAACTGCATATCTTATATTGTTGATGTTTACGCCATTTACCCCACTTCCAGATTTCGTAAATATTGAAAAGCAGAGGTGATATAATGTAACCCTGTCGAACTCCACGCCTCCCGACTACACCTCTTTAGAAAAATGTGGTGTACTTCATGTGCGCCTTTGGTGCCTTAAGATACTGGTTATAGGCCTTTAGATACTGGATATAGGCAAGTCTTTGTCATCTATTTTCACTTTTGAGATCTATTGGATGCGAATTGCAATCGGTGAATAATATCCACAATTGTCGTTCAAATATCAATGCACTGTTAAGTTTTACCAGTCATCATTAACCCCGAATAATTAAAAAATCTGTCTTATCCTTAGCACACTCGAAATTTACACTAGCAAATCTATCGATAGGGGGTCGGTTATTAGAATCGCCGTCTGAAGCCGTTTCCGCGCCCGCCTCCGTTACGGAAGCCCCTGCCCCCGCCTCCGCCTCTGAACCTCCCGCCGCGGAATCCGCCCGAAGAGCCGGAGATCTTATCGCTGTATTTTCCTGAAGGCGGTTGATACACTTTGAAGCTGGATCGGTCGCGATCGCTGCGGATTCTCTTTTCCGGAGACGTTTTCCCGTCTTCGTCGAACGTTATGGGCTTATGGCGCTTTTGCGAGGCAGGGCTGCGGTCGCGCACAACTGCTGCATCCTTCGGTGGGCATTCAACCTAAAATTAAAAAAAGTCTCTGATGAATAGGATAATAAATACAAACAGCGTTGCAGAACTTACTAACTGGTCGGGCACATAGTAATATTATTATTACAATTCTAGGGGACGAACGGTGGACCCCGGACTAACGAGTGGGTAAGGTAGATTTAAGACAGCTGTCTTGCCGCATGCGAGCATTTACCTTATCAAACTGTAACAAAAACTGCATATTTTGTTGTTTTGTTTTCGCGCCTTTGTGCAGATTATGTTCGCTGCACCTGATTTTCATGGTTTCCCATTGTTTTTTATGTTTCCTGGTGTTTTTTTCTCGATTTTGCGTGCATTCCTTCCATACTTTGACAGCTATAACCTAAATTTGCGAAATTCGAAACTTCGCGCCTGTCAGCCGACTAAAGCCGAGCTCTCTATCGTGATTGGTCGAGACCGCGGTTTTGTCCTTTATTAACCCTTCAGGCCTCGGCCTCTCAGCCGATTGACAAGTTGAAGTCCCAAAAACTTTTAGTAAAAATTGGTTAAAAAATTGAATTATGACACTGTCTCTCCAAAACATTAATTACTGCCAAACCAATGTACCCATAATTAAAATAAAACATATTAACATAATAAAACATAATAAAATAAAACAAATTAAATTAAAATTAAAACGGGGTCGTCATGCTGAATCGTGTTGTGGCCGATGTCGGCCAATCGGGGCTTGAGGGGTTAAAGAGCGATACCGGTCAAACGGAACGTTGCCATGAACGAATCCGGGCTGTCAAATTCGGGCGGTGGCGCAAAACAGCTGGCGAACGACAGTAGGTGAGAGATTTGCTGGGAAAAAACCTCCGTAACCTGCCAGGATGAGCAGTTTTACCGGGAGGCGTTTAGTTTTTTAAATGTGAAGTGTTTTTGTTTTGTTCCTGGTAAGATTTTACATTCATTTTGGTTTAGTTTCTGCGCCTGATCGGCTCCGTTTTAACGGTGGTGTTTCTTTTCGACAGCTGGTGGCACCTTTGTACATCTGTTTTTATGCTTATTTGAACTGCTGCTAATTAAGTGACGAAATCGTCGCTAAATATGACGGGACTTGCCTCCACGTCAAGGAATTTGCCTTCATATTCGGAAATTGGACTTTTATTTGGCTGGAACACATGTGACGGATAAGACGGGACTAGAAGAAGGCCTGCGGGGCGATTAAACGCGGATATTTCACATAACCTTGTGTTTCTTTTTTGTGTGCTTTAAGTCTTTTGTGTGTCTGAGGAAAGAGGTTTTCTGTTGGCCAAATCCAGTGCCGATCAATATAGCCCACCCTCTGAGATCGTTTTTTTTGAGGTTAACTTTTCTTTTTTTTTCAAAATTTCTTTCTGGTATATATATTTTTTTTTTAATTAGTTTCCTTCTTTATCTTTAAAAGTAAGGTGGCGTCCTTATATATTCATTCTTTTGGGTTTTGGTGGATTCTGCCGTGTTTCCTCTAAAACACGGTAGATAAGAAATTTGAGGTTATAAAACATCAAAATATCAACTACCCTAGGCAACTTAAATACGATCTTCCAAGCAGAATGCATTGGCATCACCAGAGCAGCACAGGCAGTTGCAGCCAAAGATGTCGGAGACCCAAGTTTTGAAATTTGTCTCCGACAGTGCCTCCGTGCTACAAGCACTAGCAAAGATTACTAGGCCCAAATAAAAACATGGCTACGCAGGAACACCAACCAAACCCACCTTACAGAATAGAAAAAAACGCAGGGTGCAGGCAAACAAAGAATGCGGTTCCGGAAGCGTCTAAAAAACTTGCCCGCAACGTCACCAGATTAAAAAGGGACAAAATCCGTAGTCATAGGTACTATGACAGGCCACTGTCCCCTAAACAAACACCTGTGTACCATAGGTGTGACAGAGTCCTCTATGCAGAGGATGCATGGAGGAAGAAGAAACGCCACAGCATGTGCTCATGGAATGCAGGAGCGTGGCAGAGCAACGGGCAAGAATACTACAATCTCCAGCATCTGTCCCGGAGGCCTGTAGCAACCCAAACGGATTGCGAACCTTCTGGGACAGCCTGGGTTGGCTGGAGTAACATAAATAGAAACATGAGCCATGCACAACGGCCCAATCAAGAGGCCAAGTGCGGGAAAAAGCCCAGACAAACTAACTAACTAATTAACCTTATCACCCATTCACTACCTCTCTGACGCAACAATATGAGATGTAAAAATTGTAGTTTTAGATTTTTATATGGAATACTATTGACACGTTGCAAAGTCAATGTAAATAAACTAGCTGAAATTAAATATCAGCAAAACTAAGATGATGGAATCTATGCGAATTACTCGATTATTATAAAATGACAATTACAAATCGACTTGCTCGTAGGCTCGCCGACTTCCAACCTCGCGAACAAGCCGGGTTCCGTAAACGCTTTAGTACCGTAGACCATATCTATACACTAGGGCAGATCATACAGAAGAGTATAATCGGCCGCTATGTCTAGCGTTTGTGGACTACGAAAATGCCTTTGATTCAGTCGAGACCTGGGCAGTGCTACGGTCATTACAGCGGTGCCAAATAGACTACAGGTACATCCAAGTGTTGACGTTTTTGTTTAACAAGGCCACGATGCGTATCCGATTTCAGGATCATAGCACAAATCCAGTCCAATCGCAGAAGGGGGTGAGACAGGGAGACGTTATTTCTCCGAAGCTGTTAACCTCTGCATTGGAGGATGTTTTCAAGCTTTGAACTGGGAAGGATATGGCATCAACATCAATGGCGAATACATCACTCACCTCCGATTCGCCAATGATGTGGTTATCATGGCGGAATCGGTGGACAACCTTAGCACAATGCTCAGAGACCTCAATACCGTCGCCCAACAGGTGGGTCTAAAATGAACATGGGTAAGGCAAAAATCATGTTGAATGCCCATGTCACACTCATAACGGTACATGTTGGGAACGACACTATTGAAGCTGTCGACCAGTATGTTTATTTGGGTCAGACAATCCAAGTAGGCAGACTTAACTTCGAGAAGGAGGTCAGCCGATGAATCCAACGGGCAGCATACAGAAAACTACACCATATCTTCACATCACAAATACCGCAGAGCCTCAAGACCAATGTATATAATCAGTGCGTGTTGCCAGTGATGACATATGGCACTGAGACGTGGTCGTTAACTATTGGCCTCATACACAAGCTCAAAGTCGCGCAACGAGCCATGGAGACAGCAATGCTTGGAGTTTCACTGCGGTATAGGATCCAAAATGAGGAAATCCGCAGAAGTAGTAAGGTCGCTGATATAGCTCATAAAATTACTAATTTGGAAATGGGGAGGCCATATAGCTCACAGAATCGCCAACCATTGGGGAAAAAAAAATCTCAAATAGCAACCACAAGATAGACCGATGACATAGCCAAGGTCGCAAGAAGTAGGTGGATGAACCTCTCTCTGAATTGAGCCTAATACTCATATTTGGCCAGTCCCTTTACCATCATCGAAAAAGGAGTACAAGCTCTGAGCTCAGGGTTTTAACTAAGGACCAATGAGAGATCGGTGGTCGTCTGGTTTCTCATTTCGGCTATGCAATAACTTTGCTTTGGCGAAGTAATCTCCAAGTAACCACATGGAATCGCCATTTTGTGAAACAAAGACATCTGTCGTCGCAATAACATTACTGCAAATAATAGAGAAGACTATATATACTTACAATTTTGTCGCTGCGTTTTGTTTCGAATGATAAAGTTACAATACTCTTAAAGCTTGGCGGCGAGCGGAACAGATCCCGGATTAGCGCGTTGATGTTAGAAGTAGTCTTCAAAGCGACCACTTTTATCTTGTTTTCTTCGGATTTTAATTCTGTTGAAGTTTTACCCTGTCGAAAGAAAGGCGAAGCAAGTGAGTAAATAGAAATAAAAATAATAATATACTCAACAAATAATACAGTCCTGCTATTACTGGCATAACTGAGAAGATGAGGGAAAAACTGTTTTTTTTTCTAAAATTGAAAATTTTGAAGAAAGCAAAAAAAACATTATTTAATATTTTATTTTCAACTTTTATATGAAAATCTGGCAGATACAACTAGGTATAGGGGAATTAGCAATTTTATATTTACAAAATGTTTAACCTGAAATATTCTTTCGCTGTCAACCTATATTACCTACTTGTAGTAAGAATTTAGTTATTATCCCATGCGAGAACTATACTGATTTATAACCATCACTGTGAAATTATGCTATAATATTCCTTTTTAAAAAATTTATCAAAAAAATAATAATTTATAGAACCAGACCTGGACTCTTTAGGAAACTGTTTACACTCTTGGATACTCTTTACAAAATGAATGTACATTCTTTTACTTGCTAAAGTTTAGATTTCAATATTCAACTGCTATTGTGCACAGTGCTTATAGATCTTAGATAGTTTTAGTTTGGAAAGACTTTTCCCACAGCTAACAATATTGACGGTATGTAGTTCATTAGTAAAAATCTTCAAATCTTCGAGTCCCACAGGTTCGCTTACACCGGATTAGCATATGCCGGAACTCCACACACCGGATTCTCATACCAACTGATGTTAACGGGTTAACAGTCTCCTGGTTGGCAGATGTCAAATTTGCTGATGCCGGTTTCTCATACACTCTGAAGTAGCTACATACGCTCGCATTTGCAATTAGGATATGACTTTAATTTTGTTCACCATCAATTTACAATTAACATATTTGTAAGTATTAGCCGGGCTTGGCAGACAGGCTTAGGCGGCAAAGAGGATCTATAATTATAGATCCTCTTCATGTCCCATATGTTCAATAACATAAAATATTTATATAATTTGATGCTTTCTCAGTCAACATTTTTGTCCCATTATTTTTCATACATTTGGAGTATTTTTTAGAGCAATCAGCGAAGTCCGCTCAACTGGATATTTGGTGGCTTAACTTGGCAGACGATGTTGCAATTGCAATTTATTATTGCTAACGAACTAATGGACGCACTTGAAGGAAATCTTACCTCACTATGTAAAAAATTGCCTTAGCGAAATATAAAATGACTATTGTTTTTATGACAATCCTGCATCAGCAAACTCAGCGATGAAATCTGGTGCATGAGAACCGGCATCAGCAAACTTGGTGTATGAGAATCAGTTGTCAGAAAATTTGGCAGTTACCAAATCAATCAAAAACCTGATTTTTGTCAGGTATGGCTAAGGCCAAATTGACAGTTTGAAAATCTGCAAAGGACAGTTTGAAAATCTGTACTAGGTTAACCCGGTCGCTCCGTAACATCCCTTGGGGGACCAAAGGTCGGCCGCCTAAAACTCCGTAATGTTCCTTACGGGACCAAACGCTCGCCGCTGCGAAAAATGCAATTTACAATTCGACACGCCGTACTATATGCTTTCTGAAGGCGCTACGATATGGCCAAAATATCTTTAATTCAAGATTTCCGTCTGGCAATATCGAATGACGATTTAAAAAGTGAGCACAGACGTCAAACGGTAGTGTCCGCCGGCAACTCTCACGGCCGCGTAAGGTTCCGCGAAATGGGTGATAAAAACGGTGTGTGTGCAGTGTTTGAGTGCCATTTACTGGAGAACAGTGAGTAATTTGCATTTTAAGTAGTTTCTGAATGAGGATTAGTCATTTGAGATAGTCCATTTGCTGTTTTTCACGAATTTTTAAACAAAAAACTTCGGCGACAACACACGCCTCGCGAAAAAATGGCCGTTTTTATTTTGTAATGTTTATGA
This sequence comes from Micropterix aruncella, assembly GCA_944548615.1. Lineage (NCBI taxonomy): Eukaryota > Metazoa > Arthropoda > Insecta > Lepidoptera > Micropterigidae > Micropterix > Micropterix aruncella. The sequence goes on from OX155950.1 coordinate 671,236, forward strand.
AATATGACATATGACGTAATGTCGCTTTAATTTACTAACAAAATAGGTATTGCTTCATTTACATCCTAAGTTATCACATAATTAGGCGTATTTTGAACATTATATGTTGTTTTGTAGCATGTTGACTCGCGCAAAGAAACTTGTTTTGATAATTACTATGAGAGAAGTAAGTGCGATTTTCCATAGTTTTTCGATGACATGTGACTCTTTGGAGTATAGTAATTAGTTATTAGACATATAATAAGTATATAATGAGACAATATATTTGAAAAAATCTAACGAATTTTATATTATGAGCATTCAAAGTTTATTATTAAGTTTCGGACGCAAACTCTCAAAACTTTAGATTTTTCTGTAATATCAGACAAAGCTCAGCAAAGCAAAGTTCTGGTGTGATTTCTAAGAAGTGTGATGTAGTAATAAAGTTATTTTGAAAGAATTTCATATAAAAAAATACCCTAAGTAGTCACAAATATATATTTTTTTTTAACGAGAATAAATATTTTTTTTCTTGGCTGAATAAATAAATATTTTTGTATGCAAATAAGTCAAAAAAAAAATGGTTTTGATAAAGCATTTAATAAAGAACATAACTGTATTTACAATTTTTGCATATTTTACGTATTTTGTGACAAATAAATCGAAATGATTTTATAGGCGAGTTTTTTCAGTTGGCCAATTTTGTAATATTTATTCATTATTATCTTAATTGTTTTACAAGATAAAGTTATAATGTTTTATATTTCAAATTTCAATGCGGTCATTTTACAGTTGTTCTTTTTATGATCCGTGTAGTGGTTTATAACTTATGTTCGTTTTCCTCAAGGCCATCGACTCTCGCCAATTTCAAGCGCCAAACTGACAAAACAAACGGGACGGCCAGAATTTTAACTTCGCGATGCGAAGGGTTAATTAACCCTCCGTATACTAGGTGACTAAATCTCACATGCTATATACTAGGTGCGGTTTGACATACCCCAAAAATAAAATCAAATAAAATCAACAAATTAATACTTTATGGCAGTTATAATTAGGAAATTTATCTTAATAACGAATAATGAACAGGTTTAAGTGAAACACATATTTGTCGCATTTGCAGCTAATGAGAAACTCGCACGTCTTTATTGTTTAACCCTTAGAAAGCTAGCCATGGGAATGAAGCTCACGGCGGCATGTTTTCAATTCTCGAAAATTACTTTGTAGGGTGTGTTAGTGCACGCATACTAATGTATAATAGTGGCTTATTCAATGAAGGCGACTTTTTTGGCATATAATTACATAATGCATAAATATGGAGATCGGCCACCTGTGTGTTGTTGCAACGGAAAAACCACCGATCGGTGGTATTAGCATTCAGGGTAGTTGCTGATGCAGGTTTTTTTAAATATCAGCGGATGCTGATTCTTTGATAAAAATATCAGCTGATGCTGATTTTAATAAATTACTTAAATAAATCCTACTATGAAATTGTAATTAAAATTTATATTATTATTAACAATTTTAAATACTGATACTTCAGTGACTTAATTATCAAAAACATTCTTCTCATTATACATTTTGAATAGGTAAAGTACCATTACCTAAAATACAAAAATAAAATACAATTGGTGGTGAACCACTCAACTTATTACATTAATTAATTAATACTGAAATTTTATTAAAGTTATATTTTAAAAACAAAATAGTTAAGCTGCCTTTAAAGATTGCAGTCGATTACGGGAAGGCTTATATATAATTCCGGCACTGCTGAATAATTCTTTTTACAAATATACACTTTGAGGGCGTCTTTATTTACTAATGTAAAATATTTCCATAATTTACTTTTTAATGGCGGAGGCATAATATTACTAAATATTATTCATTTTAAATGATTCAATTACACTTGCAATGTCTGCACTGGTAATGAGTCAAACTTGTGTTTGTTTACTATCATTCGAGCGAACTTCAGAGAACAAATGCGCATGCGGCTGGAGTTAAGCTCCGCCCTTCAAGGTCATGTCACGAGCAGAATATCAGCAAACAATAAAATCAGCATTGATTAATGCGGATGCTGATATTGAAACCAATGATGATAATCCGCTGATGCTGATATTTGAAACAACCCTGTTAGCATTCCAGCAGTAAAAAAATATTTCTAGTTTTTAACTGTTGGGTTGTGTTATACCCACCTCGTACATGGAAGGTTAAAAATACAGGCCCATTGTAAAAACAGTAATCCCTAGTTGTAAAGTTTGCTGTTTTTAAATTCCACTCACCGCAGTAGCTTCCTTCAGTTTCTTGATGTAGCCCTGTGTCAACCGTGCCGTGTACTGCAACCTCAAACGAAGAGCCTTGAGCTTGAGAGAATCTGCGGGCAGAGCGGTGGGCGTCTTTTTGCAAAGAGCATGCAGTCCGTACAGAACGCATTCAATATGGGAGAATTGCAGAGACGGGATAGCGGGAGAGGCAGCCTCCGCTCCTTCAGTCGTAGTTTCCGTCTCGGGCTCAACCGGCGGCTCCGGCACATAACTCTGCAAGTAATAAATGAAACTCCACATAATGAGGTTGAACGAGACGGTGTGCAATGCCCTTAACCGGCAGTGCAAAAAAATGCAAAAGAATACTGGAACAAGTAAATATATTAAAAGATTTAAAAAACACAACTGCCGTTACAAAAAGTGTATTTATAATAATTATTTTTTACGGTTCTTTTATGAAATATTTGTGGTATTAATTAGTTGAGAAGCCAGCGACAAAAAAGTGCAAGAGTTTTGCAAAAGCTGATACTTTCAGATCAGACAGTATTTTGACCGAAGAATGCCGGGGGTAGTCAGCAGGACAGATACTAGGAAAGATGTAATTTCAATTAGTACCCCTAAAGTGTTCTGGAAATGCTGAAAAATCATCAGTGTAGGTAGACAGTGGATGCAATAGAAAACTCGAAACAAATGGTCAGACTGCTTAACAATAGAAAGCGTGGCGTCAGCATTACTCCATACATGTCCCAAAAATAAAGTCCCTGCAAATATGCCGGTACGTATTTGTCGGTATTTATTATGCGTCCGTATATGTCGGTATTTATTACGCATCCGTATTTGTCGGTATTTATTTTTGTGACAAGTATGGAGTAATGCTGACGCCACACATTATATTGTTAAGTAGTCTGACCATTTGTTTTGAGTTCTGTATTGCATCCACTGTCTACTGATGAATTTCCACTTTTTCCAGAACACTTTGAGGATACTAATTAAAATTACACCTTTCTTAGTGAGGTCAGTGCCAGGTGTCCCGGAATCTGGCCTGCTGACTCTACCCCAACATTCGGCCAAAATATTGTCTGATCTGAAAATATCAGCTTTTACAAAACTCTTGAACTTTTTTGTCACTTCCTCTTGGACTATATGAGTATTTATCCATATAGATACATATATGTATTCGGATTGTACTGAATCAGACCTTTTATTTGCCATTAAACACGATATATTTATGTTAATTTATTGACATTTGGAGATTTGCAGATTTGGACATTTAGACAACTACTCACTTGATATTTGGACAGTTAATATACCCTATGGCACTTGGTATGACATAACGGTTCTACTAATACCACATACTTTGAATCAGTCCACGCGTTTAGAAGTTATGGTAGAATAAATAAACGGAAAACTTACATAAATGAACCCTGAACACATTACACTCCTTTTTTGTTAGGCAGTCTTGTAAAAAGTAAGGCTACGGCGACCATTCTTTGTTAGAGCAGTACTTAAAAGATATTTGCTTACCATCAGGCAATCATAAACAGCATCTATTTTTTCTTCGGGATTCTCCAAAGTGCCACAGTGCATAGTCAACTCTGCAAATAATTTCAGAAGTTCCAGTTTGGGGTCCGCCGCTTCTCCTTCGGCTGCAGTAATTTGGTTGAGCTTAGGAATCACTTGGTCGCAGAAGTACGAGACGAATTGTGTGGAATCCAACTGTGACTGAAATACAGAAATGGATTTAGATTTAATGAAGGGCTCGTTGGAGAGTGCCGATTTGACTCAATAAGACTTACAGAAAAATATGGCAGGGCATGTGATACGCATTGCATTATCCTGTCGATGCTATCCTGTTCGCTGGGTAGCCATTCTCCATCGGCGAGCGCTTGCGTTGCCACCAGACTGATCAGCTCTTTTCTGCCGGGCAGTGTCTTTCCGAGTCGAGTCCACGCTAGCAGATCCATTATCTGTTCAAACTCCTCGGCTGTGGTGTCCTGTTTAAAATACAAAGTTAGACTGCTATGCCAGTTTACATCTTGTATATAAAACTATAATAAAACCCGTATGGACATATGGAATTGAGTTATCGGGCTTGGATAAGAACTCAAATATTGAAATATTGCAAATATTTCAAAACCATGTCTTTAAAACAATATCAAATGTACCAAGGTCCACAAATATGTGGAGATACCTACGGTCAAACAAGAACTTGAACACTTATCATAATCCTACAAGAAAAGGTTGAATGTACATATGAATTCGTTAGCAGTGGTTCTAAAAGAGCCAATAGAAATGAGACGCCTCAAAGGCAACAAATCGGGGAGGGACAAGGAAAGCCAAATAAGGAAATCCTTTGATGGAAGGAAATACCTCGCAAGCCACTTTCACTTATAATATACGCTCAGGGTCCATGGACCGATAGCAAGATTGTCTCAGTAATAAAAGAATGCCAGTTTACAAATGAAAATTCTCCATCGTAATCGAATAATAAATAAAGATAATTCCGTAGATAGGTCAAACCGTGACCAAACTGCTTGGATTACATGCCACAATTTTCCAAGTGGAAATAATTAGAATAATAGTCCATCTGCCATGAATAAAATACAAACAGAACTGTCATAAAATTCACCAACTAAAGTAGGGCCCATCATAAAACAATTTGAATTTAAATTCGGACCAATACATTAACATCTTATCAAACCATCTGATACGGGAGCTCCACAAGGTCTATTCTTCCAAAGAGGGAATTTTTCTACTCGATCTCGCCCCATGCCATTCTTCGAAAAAAAGGGAAACATTTTTTCACAGAGAACCAAATTACTGTACTTAAATGACCCGGAATCTCCCCCGATCTCAACCCGATCGAAACCTCTGGGCCATTTGCAGAAAACGGCTCTCCAAGATGGATTGTACAACGAAAACCAAGATGATCAGTGCAGTAATTCAAGTCTGCTTTCGTGATGATGAACTGATAGGAAGCTGTCAAAACCTGGCAAACTATGCCTACAAAAGTGAAAGGTTGTTATCAACACAAAAGGAGGACACATTCTATATTAAAACTAACAATCTATAACTACTATACTATCCGCATTACAAAGTGGCGAGTCAGGTAATTTTTCATCGAAATCGTGCTATCTCTTTCGCACTTGCACGGCCTTATGGAGCGATACCTGTAACCGTAGTGTAGGTAGTTTTACGCATACAAAAGGAATGTCGATAAAGTAATGAAACGAGGGAAATAAATATTATTTCAGTATTGTTTCATAACGATAAATATTAAATAAGTTAAAAATATAAATATTGATATTGAATTATTAAAATAAAAGTAGACGAAAACTAATTTTGCAAGTGTCGTTAAAATGTCGAAATCGAACTGTTACGGTTACCACAATTAATAGTCCTAATCGGTTAGCTACTTACCACCTATTACGGTATTTACTCACCGCTTTTGGCTAAATCTAGGAATTTTATCTATCTATCTAATTTTAGCAGGTAAAAAAAGTCTTTTCATTTTTCGGATTAATATATAGCCGATGACACTCACAAATAATGTGGCTTTCTATTGGTAAAAGAATTTTCCAATAGAAAGCCACATTAAAAAAAATCGGTTCAGTAGATCCAGAGATTACTTCTTACAACGTCACAAACTTTACCTCTTTATAATATTAGTATAGAAGTATAGATTACGATGCGGTCGCGGGTCCATACTTATGTCGTATTATTACTTTAACTATTTATGCAGTAAAAGGGAAAAGTCTTTTGTTTTAAACACTTGAGACGATAAATTTACTTATTTTCATAAGAATTCATAATTAATAAAATATAAAAGTTAGACATATGCTGTCGCTGAATTTTTTGTAGGCATTATCAAGTGCTACAACTTTTCTCTATAACTTAATCATATATCTCTCATCGTTAAGGCAGCGTTAGTTAGAAACGTTTTTGTTCGACTGCTTATTTTCCGACTTACTTTGCAAATCCGACTACCACGAAAAAGTCTTTTCATTTTTCGGATTAATATATAACTTATGATGCGCTGGTGACAGCTAGTTTAAAATCCTGGCTGTCCTTAGCCAATCCAGCTGACCCCTCGACTCTCTTCAGGTCCAAACAAAATTTTGGGCTAGCGCTTAAACTGCCCTCTCTGCTCTACGCCAACTCCAGAATAACCAAAAATTCGATTCTGTGCAATTCCAAAGATCCGGCAATATCGAAGCACGTAATAAGTGGCCGTAGTGATTCAAATGATCTACAAGCCCGCGTAGACTTCCACAAAAAGTTCCTTACTGGAATCAGCCACAATGGCACTGGTCTGTGGTATGGCAGTACAACCACGAGCGACGTGGACTTGAAGAAGTCTCTTTTGCGGGGAGATTACGACAGCAAGAGTATGGCTCATGCTATTGGCCTTCAATGCCAGAATGATTGGACAACAATTGGGGACTTTTGCATTCCGCCTCCAATGCACTGGAAGGTAATGCTCTATGACTGGACGCCAGAGATGCTGAAATTTTATTTGAATGCCTTTCAGCATACACTTCCAGACCCCAGTAACCTCGCTCGTTGGAGCTTTGCCGAGGATAGTTCTTGTCCCCTCTGTAGCAATACCCCTTGCACAGCTAGACACATTCTAGCTGGCTGCAAGGTGGCCTTAGATCAAGGACGGTACAATTACCGCCATGACAAAGTTCTCGCTGTTATTCGCGAGGTAATTAGTCTCTCAGTGGCTCGTGCCAACAAGGGTTTGACAGTATCCTCCAAACCCCCAATACAGTTTGTGCGGGATGGCTCTAAAGGCAAAAAACATTTAACTACAAAACCTTTCTCAATAATCGAGAAAGCTACAGATTGGATTCTGGAGGTTGATTCGGTCTCTAAGCAATATAAATTCCCTGAAAGTCTCGGATGCACAGCCCTCCGTCCAGATATAACTCTTTACTCTCTATCTCGGAAGGTGGCTCTTATTGTAGAATTAACTGTTCCATGGGAATCAAATATCCCAAAAGACCACGAGTACAAATTAAATAAATACCATGATCTTGCAAATGCCGTAACCCGGAACGGCTTCACTGTTCACCTTCACGCGGTGGAAGTTGGCGCTCGTGGCCTGCCAGCTAAATCTCTATTTCACCTCTTTAAAGATCTTGGCCTTTCCAGAAAAATAATCAACTCTTTCTTAGAAAAATTATCTAAAACTGCGATTTGCGCATCTCAAATTCTATGGCTTCGAAGGGGGAGTGAATGGGTGGTAAGGTGAACGCTCACATGTGGCAAGACAGCTGTCCTAAACCTACCACAGCCGGTTCGTAAGTCCGGAATCCACTGCTCACCCCCCAGAAGTGTAAAAAAATAGTATTATGATGGGCCCGACTCCGGTCGGTGAATTCCATGGCAGCTCCGTTTGTATTTATTTATATACTCACAAATAATGTCGCTTTCTATTAGTAAAAGAATTTTCAAAATCGGTTCATTAGATCCAGGGATTACTTCCTACAACCTCACAAACTTTACCTCTTTATAATATTAGTATAGATAAATATTTTATCGACATGGTACCATTCCTATCTTAACTGTCTCTAATTGCCCCAGTCACCAGTTTGTACTGCGGATACTATAGTACTGTTTTTGTATGTTTATTTTTTAAGAAAAATACTCTATTCCAATTAATTTGCATGTTAAGTACCTACTGTATATATTTCTACGAAAATTAAAGGATTTATTGTTGTTTAACCTATTTTCTGTTCTATTCTTAATTTATTCTTTCTTTTTCATGTATCACCTTACACATCGAGACATTCCAAAAAAAATATTAAAAAAACATATATTTGTATGACAATAATAGTACCAAAAAAGTTGGTACTGTTTTTTTTTATAGTTCTACCAGGGGAGAAAATGCACAAAATCCGTAGAATAAAAAAGGTACTATTATTGTCAATTGACATTCAGCATATTCGCGGTGTATTTATTTAGTTTTTTTTATTTTATTTAATTTCATTTCAAAGCATCTCAATTCATTTCACCCATGCATGTCCAGCATATGCGCAAGAGAAAGGAATGTGGGAGGAAACCACACTGCCAATATGGCTGACACAATAGTATATGAGATCAGACCAGCAAACATTCACCATGTGCCGGCTACTGTATAAAGGGGTCACATACAAAGACCCCACATCAAGGGCCGAGTGCAGGTGTCAGGAAATTGATAAACCGACTATAAAACTCAATCATCATAATTATGTATACTAGCAATATCTTGGACTCAAAAAGTCACCAATGAGGAAGTTCTAAGGTGTGTTGTGTGTTGTCTGGATCATGTGCTTAGGCACAACAGGTACGAACTCCTGCAACTCATTATGATGGGAAAAGTTGCATGGAACAGGAGACTTGGCCGTAGGCGGAAATCTCAATCGCGTAACACTCGAGAGTGGACCGGGATTACGAGTGTCGCCGAATTGTTTTGCCTGGCAAAGGACAAAAAGAAGTATGCAGATCGAACTGCCAACCTTCAGTCTTCACTAGTTAGAAAGGCACCGAAATGGCCCCTCCACACGTTGGCGAATGTTCGTGTCCAAGTTGTTGTAAACAACTACTAAGGAAACATATATGGAAAACTCCTATGGCAGATATGCCAACGTCACCACAAAAATATGAGCTGTGGTTGTCAGCCTGCGAGCCGCGCCTGCGCACTCTGTGCACTTCTTCGATTTTTGATGTGATGTTGACAGCTCCGAGCTGTCACCTGGCTGTCTTGTTTTTCTTTGAAAATCTGCATCTTATATGTTACCTAATCTGTAAAACGAACATTCGCTAACGTTTGGAGGGGCCATAAAAAGAAGAAGCAATAAAGTAGAACTAACCTGAAGAACTTTTTTGCTTTCAGTTATTATCAAATCTTCGCATTCCTTATTGATCACCTCTCGGCCAACCTGCTTCACCTTGGTCACCACAAAATGGATGCACCTCTCCCGTACGGCGTCTGTGACTCCCTCCTGAACGATTTGTGAGAATATTCCGGATAAAGCTGCTTTTGGATCATTTTTCAAAACTGCAAGCAGCGAATTATTGACGACAATTAACTCGGTAGTGTCATCCGTCTGGAGGAGCTGTGCTAGAATATCAGCAATGCGCTGCGTATGCTCCTTGTTGTCCTTGCATAAATTAGGCAGATCTTTTATGGCCTGTTTGCGGATCTGAGGAAAGCAAATTTTTACCTTTTATTGCAAGGAAAGAAAGATTGGATAGGGGTCCACTTGCGCATGCACAAGATAAGTGCAAACGGACATGCTACTCAGCCCCGGGATCCTAAAGTGGCAATACGATACGTCAACGCGACGCAACATTGAATTCGATATTGTCCTCAATCCGTCGACTTGACTGATTCTGTTTCAGAATCGTCTGATTGGCCGAGGAAGGCCATTTAGCAGTATTGAGCGTATGCTCGTATGCGTAGGCCAATTGAGCGTATGCTCAATTCGGACCGGGATCTGAGCGCGCTTAGTGCTTTGAGCTAAGGGCTATTTGGAAAGCGTCCTTTATTTATTAAATTTCAATCGTCTTGGATGGGAATAGTTCTTAATTATTGCTGAATGGGGATTTTTACTGCCTAGCTATCTTCCAGAGCAACGACATGTAGACGACACCTCATGTGCTGCCGTCTATACTAATCTCACTTCTGACGATTGAAGGACTGTCAAATCGATTCCAGTATCGCAAATATCATCGAGTGAGGAGAATCGTGTATCGTATTGTCGCTTCAAAATCCGGGGGCAGGCACTGCCTAATGTTTGTTTTGTATTTAATTCTTCGTTTTGATTTTCTGCCTTTTCATATAAGGTATAAATTCAGCACTACAATACAGAGCACATCAAAGATCTCGGTCCCTTGCTCATATGTATTGCATTTATTGAACACTAATGCACTAAAGACTAATAGACATAAATCGAAACTATCTGTCTGTGTCTCGTGCGGAGTTTTTGACGAGCTTGTATATATATGTGAATGCATTTTTGAGCCAGTGTTCGAGAGACCGAGACCTTGGACGCGGCCTGTGCGTTACGTTATTACAGGGGCTGGTGGTCACACTTTACTGCAATTTTACCAGAATTTCTAATATCTAATTTGATGCATCGCTCCAGCGAACTATTTGCATGACTGTAACTTATGGGTCAACACCCATCCAGCAGTCTCTACGCAGAAGTGCGAGCCCGGTATGGACTCCGGCCTGCAGGCCCGTTTTCCCTAGAAATCAACCTTCGGACGCTCCTGGATGGTTTGCGCACCGCACGGCTTCAGCTAATCTATTGTGCGTTCCGACTGATAGCCGGGGGAGTATGGAAACAGTAGAGCGAGGGTAGTAGTTAACCTTACAGCAACTGCTCTTGTAACGGCCAATAGGCTACCTGTTACTGGGTGAACAGCCAAGCAAAAGATACCGTGGTCTGCGATAGATTCGGTAGACACCGTATCACTGCTACATATGGGAAAGGACCGCCCGGGACCTCAAATCTGTAACCAGACCCGAGACCGGAGTAATCTGGAACTGGAAGTAAGGGCGCGAGTGTCGGCCCGCTGGGTGATTAACCTGGTTATCTCGCGGTTGGCTTCTTACAGGCAAGTGGCATAACTAGACAGTGTACTGTTTTCGTCCCAAGTCTTCTACACTCATCTCAGGGGCAACAGAACGATCTAATATCGTTAAAACTTCCTAAGGTGACGGGCTCGCCCGTTGTAGTCGACAGCTCTAGTTGTTAACCCCTCGCGTACCAGACGGCCCGAAACGTCCAGAATTGATATTTACCGTCGAACCCCAGACGGCCCGAAATGGCCAGGCGAGGCCGACCGCTAATTATGTTAGTACAACTTTGACTAATAATTATGAATAATCTTTATTGCTTTACATAACGACGTTACAAATATCTAATAGCAAATTTCAATAGGAACATAAAACAGGTCTTTTTTAGACGATCGGTGTGACAGTTTCGGAGTAATCGTTTTTTTTCTGAAACGCCATCTTTTTTTTGAGACTCGCGAATTTCTTACGGGCCGTAAGGCACACATTAAAATTCAAACCGCGGGCCGCGAGGGGTTAACAGCAACTTTCGCGCAGAACCAAAACATTTAATACTCACGGCAACATCCTCGTCCTCACAAAGATCGAACTGAGCTTCAATGGAGTGTTCAAACAATTTTGGAAAGTGTTTGCAGAATTTTGCAATGAACTGTGACGCGAGACGCTTCTCTTTTTCGGATCCTTTAATTGCAGCCAAAATCTCATTATACTCCTTTTCGTGCTAAAAATGAAAACGAAAATAAACAAAACAATCCTGAAAAATCACAACTAGTAATAAAAAAGCGTTACCACGCACCTCTGATATTTTTTCCTTGGCCTCGTCCAGAATAGTATAGTTTGCGTACAACTTATCTATATTATCGATACTCATTTTGGATCTCAATCAATCACGTATTTCTTGGTGTTTTAATACTAGAATTACAACAAATAAGAAGAACGCGACCACAACGCGACACGCCGCTAGAAATGTCCACGAAATGTCACCGAGAATCGCCCGGCGGCGGGCGGATGTTTCTATTCAGTGTTGCCAATGGATGCCATCCGGCGCGTCCATTTTGTCATAAATTAGGTAATAAAAAAATATGCAAATATGACCAAAGTATATATAAAACAAATGATTATAAATAGTATGTACCTATTCAACATTTATTATATTTTCGGCGGGCGCCAGTTTTGCATGCGGCAATTTTGCAAAAATGTCACTTTTGACAGTTCCAAATTTGTTGAGGGCAGATTTGCAGGAGGCAACCTTGCAGGCGGCAACCTTGCAGGCGGCAACCTTCAGTACAGTTTTTAAGTTTTTCTGTTAGGTTAGGTTAGGTTAGGTTTTTCTTTCCCTAAAATCGAAGTGACATTAATTACCGGCATCCTTGTAGTGGATGACTTTTATACATCAAACTAAACATTAAAAAAAATGTTTTAAGTTTTTCTGTTAGGTTAGGTTAGGTCATTTTGACATTTGCAAAACTGCCTTCTGCAAGATTGCCTTCTGCAAAACTGCCGCCTGCAAGAATGCCGTCTGCAAGATTGCCGTCTGCAAATTTGCCTTCTGCAAGTTTGATGGGACCCATATTTTCGAATGCCTCCATGGCTGGAATTCTGATATGGTGTTTACACTCTCGCGCGAGGCGCGAGGCGAGACGCGGGACCATATCAATAAACAAACGGAACAGAGGCAAAGCTCTAACGAGCGTACAAAATGTTTACCTACTTTGCTAGAAGCTTTGCCTCTGTTCCGCTTGTTTACATATATCTGGTTTCGCGTCTCGCCTCGCGCCTCGCGCGAGAGTGTAATTGCCCCATGAAACGTACGATTGTCGTCACCCGAAGCGGGAGGCGATTGCTTTTAGCGTATGTTGACAGACTGTAAATTATCGCACTGCGGTTATCGACGTTAATCTATAAATAGAGCGAAATATTCTTCCGCGACTGCATCAAAATTGTTCGGGAGATTTTTGAAGTGTTACTGCGTAATCACTTTCTTACAAATCCTGTAAAAAAAACAATCCAATAAAATCTGCTTACAACCTCGCCTGCACGTACGATAAAATAAGAAGCTAAAATAAGCCGAAGAACAGTTTTCGATAGTCCTTCCAATGTTGCCAATTTAGCATATTATATGCTAAATTTGGCATATTTTCTTCTTGTTTAGCATATCCTTTTAGCTTTTAGCATATTATAGCGTATTTATTTGGCACATTTTTATGAAACATGAAAAGAATGTAAATTACAATATTTGATATGCTGTTATTCTTACACTGTTCCAGACGACGTCCCTACTACGGTGATTTATTGTTTGTTTGTTTATACTCTTTATTGTGAAATGTCACAATGGGCGTGTTTATTGTCATATGACAATCTCTTACAACCAACCCTACTATGACGTGTTATATGTAAGTGTGCGTGTAACATGTCTGTAAGTGTGTGTCTTGTTATTGCATTCGATCGACAGAATTGAAAATGCAATTCCGTTAATTTGATCCCAACGGAAAATGGTGACCCAGCCGGGAATCGAACCCGGGACCTTACAATGTAAGATCAGGCGACCTAACCACTATGCCACCGGACCGTATAGGTAGGTACCAAAGAGTTTTACGGTTCTGCTCTCAGCCTTCCACATCAGCTGCTGCTGATGAATATGAAGATATTGATATTTTATTTCTTTAGAAATAATAACCCAAAATTATGTTGACAGTTGGGTGAGTTAACAACACTGTCCTTAAAAATAAGTCCATGTGTTTTCCCCCAAAAAGCTTAGAATATCGTGTTTTAAATGACTCTTATAATCGAACCGCGGTGATTGTTTTACGCAATGGTTTTTTTTGAGCTCTTTTAATACCTACCTACTTATTTGTGCACACCTGCGAAATCGGGTCACCTAGTTGTTAATAAACATCTTAAATTAAATATTCATATAATTTTTTCCTAAAGTAACTTAGCATATTTTTAAAGCATATTTTGCAAGATTTGGCATATTTTTATCATTTTTTTCTAGACCAGGTTAGTATATTTTGGAGAAACCTTGGTGGCAGCACATTCCTTCCCCAGGATTCTAACCCAGGATTCTGAAGTGGCAACACGATACGTCAACGCGACGCAACAACCTGCAGTGAACGTAGAAGACTTTGGACAGAACAAATCCAACGTCCAGCTACGTCACAACCCGCAAGAAGCCAATGCCTTACCGCGAGATAGCCAGTGTTACCTGGCGGGCCGACCCTCGCGCCCTTGCTTCCAATTGTGACCAGATTTCTCCGGTCTCTCGATTGGTTCCGAGTTCGAGGTCGCTTGCGCGGTCCTCTCCCTTACGAAGCGGTGAAACGGTGTGAACCGAATCTAACGCGGACCAAGGCGTCCTTTGCCCGACTCTGAACCGGGATCGGATGGCCAATGGTCATTTCAAGAGCAGTCGTCGTAAGGTAGACAACCACCCCCGCTCTATAGGAAACAATACAGTTCCCAGACTCCCCCAATTGTTAGTCGGAGAGCACAGTCGATTGGCTTGCGCCGCTCGGTGCGCAGACCGTCCAGGAGCGCCAGAGGTTTGATTCCCAGGGGAGACTGGTTGACCCAGTGTCCTACCCAGGCTCGCACCCCATGCGTGGAGGCCATCGGATGGGTGTTGACCAGTGAGTGTGACCGACCCTGAACACATGGGTCATCGTGGCCACCTCATCATGGGCCCATTAGCTCCCAAACTTCCAGACTGGAAGCAGTACTGTTTCCTATAGAGCGGGGGTGGTTGTGGACCTTACGGCGACTGCTCTTGAAACGACCATTGGCCATCCGATCCTGGGTGAACAGCCGGGCAAAGGACGCTGTGGTCCGCGATAGATTCGGTATACACCGTTTCACCGCTTCGTGAGGGAGCGGACCGCGCAAGCGACCTCGAACTTGTAACCAATCGAGAGACCGGAGTAAACTGGTCACAATTGGAAGTAAGGGCGTTAGTGTCGGCTCGCCAGGTAACATCCCTGGCTGTCTCGCGGTTAAGGCGTTGGCCTCTTGCGGCTTGTGACGTAGCTAGATGGTGGACTGTTTCGTCCCCAAGTCTTCTACGTTCACTCCAGTGAGATAGAACGACTAATCGTTAAAACTTCCTGTGGTGCCGGGCTCGCCCGCTGTAGTCGACAACCCAAGTTGCCATTTCCCATTTATATCCTAGAGCAACTACATGCAGACGACACTTCATGTGCTGTCGTCTGTCCTAACCTTACATCGGACGATCGAAGGACTTTCAAATCGCTTCCAGAATCGCAAATATCGTCGAGTGTCGACAATCGTGTATCGTATGGTCGCATCAGAATCCGGGGACTAGCACCAACATTCCGGAGAAATAAACTGTGATTCATTGCTGCCAAAATAAGGAAAATATATTAAAAAAAAGTTTATAATAGGTCTTACTACATTAGGTCCTTACCTAGACAGCATTTTGATAAAAGGTGTTACCTGGACCGGAAATGCATTTTTGAACGATTTAATAATAATAATAATATCACCTTTATTTCAATAAAAATGCGAGCTTATGGCCTTGCGGCGATGTCCTTAATAGCTAACCTATAACTCTAGTAGTACAAGTGGTTCGTTGGCTACCCAAAATTAATTTAAAAAAGATGAGGAAAAACAAATTATTAGAACTAAATAAAGATACAAAGGAAAGAAAAGAGACGAAAAAAGGAAAGGGAAGCGCGAAGGAGGGGGAGGGGGGGGGGGTTGAGGGGGGAGATTTTTGGTTATGTTAGTTACCTTAATATATGTGCTCCTGCGTGTGTGTCCGCTGTGTCACACGTATGTATCGTTTGTATCGTATCCTACACGATTACACCCAAACGCTTCATCCGATTGAACTAAAATTTGGCTTGCAGGCATCATTGTGGTTGAAATCAGTCCACCAGAGGGCGCACTAGTCACACTTTAATCTCGAAATACTGGACGTAGAGACTTGAAAATCGGTACACAGATGCCTTGTTGGGCTGAATTCAGCCTGGCCTTGAACGTCGTGATTCTGGGGGCTGTTCTGCCATAAATTGGGAAAGCATTCCATAGTCGTGCAGCTTTCACGGAGAAGGAGTACGAGAAAAAGTCGCTGCTGTGACCGGGAATGGATAACAGGTCATTGCCCTTTGACCTCAGGGGACGGCTGTCAGCCGATAGAGCGGTGCATTTTTGGCGAGATAACGCGGCACGCCATTCGCGAGGATTCTAATAGGCAGAGAGTTCTAACATGTCTCGTGTCCCTGGTCGTAATCCACTGCAGTCTACTTCGATATGTCGCGATATGATCATACTTTCTAAGGCCATAAATAAAGCGGATAGAGACGTTCTGTATATAGCCTTTCCACCTTAGTGGCCAGCTCTTCTGTCAGATCAAGAAAGGCTGCATCGCTACAGTGAAGGAGTGAAATAAGCAAAGATAGGCAGATTGTAATCATAATCATAAGTTTTTTATTCAAAATAGTACAAAATCGTAACTTTTTGACGTCAATAATGCATACAAACATACATAAATGAAAAAAATTAAGATATTGTGACATTATAACAAATTATTGTGACATATAACGTGATATTAATCATCGAGGTAACCATTTTATTTCCAAGGGTCTTTGTCGTCTAGATAATCATTTATTTTATAGTAGCCCTTTAAGTACAGCTTCTTCTTAATAAATGACTTAAATTGTATCACAGATAAATTTTGCATGTTTACTGGGACTTTATTGTAGAAGCGTATACCTACATTGCCCTTTGAATGATTTTGTGGTTTTAGAGAGTCGACTTTTATGGTCAGCACGTTTATTTTTATTTCTAGTATTGACACCATGCCTATCAGAGTTTTTTAAAAACAGTTCTTTATTTTTATGCACATACATTAAGTTTTCATAGATGTAATGAGATGCAAGTGTCAAAATATTGAATTTTCAGCGTAACGACTGTCTAGCACCCAATTGTCTTTTTGCTTTCATCATGGGAGATTTTTTCTAGCCTTTTAAGCGAATGACATATTTCCTCGAAGATCTTTTCTCTCATCTCCCTAAGATGGTGCTGCCAGGACAGATTCTGGTGGAAATGCACACCAAGATTTTTCACCTGAATGCTACATGGGATCCACTCCGTCTCAATTGATATTTTTGGTATAGATAGTATGCCGATCCTCGAGGTGAAGAAACTGCTACCGCAGATGTTCGCTTGTGGGACCAATCCATGGCACTTAGACCACTCCGACACAGTATATCAGACAGTAGCTTATCTTCCAGACGTCCGCTCTCGCGGACATCTAGCGACGGATATGGTCGCTAGATGTCCGCTACTTGTTCCTAATGGTTGGACAAAGTTACCAGTCTTTACCTGCGCGTAACGCTAAGCAAAGGCGTTCTTCGAGACGTACCCTTCTGCCCACATTCATCGCACGTTGGCTGTAGCTCGATGGTAAAGCTACTGTTTGATATACTGTGACTCCGATATAGTATAAATGTCAGCGTTCACTGAGAAAAATATTGGATTTCTTGTTACAATGTCGTTTAGTTCTTACGGTTTTATACAGAATAATGAAGTTTCATTCGTAAGTTTATTAAATTGCAAGGAATTTTGGTTTAAACTCCATTACTCGATTATATGTTTCACCATGCCCCGTAGGGGTAATACGAAAATAACTGTATAATGTAGCTTCAACATGATTCCTGCAACTGACTGTATTAACCTTAGATAGGTACGTATGTAATATCATGCTGTCATGTTAAAAGCAAGATCTCGTTGTGCGCCGCAATAAATGTGCGGTGTATTTACCATGCCCGTGATACGGTAACTACACCGTTACGCGTCATGTTGAGACATACGTGCGTACCAAACAAAGTACACGTTATATACGTAATCCCCCTTGAAACATGCGTATTTCTGTGTATTACAGCGTTATATTTTTCTCAGTGTTAATAGCAGCGATTGCTGTTTCGATATTATTTGGCTGAAAAAGTGAATGGATCTGGACGTCGTCTGCATAAAGGTGATATTTAGCATGACGAGAATTAGACAGGGAATTGATAAAAAGAGAGAAGAGCAACCGGCGACTTGGAGTAGAATGCTGGAGGTTTGATTGCTAAGTAATTCTCGTAGTACCCATTTAGGAGTTTTACAAAATAAGACTACAATCAAAGTGCTTTTTATACCTTCATCTACCTATTATATACTTACATAATTTACAAGCTTCCATCTTCATCAGTTTTCCGATGTATGTAATAGAATTCCTCTGCATACCTACTATATTGGCTATTTTGACTCGTGGTGCTAACACGTAAATATTAAGTCTTGGTGTCTGATTTTCTCGAGATTAGCAATATTATCACAGAGACATACCCTTTTTGGGTCTGCTGTTTTATAATTGCTTAGATTGGATTGCTTAGATTGCTTAGATTGGAGTGGCGTAACTACAAAAAATGGCCCCCGGTGCAAAATTTAACCAAAGGCCCCTCCCCCTACTTACCTTAATTATGGCTAATTAAGTAATTTCTGTATAGCCTAGGGCTACATTGCAAACTTCTATTGCAGCTGCATTATAAATCGGCGTATTAATTTGGAGGCATTGCCCCAAACATTTTTCGGAATTGAAAACAAACGTTCAGCTGTTAGAGGAATGGCAGAAAGGCAAGTGACAGGAAGGCATGTAACAGGAATGGTTAGAAATAATATTAGTAACGAATAAACTTTAGCAAAACTGGCTCTCATAGCATTGTCTGTTATAATAACTATTCAGCAATCTCAAAAATACTTGCAAGTTACATTTCACTTCTTAGGGTTTTAACACAAAGTAATAATTGCAATGCGCGTGACTCCGAAAGGTCGCTTCAAAATTGTGGTCTCGTCCATTTTGGGCCTAACTACCGTGGGCCCCGGTGCGCCGCACCGGCTGCACCGGCTTAGTTACGCCACTGTTTAAAACATTAATAGTACCTATAGCTGCAAATGAGAGAGTACGACGTGAAGCTTAACTGATTTCCATGGTTCTTATTCTTACGGTGCGTGATGACGCTTGAGATATACAGTAATATACATTTTCTGTTCCGTTATTACTAAATACAAATATAATGTGCTAAAACTCAACTTGAGCTAAGATTGGGCAAGCATAGGCCGTTCGGGCCATAGTGTGGGACCAGCATAACATGACGTACCAACGTACAATTCTTCCATATGCTGTCAAAGGTACCTCATTTGTTAATGCATGTCCAAAATTAGTTTTTTTCTTATTTTTATTTCCTATATTTAGGGTTCACATATGTATGTTTTCCGTTTCTTTATTTCACCATAACTCTAATCGCTTTTTGAAAGCTGATTTAGAAGTGTGTGTACTATTGTTAGAATCGTTATGTCATCCCGAGTGTAAATGCCAAGTAAGTAGTTGTCTAAATGTCCAAATGCCCATTTGCCAGGAAATTAACATAAATATATCGTGTTTAGTGTCTAATGTAAGTTCTGATTGAGTATATTTTGGAAATATACATGTATCTATATGGATAAATACATAAGCCACAAATATTTCATAAAAAACCGTAATAAAAATAATTATAAATACAATAGTTTACTTTCTGTATCGGCAGTCGTGTTTTTAATTCTTTTTAATATTAAAGTCGTTTTCGTGATCCCAGCATTATGTTCTCGTTCCAGAGAACAAAGATAATATAAATACTAAGTCATCCGGAGAATAACATAGTCATCGCAACAACTTCATGCAGTCGAGGCTCGGTGAGACCTGGGGATGCCTATTCTTGGATACCAGTTAAAATTCTAATGCACTGAACCAGGGGTTTAGTACACTTAAATAAGTATAGTTTAGGGTAAACACGGGTTTATCAATGGATCCTAGAGAAATCTAGCATTCTAAATTTGTTAAGAATCGTAAAAGTACGGAATTATCTCCATCGATCCAAAATTCAAGACCCTAGTCGAACACTTCCGATTTCAGACCATGCAATTTGAAGACGTTTCTGAATTTTCCGAAAGCTTCCCATTCGGGTGCATCTGTAACAAAAAGTTTGAATTGTTGTGTATTTTTGATTGGTTTCATACTAGGGATAAGTTTGTGGTAATGGTGTTTATGTGTTCATAGAGTTAAGTTGTGCATGTTGGTTTTATTTAGTTTTTGTTTTTTATATGGTTATCGTATACTTAGTTGTATGCATTTTCCTTTTACACGACTTCCCGACAAAAAAGGAGTGTAATGTGTACAGGGTTCATCTATGTATGCTTTCCGTTTATTTATTCCACCATAACTGCTAAACGCTTGAACCGATTTAGAAGTATGTAGTATTGTTAAAATTGTTATGTCATCCCGAGTGTCATATGGTACCTTAACTGTTTAAATATTAAGTAAGTAGTTGTCTAAATGTCCAAATGTCATAAAATAAAATAAATAAATCGTGTTTAGTTTCAAATGAAAGTCTGTAGTATATTCCGAGAATATATATGTATTAGTATATACGTATATATGGATAAATACATAAACATTAAATATTTTATAAAAAAGCATAATAAAAATAATTATAAATACAATAGTACACTATCTGTAACGGCCGCAGTGTTCTTTATTCTTTTTAATATATGTATTTACTTGTAAATACATATATTAATTTACTTCCGCGTTCATGAATGCGTACTTTTACACTACGTGCAAACGACTGCGTACTTTTACCCACATGTCGGGGTAAAAGTACGCAGTCTTACCAAGTCACTCTTTTGTTTAATTTTTTAAAAACATTTCGACCAGTCGTCAAATACTCGTTGCATTTTTTGAGCCTACTATATATGCTGAAGATAGAAATATGCTAGGTCTACTAAATTGTGCAAAGTAATCATTCCTAATATCATGATAGTTTCGGTTCGGTGAATAAAAAAATGGCATAGAAAATTGTCATTTTCTTTGATAAATAGTTATCTAGGCACTTTTGCATATGTAAATATATACTCGTATATTCATAATAATATATTTTTTATTTTTTAATTATAATATTTATGTACTTATTTATAATTTTTTTTATTTATTTATACTTTTAATATAAATTCATGTAAAGTTTATGCGATTATCTTTCAAAATTCATAAATAAAAATATTAATTTATGAATTTTGAACTAAAATACCTTCCGTTCAATTTGGTCTCTTTAAAATTTTTAAATTTTAGAATAAAGTAACTAAGTACCTCCATCCTTGTAATTATTTAATGTAAATACCATTGTAATTATTTATTGTAATTATTTAATGTAATTTAATGTAACTGTAACTTACATTAAATGTACCATTTAATGTAATTATTTAATGTAATTATTTAATGTAAATACCATAAAGTAAAAAAAAAAAAAAAAAAACCTAGACCGGATATATCATGCTCTTTCGGCAGGCAATATACGGTTTCTGTTTGTACCACCTCGATACAGGTTATTCCTAGTGAGGTGGTAAACCACAAACTATCATTTCTGAATTTCTTTCCGAGTTAGGAAGTAAATTGGAAAACTGTTTAATTAATTATGAAATATTAGGGTAAGATAATGTTTTTGTAATTAAATGTATTTTTATGGACTTAAATAAATAAATAAATAAATAAAAGTGATACAAAAAAATTCAATAGTGCTTCCTTTTACCCGAATGATAAGGAATGTCTGAATAAAACATCAAAAAATCACAATTAAACCTATATTTTAGTGAATTTTTAGTGAATTTTTAGACAAAAACGAAAAAGTAGGGGGAAGTCCCCTAACGCCAGACGGCACCTAGCGTCGGACACTAATAGTATCTCGACAAGTCGCGGCGCGATCGATACAAATACGGGTGAAAAGGGAGCGGGGAAGCGTGCGCTTTTCCTTTTGACTTCCCCCTAGCCCGGAAAGAAACTGTGCGTCTAACTAAGTAAACGATTGTGTCTATTTAATTTATGAAAGCGATATTATTTTTTTTTAAAAAATCACCAAAAATGCCTTTAAGTCTTTGAATCGATCAGCTTTTCCCGCCGCAGATCGCATATCATCTCGACTCTAAATTCATAGCCGCGAGAATTGTCAAATTTCAATGTTTTTTTTGTAGTATTTAGGTGCCTACTGGTATTAGTGTCATCTCACTCCCGGAAACATCAGAAACCGCAAAAGATTTTTACAGTTATCTTAATCCTTACAATGCAGAACATAACGAGATTAGTCGCATCTACCGTTACTGGGATTTTAGCCCTCGTTGCAAAAGTCGGCCACGATTTTTTCGAAAATATTTTGTCGATAATGTTCGGTCGCTTTGTCGGCGTCTTACTGTGGAGGAAGGGTTTTTCGTATAAAGACGTTTTTCCCGGAAGGACCGTCTTGTTTTAAGTGACTTCTTGTTTCGCCTGTTATTTTTTGTGACTCGGGGATGCTTTCATAGCATGGCCACCAGTAGGCACTTTTTCTGTTTTTCTGCTAGCCTGTTGATATCATAAGGAGGTCCAAATTGAAAACTTATGTATGTCTATTGTTTTACTAGATTAATTTCGGGTTACCACTCCTGGTCCAAAGTCAAAATATTTTCAAAGTAAAACCTTTGACTATTCTACCGCCTGGAACTCGGTACAGACGCTGCTTCAACAAGTAAGGGATAAAAGAAGTGATAAATACTTTAAAGTTCTGTATTCAAAAACATAATATTATACAAGTTCAGTTAATAACAAGAATGACGTAGTAGTAAAAATAGATTAAACGAAAAAAAGAACTTTTATGAAAAAGGTAATGCCCGGCGAAAAATTCAAAGACGAAGCTCCTGTAATCTCAACTGTTCAAAACTATAATTTATTTTTTTCAGCGTTTTAAATTGAGCTAAGACGCGTATCAAAGAGAGATTCAGTCCAAAACAAAGACATTTTGAAAGTTTGTTCCTGTTTAGAATCAAAGAAATTTAATGGAATCGAAAAGCTTGATTGTTTCCCTAAGGATGTCCTTTGTAGAGTTTTTAAGCATTGTAAAATTAAAGGAAGTCGGTTAGTAACAGACCTGAAAGAGTTTGCTGATCAGTGCAACAGTTTTATAAGACCTAAAAAATTGAGAATGAAAACAAAACAAAAATAAGACAAACTTAACGAAGCGGAATAAAACTGTGAATAGGACGTTTTAGGATCTAAATCTGAGGAATCGTAATGGTTACTGCTTTAGGGCCTCCAAAGGAGCCAGTCCGGTGTAAAACTCCTCTCCAAAGACTTATCTTTGTATTAATATTATTCTAAGTATATAATAAATGATTAATATTAATACAGGCGTTATATAAATGATTTATAAGCTTACAATAAAAAATTAGGACAATTTATAAGATCTTTTAAAATCATTCACAATCGATGTGGAAATAATTTCAGTTTGTATTTTTGCGTTCGCCGTATACCGCAATCGCCCCGTTTCGTTTAGGTATATCTGAATGCAGCTTTGGGCAGCCTACGTTATACAAGCGAAACGGTCCATAGCTACTGGACACAACAAAGCTGTTAAAAACGTTCAGCGAGAAAGTCGGCCATCTGCGAACACATATTGGGTAGGAAAACTAGTGACTGGTTAAAGTTTGAAAATGCCCACTGTGCTATTCAAAGAACAATGTTGACTTTCCCCACATTATCCGCGAAGCCCGAAAAAATAAGAACCCCGAACTTTAATAGAGACGAAGGTTCCAAGCTCTTTACTACGTGGAATCCTCTTCTTAGATTTTCCCAACGCCCCTCGCAGAGCGCAAGAACGCAACACAGGAACACAAGGACGTATTTTCAAAATTCACGCGCACTGACCCCCCCACCCCACCACCGTTTTAATGTAAGTAGTCACAGCAGCAGTTTGCCGCCTATCTGCAGAACAACAAAGTATGGCGCTTGACAGCCCTTCAGTATACCCTGGACATCGTCGATTGCAACATCGCCGAAAGTTCGGAACGAAAATCCGTTTTATCTTTTCTTTACACGTGTATTGAATAAGTCATTGCTTATATGTTAAATACGTATTTAATTTACCAGGTAAACCTACTAACAGTTCATAACGATAAGTAGTAATAATAACATAAAATACACAACAACAATAAAGTAAACAAGATTAAAATACCTAGAAAAGTTGTTAAAAAATCTATAAATTATAAATATATTTTTTGCACAGATTCTAAATTCGTGCTCGCAGGCGAACAGAATGATGCATTTCGCGGTGTCGACTACAACGGGCGAGCCCGTCACCGCAGGACGTTTTAACGATTAGTCGTTCTGTCGCCCTGCAGTGAACGTAGAAGACTTTGGACAGTACAATTCTACGTCCAGCTACGTCACAACCCGTGAGAGTCCATCGCCTTACCGCGAGTTAGCCAGGAATAAACCCGGCGGGCTCGAGATACTCGCGCCCTCACTTCCAATTGTGACCAGATTTCTCCGGTCTCTCGATTGGTTCCGAGTTCGAGGTCGCTTGCGCGGTCCTCTCCCTTACGAAGCGGTGAAACGGAGTGCACCGAATCTATCACGGACCAAGGCGTCCTTTGCCCGACTCTGAACCGGGATCGGATGGCCAATGGTCATTTCAAGAGCAGTCGCCGTAAGGTAGACAACCACCCCCGCTCTGTAGGAAACAATACAGTTCCCAGACTCCCCCGACTGTTAGTCGGAGAGCACAATCGATTGGCTTGCGCCGCACGGAGTGCAGACCGTCCAGGGGCGCCAGAGGTTTGATTCCCAGGGGAGACTGGTTGACCCAGTGTCCTACCCAGGATTCGCACCCCATGCGGGGAGGCCGTCGGATGGGTGTTGACCCGTAAGTGTGACCGACCCTGAACACATGGGTCATCGTGGCCACCTCATCATGGGCCCGTTAGCCCCCAACAGAATGATGCAGCAAGATGAGATGGGCACAGGGTTTACCCACGCAATACGAGAGCGCGTCTTTTTTTAAATGACTGTACGAGTATACGTGAGGGTGCCCGCTTTAAGCACTTTTTTGGTAGTAGTCTTTATTCATAAAAAAAGATACAAATTACATGTCACAGTTCCCCACTAAGGCTAGTGCCTTTTCAGTGGGTAACTAACAATAATGTGTTTATATCTGACTTATATTATCTATTACCTATTATACTTTTATTAACTATTATAACTTTCTACGTTAAGTAGATGCATTGACTTTCTAACCTAACCTAATCTGACCTATATCTCCTATCATAACTAGCTGAATATACACTTATAAATATGCTTTTCCACTAAATTGATATGCCTACTTACTCATCTAACCTAACCTATACTAATTATCCTGGTATACTTACTTTGTTTACAATTACAATAACAAATGATTACACTAATAAAATGATTCATACTAGATATCTATACTTATACCCTAACCTAACCTAACTTATCTTAATTAGCTTGGTTTACCATAATTATTCTACTTGATGTTAATGCTAATTTAGTCTAATATAATTTTTACTTGTCACAGTTATGCTACTTCTTTTACATATTTATGCTAATTTACACTAATATAGTTTTTAATGTCTCTGTTATAGTATTTATATTACATAATATTTAAATTATTTCAATTAGCTCGCCTGGGTAAGTCATTATTTAGGTTGCTTAGTAGTATA
This sequence comes from Micropterix aruncella, assembly GCA_944548615.1. NCBI lineage: Eukaryota > Metazoa > Arthropoda > Insecta > Lepidoptera > Micropterigidae > Micropterix > Micropterix aruncella. The sequence goes on from OX155950.1 coordinate 696,616, forward strand.
AGTTTCAATGTTTTCTTTAGTAAGTATTTGCTGATTGAGTTGTCTAATTTTATTGAAAAGTGATTGAATAATTTTGGAACAATGAATTCAAGAGTTCTATCGCCGTAATAATTGTTTTGCTTGTTATATTTCAAATACCCCTTTTCACGTAGCCGAGTTCTGTGTATATGATCGGCAGGTATTCGTAACGAACCGTTTTCGTTGTTGTCAAGCAGAATTTTATACCATACGAAGAAACTTATAGGCAAGACATCAATTGAGGAGTAGAGTTCTGTGTAATTATTTTGCTTAATTTGTATTGAGCCTTTTGGTGCCATTTGTTTCAGTATTCGAATTTGAATATTTTCCACTTTCCTAACGTACGTGGGAAATGTAAGTCCCCATACCTGAATGCCATATCCTAGTATAGAATTTACAAGTGAAAAGTATATGATTTTCATAATATTATGAGGTACTACGGATTTCAGGTGAAAGAATAGTTTTAAAAAATACCTGAGTTTTCCACACAGTAGAAGTTATGTGACTTTCCCAATTAAAGTTTTTGTCAAGTATTAAGCCCAGGTATTTATGTGTACTCACAACCTCTAGACTATTGCAGGAGCAGTTTAGATGTGATACGTTATCGTGAATGCACGTATACGAGTGTGCTTTAATAGCTATCTCGCCCCTTTTTTTATAGGGAGAGGTGACGTACAATACCTTTGTCTTCGTATGGTTGATAACGAGGCCGTTGTCATGGGACCAGCGCAACAGTTGTAGGAATTGTTGGTTCATGATTGTGTTTGCAGTATTTACGTCATCGTGCTCAACCACTATCGCTGTGTCATCGGCGAATTGGTACACTTTTGATTTAAAAAATATATTCGATATAGTGTTGCAATATATCAAATAAAACATAGGTCCCAATACGGAGCCCTGTGGTGTACCCTCTGTTATCCTAACACTATTACCAATCGAGTCCCCTATTTTTACCGCCATTTCTCTATCACTTAGGTAACTGCGCAGTAACTCTTTGTATCTGCCTCTTATACCTACATCGTCAAGGGTCCTTATGAGTCGATCATGATTAATTGTGTCGAAAGCCTTGCTAAAATCCACAAGGACAATTATGACGTGTTTTTTGTCATTCAGGCACTTATTTACGTGGTTTGTAAAATTAGATAGGAGTTGATCGGTATTCTTATTTTTTTGGAACCCGTATTGGCTTTCATTGATAATATTATTAGTCGTTAGGTATGTCTGCACCTTGCCTGCGATATATTTTTCAAAGATTTTGTTAATACTTGACAAAATGCTGATGGGTCTATAATTGTTGTAATCCTTGTGATTACCGCCTTTATATACAGGTCTTATTAAAGCTATCTTTAAAAAATTTGGATATAATCCTGTATCTAAGCACAGATTAAGAATTTTACTAATAATAGGACTAATCTTTTTGTTAATTAATTTGAGATCTCTTACTCTAATTTGATCTAATCCAGGTGATTTATTGGCATCTAAACCAGCTATAATTTTCTGAATATCTTCTGGCTTACTTTTCGGAATGTACATAGTTCTGTCTATTGGCTTAGTTGAATTTAAATCTAATGTTTTTTTGACGCATTTATGGAGTATGGCTTTAACGTTGTTTTGAAAATTTTCTACAAATTCATTTGCAATATTTCCGTGACTTTTATTTTCTCCTAAGTATTTTATTATTGGTTCATCTAAAGACTGCTTTTGTTTCCCAATTAAATTATTTATTTTATTCCAAGTCATTTTTATATTTCCTTTAGAATTTTCAAAATCTTTTTTGTAGAAGCATCTTTTTGCATTTTTTATTTCGTTCGTGGCTTTATTCCTTAGACTAACATAATTTTTACGATTTAATTCATTATTCTGATTATTTTTCCACCTATGATAAGCTTTGTCTCTTTCTTTCATTAGTTTTATAATATTAGAGTCGATCCACCCATTAAAAAATGGGTTTCTCTTATTTTTAAATGATGATTCTTTAGTACATTCACTGTATATTTTAGTGAATATGTCGGCAATATTAGTTATCATTTTATTAGGATCATTTGTTCCCAACATCACGCTTGCCCAGTCTATTGATTGTAAGCGGCTATTTATTAGTCCGTTGTCAAATACGCGTATCTTCCGCTCCCCGCCGGTCATGTCGCCCCCATGATCAGTACCAATGTTGACCGCTATGGCATAATGATCACTAATTTTATATTTAATTGTTGCCGAGTTAATATTGTCACGCACTATGCCCGTTTTTTGCCCCCTTCCCCTATGCAATAACTTTTCTTTTTTTTTTCAAATGTGTACGGTTTTTTTTCTTTGGGTGAGTCTACTTTTTGTACCAAAAAATAACGCAAAAGAACAATAAAAATACAAGTCATAAAAATTTACAAACAGAAACTAGAAAGAAACAGATAATAAAAAAAAACAAATGACTAAAATTAAATAAGGACGCAGAGGAAAGAAGGAGAGAAAGGAAGGAAGGAAATGGAAGCGAAAAGGAGTGATTTTCATCATCACGATACGAGGAATAAATCCAATCTCCACATAAACCGACAGCGACTTAGCAAAGTGCGATACAGTTTTATTCACCAAAATTTGTCCTTCTATAATAAGATTCCAGAGCAAATTAAAAGCCTTGGAGAGGACCAATTTAAAAAGATAATTATACATAATTTGGTAAGAAACCCAATTTATGGTATAAGGGAGTTTGAAAATTCTGAGTTTATTTTCCATGTTGATAATTAATGAAATGCGTAAAGTTTTAAACATAATGGTATTATGATAGCTGACATTCTAATTTTCATATAATTTATTATACATCTATTCATTTAAAAAAAAGGCATATTGCTTATTAAGCTATTGCATAGCTTTTATCGCGGGCCTAGCCCAGCGCGGTGACCGAATGAAGAAATTTCTTAACGAAAATTAATGATTTTAAACTGATAATTACGTCTAAACGAGTACTGCTTACGATTCGAAAAAAATATATGTTAAACAAGAACATTTTACTAATATTCTTAGCCTTGAATATTTTATATTTTGTTTATATTACATAGTGTAATAATTTTTGTGATATTAGGTCTAACCGAACACAAAAACGACTACTACGCAAATACTATCTGGCGTATTATTATGAAACCTGCACCATTTTAAAGATAATTTAATTATCTATCTTTTTATCTACGATTTTTTTTCGAATAGTCAAAGAATAAAAGAATAATATCCGGTTTTGTTGCTTTATTGAATAACATTCGTGCGCGGCGCTCTATCGGAATTCTTCCGAATCATTTGATTCCCCAGCCCCATATGATTCGGAATAATTTCAACGTTTACCGATAGAGCGCAGTTATCTGATATCAGAAATAAATTGAATTAATACAGTATGACCGCGGCGATCAGTGACCGGGGCCACTGTTACGGTAGGATTCTGACATTGTGTTCCGAAAGAAGACGAAATAAATTACGTTATTAAAAAAACAAAATGGCCAGGAAATCAAAATTTTTACAACATAAACGCCGTATACTGGAAAAAAAATAGATTATTAAGGTAAGTAACGTGTATTATTACGTGTATATTATTACCATTTCTCTGCTCTGACGTTCCTTGCCTGACGTCACATTGGGGTGACTAGACGAATAGGCTTCGTGCAACAAGTTAACTAATTAACAGTTATAAAATAAAATACGTCATTTATTTCATAAACTGACGTGATTACAGATCAAACTTGAATATTGATTTTGAAAATCGATTTAGGGTCGATTTCAATATGAAACCTGCGGGTAAAAGTACCTACACATAAGTATAAGTTGAACCGTCGATTTGCTAAATTCATTCATAAAGCGACAAAATTTCATTCGTGATTTTCGTAGTATGACGTAAATTATACTTTGGTTGGAGGGGTTTGTACCTATTTGTGGCAATAAGATCATTTTGTGGTTTTTAGCCAAAAATCTAGTAGTAATCATAATAATTCTACTTATAACATAGTTAGGCGCATATCTGACTCACTGACTGACTCTAACGCTGTAGGTAGACAGTCTTTTTTTTAAATTTATCAGTTTTTAAACCTTCTTTTCTTTTCTAATTTCTACTACTTCTAATTTCGAACTTGGAATGCTATTTCGAACTTGAAATTGTACTTCGAATTTCAAACTTGAAATTGTGCTTCGAATTTTGAACTTGACATTCTACTTCGAATTTCGAACTTGATATTCTACTTCGAATTTCGAACTTGAAATTCTACGTCGAATTTTGAACTTGACATTTTACTTCGAATTTCGAACTTGAAATTTACTTCGAATTTCGAACTTGAAATTCTACGTCGAATTTCGAACTTGACATTTTACTTCGAATTTCGAACTTGACATTCTACTTCAAATTTCGAACTTAATATTCATTCTACTTCAAATTTCGAACTCGACATTTTGACATTTGAAATTCGGAATTTCGATTAAATTTCGATAATATCGGAATTCGAATTAAAATTTCGAAATTTTGTATTGTGCTTTGAATTTCGAACTTGACATTCTACTTCTTTTTCACAGGAAAAGACAAAAATTGGACAGTAATGAAGAGAATGTCGTGCAATGTAGAGCTGTTGAAAATATAGAAAATGTAACGCTACAAGAAAATCTATTTCACAGCCAACAACTTCAAATTTATGAACAGCGTAATGAATGCATTACTCCCGAAGTTATTCTATACAGGAACACAGGAATTCCTGCCGATGGTAATTGTCTATTCCACTCGCTCAAAGGTGTTTTGCAACTTCAAATTGAGACTTGTGAATTGAGAAATCAGTTACGCGATTCACCCTATTTAAACTGCTGCCACAATCCGCAAGAAGCATATAACAATCCGCAAGAAGCATATAACAAGCATCCGCAAGAAGCATCAAGCACGAATGATTACGGAGATTTGGATTGTTTGTACTTATTTTCAAAAATGTACAATCATGTTTGTGTACATTATTGTTTTTACAACATAACTACAACGCATCAAGACACTATCTTTTGTCATTTTAAAGCGAATGATACACAAAACTGGATTCATCTTCATCTTCGTGACCAACATTTCACACCTTTTTATGAAGTATCAGATTTATTGGAGACAATACAAGACGCTACCCAAAATAAAGCCCATGTTGATGCTAATATTCAACTATTGCGTGACAATTATAATGAAGATCCTACCGAAGATAACCATAATAATCATGAAAATGAAATTGAGATTGATAGAGAAAATCGAATTGGTGAAAAAATTATGGATTTTATTGTTGATGGTACTATTCCAGTTTACACAAATTATCATAAACACAGTACAAGTCATATTGATTTTTATAAAGACTTTACGAGTAATTTATTTGGTCATTCTTGTATTATTTGCGACAGACTGTGGTGGAAAAGAGACTTGAAAATGTCGACCAGTAAACATGAAAGTATTTTGAAAACAATACTGCAGGTAATCTTAATTATATAGTTTTTTAAACGATTGCATAGCTTTTATCGCGGGCCTAGGCCAGCGCGGCGACCGAATGAAGAAATTTCTTAACGAAAATTAATGATTTTAAACTGATAATTACGTATAAACGAGTACTGCTTACGATTCGAAAAAAATATATGTTAAACAAGAACATTTTCCTAATATTCTTAGCTTTGAATATTTTAGATTTTGTTTATATTACATAGTGTAATTAATTTGTGAAATTAGGTCTAACCGAACACAAAAACGACTACTACGCAAATACTATCTGGCGTATTATTATGAAACCTGCACCATTTTAAAGATAATTTAATTATATATCTTTTTATCTGCGAATTTGTTCGAATAATTCGGTTTTTTTGCTTTATTGAATAAAAAATTCGTGCGCGGCGCTCTATCGAAAGACGTTTAAATTATTCCGAATCATTTGCTTCCGCAGCCGCAAATGATTCGGAATAATTTCAACGTTTTCCGATAGAGCGCAGTTATCTGATATCAGAAAAAATAAAATAAATAAATAATTATAATTGCATAAGTTGTTAAAAATGCTATGCAATAGCTTTACCGTGGCAGTCCCCGAGTGCCACACGTATTTTTTTTTGATTATTCTACATAGAATTTGCATTTCTATTTTAATATATTATTCTCCCTGACTCTTAAATCACATTAGTATATTTTGATTATTTGTATGTAGATAATATTGAATATAATATTACAGCCATGACAACTATCACGATAGTTATGATTTTAAATATAAAATTTTTAGCATTTAATTTTGTGACGCATTCAAGTGTAGGAATGCCTATCTACTGGAGTAGTTGATTGTATTGGAGGAGTTGGATTGGTTAATTTATGGATTTTAGGGTTATATGCTCCTTGAGCCCGGCCTTGAACGAGGAGATGCTGGGGGCTATTCTAACTTGAAAATCTTGAAAAGCTGGATTTGAGGCTTCTGAATAATGTTTGGTAAAAATCGACAAAAAAGCTAAAAACAAAAAAATATAAGGCAAATTACCAAACTCCTACGAATGCCCGCTTTGCCCGGAGGGGGGGGGGGCTAAAGCGGACACGTCATTTTTTCGACAATAGGTTATTGACATCAAGAACTGGTTATAAACAGAAGTACACCTAAAAATAGAGTAAACACAAGTAAAATACCTAGTAATTTTGTTAAAAAAAAACGATAAAACAGACTGCAGTGGCTTACCACCAGGGAGACAAGACAGGTTAGAACTCTCTGCCTCTTATATAGAATCATCGCGGATGGCGTGCTGCTTTCCGATAGGTTCACCGCGTTATCGGCGCACGACCGTCCCCTGAGATCAGAGGGCAATAACCTGTTATTCATCCCTGGTCATAGCAGTGATTTTTTTTCATACTCCTTCTCCGTGGAAGATGCACGACTCTGGAATGCTTTACCAAATGATGTTAGAATAGCCCCCAGCATCTCCTCGTTCAAGGCCGGGCTCAAGGAGCATATAACCCTAAAATCCATAAATTAACCAATCCAACTCTTCCAATACAATCAACTACTCCAGTAGATAGGCATTCTTACACTTGAATGCGTCACAAAATTAAATGCTAAAAATGTAATATTTAAAAGCATAACTATCGTGATAGTTGTCACGGCTGTAATATTATATTCAATATTACCTACATACAAATAAGCAAAATATACTAATGTGATTTAAGAGTCATGTGCAGGGAGAATAATATATTAAAATAGAAATGCAAATACTATGTAGAATAATCAAAAAATATATATTTTATTGTCAATCCAGCAATATGACTTCGATTTTTTTTTAAAATGAATAGATGTATAATAAAAATTATATGAAAATTAGAATGTCAGCTATCATAATACCATTATGTTTAAAACTTTACGCATTTCGTTAATCATCAACATGGAAAAAAAACTCAGAATTTTCAAACTTCCTTATACCATAAATTGGGTTTCTTACCAAATTATGTATAAATATCTCTTTAAATTGGTCCTCTCCAAGGCTTTTCATTTGCTCTGGAATCTTATTATAGAAGGACAAATTTTGATGAATAAAACTGTATCGCACTTTGCTAAGTCGCTGTCGGTTTATGTGGAGATTGGATTTATTCCTCATATCAAATTCAAATTCAAATTCAAAATTCTTTATTTATCTATAATATTACATGTATTTTTAAAATTCATAGCCATCCTAACTAGGCCTCGCCTGTACTAAGGTAGGCATGATGAAATCACTATTCACCGGAGCTTCTGTTAGGTGTCTACGAGCGTACATAATATTTTGGTAGATGTAAGAAGAAATTGCGGTAAAATATAACTTTTTTCTTTACGTATGTATGGCTTACTCATAATGGCGTTTTCCATAATTTAATATTTTTTTTGAGGTATTGGAGTAGGATTTAGTTAATTTTAGCACAGGTTAAGTGGCCTAAATCTAAATATATTTGTCACCCTCATATCCATAGGTACAAATATTCACGCCACAAGTAATAAACCACTACTCATGATTACTGTTTTATCTATTGTCTACCTAGTTTAGATACAATTTAAAAAATATATACCTAATGTTACACAAAACTTTAACCGACTCCATTTTTTTTAATAAGGGCAGCAGCCATGTCAAAACGGGCTATCATAATTGAATGCGTATACAAAATTTGTGTCTGTGCTGTTGACCGTTAAGGAGTTTCCTCGTTGGAAGCCAATCCTGGGTGCCGCAGTCCTGTCATGGTGAAACTTAGAACGTGCTATCAGAACTGAATGCGTATACGAATTTTTGTATTTTGCGTATGCGAAATTTTGTATATGCATTCAATTAGGACAGCCCGATCTAAGTTTCACCAAAACAGGACTGCGGCACCCAGGGTTTGCTTCCAACGAAGGAACTCCTCAACGGTCAACAGCAGAGCCTCGAAATTTTCTATACGCATTCAAATTATTATAGCCCGTTCTAAGTTAAACCATCTTTATAATCAATGGTGCAGGTCAGATTTATTTCTGGTATTGCGATGATGGAAATCACTATTCGCCGGGACCTCCGATATACGAGTATGTTCACGAGGGAACATAATATTTTGGTTGATGTAGCACGGGTAATTCGTCATAATTCCCGACTCGATGAAAAACGGCTTACACCAAGTACTTAGAGGAGCTCTAAATATACTGATCACTGCATTTTTCTAGTATAAGAATTCTCATCGAATTGGCTGCAATTATTCACAATATAGGGCCATATGCCATTAGAGAATGGAAATAAGCAAAGTAAACAGATTGAGCCCCCGCAAAGTCGCGTACATTTCTAATCATTTTTAACACGCTTTTATTAGGTCGACCTGTATATAACTATGTAATGGAATCTAAGGTAACTAATTTAACCATCTTCCAAGGATCGTAGCGTTATGAAAATTGGCAGCTGTATGTAGTTCTGATGACAATACAATAATATGGTCCTGTCGAACTGATCTGATGATGGAGTCGGAAGATATGAACTGGACCTTCATGATGGAACATCGTATCCTAGCTGTGTTTGGACTTGTTAGAAAAGTCTTGTAATGAACTTTGACCACGATTAAGTTTCAAGGTCTGATGATGAAGCCGGAAGACAGAAACTAGCATTCCAGGATGGAATATCGTATCATAGTCGTGATGGTCACGTAATGGACTTTGAATACGATCAGGTTTCAAGGTTACCTTTTTGGTTTTTACGCGCATTTATAAAAGCGTGTTTTTAGTGTTTTTTTTAAACTATTTATTTATTATTACCTAAATGGCACTGCACAGCTTTTTACTAAGTTCTCCACGGTGATCGGACCATTGCAATTTTTGATGACTCTGCAAACCTAGGAACTGAGAAAAGGAGGGGACGTTTTCTAATCAGTCTCTTCCAAAGAATAAGCCTTAATTATTAGAGTCGGACGGCAGCAAAGAAAAATACGTTGCCTAAAATTTAAAAAAAAAGTCAACTGGAGTTTATTAACTTGGAACCACTTATACGGGGCCGTATACGGTATGAACTTCAACGGGCTATCCCGTCGCCTCAGGAAGTTTTAACGACATTGATCGTTCTATCTCCCGTGAGGTGAGCGTAGAAAACTTAGAGACGAATACAAACCTACCGTCCAGCTAAGCTAACATGCCCGTAAGAGGCCAACACCTTTAAGGCGAGGCACCGGGAGAGGAGAGTCAGCGAGCAGCCTCGTCCCCTGACTACCAGTAGGTATTGGAAGGATATCTCCGCCTGGAAGTAGCCATCAGGATACCTCGATCCTCCAGACTGGTTACGGCTTCAAAGTCGCTTGCGCGACCTCTGCCGTATATTCAGCGGTGATTCAGTTTAAATCTATCGCGGACAGTTGGCATCGTTTGGATCTGAATTCAGGACCAATAGCCAATTGGTCGTTTCAAGAGTGGTTCACGACAGGTCAACATCCATCCCCGCTGCTTAGGAAACCGTATTTTGTAGAGATATTCTATAGATCAGTAATTTTTTTACATTTATAGATTCGGGGACTTTGATTATTTCGACAGCAGTGGTTGGAGACAACTCCAATGATTTTGTGTTCCTATATTGCAATAGGACCCAAGTAAGCTTAAAGCTGTGTCATGTTTAAATACTGAATTAGTACGGCTTAGGGTAGCAGCCAGTGCCTCATCACAACCAGTAATAACAACAGAACCTTTAATTTCTTAGTCAACCTCGGTCAAATTAAAGTCGCCTACTATCCGTCATTTATAGTATCTTAATATAATGTTTGTTTAGAATGCTTCATTGTTAATATGTTTGACATGTTTTTACCAATATTTTAAACAACTACGCACTATATGCTCGCCATTAAAAAAAGATATGTACCTAACTGGATGCAGTTACACAGAAAACATCAAACCCACATTTTGCGGTTACGATAAAAAAGCGTTTGAAGTTTTACTTAAAATTTAGATATGTTTTTACCCCCTCAGATTATATTATATTTTCAGCTGCATAATAATATAATTACAATTTCTTTCCCTTTACAATTAAAATATGTATCAGATTCCGTCTACCTAATTTACAGTATGGCTTGGAAGCTATAAAGCCCCACTTGGATGATTTATTTTACAGGAGTTATCAACTACAGCTGGCGAACCCGTCACCACAGGAAAGTATAAATATATTGATTTTACTTTCAGCCTGGGCTGAACGCATTTCACCAGAGGTAGGCAAAATTTAGCACTTCCCCGTCCATCTTTGGAATTATTCAAAGGGGATCCAAATTACGTTGGAATGGTGTGTTAAAATAAACTGCCTGAAAATATTAAAATTATATGTAGAAACGGGAAAATAGCCCAGTTTAAATCGAAATTAAAGGGATACCTTATTGCGAGAGAATTATATAATATCAACGAATTATAATTAGATGACTGACATTTTCCACCTCGATTTTATTTATTGAACTTGACATTTGTACCATTCTATTGAATATTACTTATATAATTATTTTTATTTCTATTTTTTTTAAGGTTTAATACTTTAATAATTTATTTTTTGTACATTTAGCCTCATTGTTATCAATGTTATAAGCAACTCGGAAAATTTGAACACCGAAATGCAGCTATGTTCATTGCCCACCTAACTAGGAATAAACTGTCCCGTATTTAGGCAGATCAGAGTAAATAATTGAATTAAGTACCTAATACAACTTATGTAACAATTAGCATAATTAACGTAAAAAAACTTTTTATTTTTATATTTAATGAATGTACTTAATTAGGATTGAATAATATATAATAATAAATAAATAACACTATAATACAAATCAAAATACTAAATTTGTAAGAGTAGGTAATACAATATGGCATTGTAGGTAATACAATATGGCAAATATATTGTCTCCGATAATCAAATGTATTTCTTATTTGTAGGACCATTTAATATTATATTTCATGAAAACTCAAAATACAACTACCTATTATCAATTGTGTGGTGAGTCTCTCATGAAATATTTAGTACCTATCCATTTTAAAGTTATTTTACCATCAATCGGCTATTTAAACTGTCTAAACAACTATGTAAACGTTTTTGAAGACATGTCATTTGATTTCATTTGATTTGATCTAGCTAAGCTAACTAGCCCTTTAGAGACCAACGCTTTAACGCGTGTCACTGGGAAGTTTAACCAGCGAGCAGTCTCGTGCCCTGACTACCTGATTTGCCCGGATTTCTCCATCCTCTCGACTGGTTCCGGGCCCGAAGTCGCTTGCCTTTACCTAATGTAAGCGGTAATACGGTTCGAATTTATCGCGGACCGTGGTGTCCTTTGCCTGTCTTTCACTCAATATCTGGTGGCCATCGAGTCGTTTTAAGAGCGGCTAACATTAGGTCAACCGCCACCCCCGCTTCATAGGAAATTATATGTCGTTTCCAGCCCCCCCGGTTATTTACCAGAGCGCACTGTCGATTGACTGACACCGCATGATGCGCAAACCGCCCAGTTGCTCTCGAAGGACATTACCAAGGTGACACTGATCCACCAGGCATGAGTGGAATCACCAGGGGGAAACTGATCCACCACCATGGAGGGGAAACAGAGTCCTTACCAAGAACGACCTTCTATACATGGAGGCTAACGGATGGGGGCTAAACCGTGAATTGAGCCGACCCCGATGAACGAGTGGGTCTAAGTGGCCCAACTGCGTTGTTAGATTTATGGTTTATGTAACAATGTAATCAGCATTGTTTAGACCACTGGTTCTCAAACTTATTTTGCCCACCGCCCACTTTGAAACCGAAAAAAATGAACCGAAAAAAAATCGAAATTAGGACCATTTACAGACTGGGCGTGTATTCCTCCGCGATAGCATCTGAACGCTTCATCCGATTGAGCTAAAATTTGGCATGCAGGCATCATTCGGACATGGCAAGAGATTTTAGTTGAAATCGGTCCACCAGATGGAGCGCTAGTAATAATTCAATCTCGAAATATTGCAGTTAGAGACTTGATTTTCGGTACACAGATTGTATGGACTATCTTTGTATGGACTATCTCTCGTATTTTATAAAATACTGCAGTATTTAAGAAAATTGGTACCTACTACACCGTTTTTTAAAAAATACCATTTTATTACCGCGGAAATACTACAAAACCATGCGACGCTCGCATTTGGATGGTAAGTATTTTTGCGTAGGTATTGCGCATTTCATTTTTCGTTTCGGACGACAATATTCTTCGGTACACAAATGCCTCGTTGGACCGAAATCAGGTCGTGAAATTTTGGTTGGAATATCTCATATACAAGCGATTCAAATACTATATTTAAAGTCGGTTATACTACATATTTTTTTGGAAAAATACCATTTTAATACCATGGAAAATAGTATAAGGGGAAGTGCCCTAATGCCGAACGGCACCTAGCGTCGGACACTAATAGTATCTCGACAAGTCGCGGCGTGAAAGACGTAGGAAAAGGAAAAGCGTACCTACGCTTCCCTGCACCTTTTTCACCCGTCTTTGTATCGATCACGCCGCGACTTGTCGAGATACTATTAGTGTCCCACGCTAGGTGCTGTCGGGCGTTTCCGGACTTTCCCTTAAATATACCTACTACGAATTTCTGTGCGGGGGAAGGTTATGTTGGCGCCGGAAGGGGGGAGGGGGTTCGGAGGGGGGTGGGAGGGGTTGTCGGTGGAGAGCTTGTCTACTTGCCGAGGAAGTCTTGGGGTATGGTGTCACAACCGATTTTTTATCCTACCATCTGTTGCGCATCTTAAAAACAGCTAAGTAATTGCAAATATTATTTTCAAACGTGCCATAAAAAATGGCTAGTAATAGATAGGAAATGGCATTTAGGTACTCTATTTCTAAGGTCAAAGTAAAATGTTTTAATTATAGCAATAAAATGCATTTTTTATCATGTTTAGTAGTCTTAACTTTGAATTCAAAATTTATCCGATGTGAAGGATGAACTGATGCAGTTAAACGAGTTATTTATTTAAGCAATTTACACAAAAATGTTACAAATTACAATTAGGAAACATCAATTAAAATACCATTTAACTAAAACACAGCAAGAAATTAAACTTAATTGATTAATATTGCCCTCTGTCATATGTCGCTCAACTAAGCAAAGCTTGTTCTTGGGCGGACATTCCATAAACATAGGGTCGTTAAATACGTAGAGAAAAATACATATAAATACGTAAAAAAAACATTTTTTCTTTTTTTTAAGTAAATGAAAAAGAAATTTAAACAGCTACGTGTCATTTATATTGTAAGAAGGTCGTTGGATGAATTGCAAACAAGAAATGTTTATTTCAGCTATATTGAAGCTATCCTAAGTTATGCCGTTACGATCTGGGGAAATTGTTATGCTTGTCATAGGGAACCCATATTTATACTCCAAAAAAAAGCAGTGCGAATAATTGCAAAGGTGAAAAGGGAAGAGTCGTGTCGACCCATTTTTAAAAGGCTAAGAATCCTCACCTTAACCTTACTCTATCTCTTTAAGTAACTGACTGAGTTTTTTAAGAATAAAGAAACACATTATAAAAAGTTTTCAGATACACATACTAAAAATACGAGAAATAAATTAAACATTATTATACCATGTATTAAACTAAACACAGCAAGGCAAGACACAAAATACTCAGGGCCATATTACTTTGACAGGCTACCGGAAAGTTTAAAAACAATTCAAGTGGAAAGCTTATTCAAAAAGTTACTAAAAGAATTCTTATTAGACAAAGCTTTTTACTCGCTCGATGAGTTTGTTAATTTTAAATAATTTTTCAATTTTTTGGCCATTTTTTTGACAATTTTAAGTAGCATTTTTTAATTATTCTGACTTTTATTTCTTGATTATTTTAATTTGTGGTTTTAGTAAATAAATCTTTAAAATGATTTTGATGCCCTAAAAGCAATAATGAAGTAACTGCATGTAGGTACGAGGTGATAAATTTAAATATTGTAAAAACGGACTAATAGACTGTAATTTAAATGTACCTAGATATTAAGTTTCTACAATCTGTTAAGATTTTTTTTGGAAATAAATTGAAATTGAAATTGAAAAACTGAAAAAATAAAAAGCCTGAAAATGAAGTGAAAAGCCTTAATAATTAATAAAAATAAAAGTAGGTGAGAATAGTCATAGTTATAAAAATAGTCATAAAGTAACCACAATGTCAGAAATTCCTGTAAGTTGAATGTTTAAAATTAAGAGTAGGTATAGGTAAAATAAAAGCAACGATATAATGGTAATTAAAATAATTATAAATAGCCACAAAAGTAATCATAAACATAATCGAATAGTAATAAAAATAATATATAAATCATATATTATCATATTTAATCAATTATAAAAAAAATAATAAAAACTGTTATTAAAGATATGCCTCCACGTTCAGTAAAATGCAGCCGATTTCTCTTTTTAGTTAGCAACGTTGCTACTTTTTTTATAAATCGGGTAGGGAATAAGGAGCGAAATTAACGAAGTTGGTAGTATTATATTAGGTATTAAACTTTGGTTTTAAATACGTTTTCTGTGGCGCCACGGTTTGTCCACGGATTACTATAGAATCTATTAGTACATATCCGTCGTAAAATCGAGGCACCGAAGAAACCACACTGAAAAATATTGGATTGATTCTTACATTACCATTTTGATATTACGATTTTATTTAGGTATCTAACGATGTTTTAATCGTAATTTTGCTGAATTACAAGGAATTTGGTTGAAACTCCATTTAATCGATTACATGTATCAACATTTTCCTTGTGATTAATACGGAAATAACAGTATACTGTAGTTTCAACGGGATTAACGCATCCATAGAAGAGAGATTCCAAAGTCGCGACGTAATGAAATAACATTTTGTTTTAACATTGCGACACGGTAACTGCCGTCACGCCAATACCGTTACGCGTCATGTTGATTCATACGTATGGACCCTAGTCCGAGTTATATACGTAATCTTTGTTGAAACATGCGTATTTCCGTGTCTTACATCGTTATATTTCTCTCGGTTGCTTAGGAAACATAATTTTTCGCCATTTTTTAATCTTAAAGCCCCCTTATACCCTGAGCCTTCTACTGCCCTTCTGATGGCCGAAAAGGCGGTTAGGCACTTCGGGATTTAAATGTAAAAATATATGGAAAAAATACTTAGTATTTTTGGCGTGTAGGTAGGGGAGATATGTACAAAATGACATACTGTTTAGTTTTAGAACTATAATTCGGAAATGAAGATACAAATTACACATATTCATGTAATTGTACAATCATTGCTTAGTTAGGAACTCAAAAGTGTAATCATTTCCCACTTAAAACTACAGTTTAAAAAGTTAAGACAGAAAATAACAAAATTTGTCGGAACAATATTTTTAAAGTGGTATGGGTAAAACGACATACCAAATAGGGACAAAATGACATAGGCAAGAAAAAAATTAGTATTTCAATTAAATCACAATACTTCACCTAGGTACACAGTTCACACACACATATTATTTAAGTTTTTTTCGGCACATCAGCACATGAGCTGTGAGCCCAACGTGCACAGGCCATGCATTTCAACCACCCTTCTCCTGGTTTGGATCGAGAGAATAAGTCGTTGCAGTATATGCAGGCGGCGCCATCGTCATTCTCGTCTTCTAGCGATGGAAACAGTTCCTCACTATCTGAACTGAGGTTTAAGAACTTCGTTACCTTCTGTACCTTTCTGTTTTCTCTCACAGATGTAGGATTTGACTTTCTTTTGACTTCTTCCATATTTGGTGTAGATGTTAAGACAACTTCCGTTACGCGTTTCCTCGTCTTTCTTTTTCCTTGACCACTAACGAATTTTCCTTTCGGTAGTGGTGATAATACCTCAATATTAATATTTGAGACATCCGGTATAGTGGACGGCCCAGGAATGGCTGAGCTAGATTCTTTAGCTGGAGAACTTTGCACTGATGTGCGCGGTTCTTCAGATGATGTTCGTTGTTGACGCCCTACTGGAACATTATCGTCTTCTATGTTCATCTCTTCAATTTCAGCAGGTATATTGGTAGTTTCAGCAGGTGCGAAGAGATAATCTGGGAATATGTCCGGGTTGAGTGGCCAAATGCCAGTTTTTTCGAATCCTTTGCAAGCAACTTCAACAGTTGCAGTTTTTCCATACGCGCCGTTAAAGAGTGCACCGATTTGAAGATGTGTGACGACTCTACCAGGATGAGATTTCAACCATTTTGTGATTTCTTGATTAAAATAAGTTTTAAGAGGTCCGTAAAAGGTCACGTCCAACGGCTGAATCCTATGCGTGCAATGTGGAGGAAAACAGACTAAGATGATTCCATTCTCTTTGCAATACGTTAGGCAGTCTATTCCTTTATGGCTGGCATGACCATCGACGAACAGGAGCACTTTGTCTTCGATGGATGCCTTGACATATGACTGAAAATGGGTTAACCAAGTTGCAGAACACGTTTGTTGTCATCCACCCTGTTTCTTGTGCTATACCTAATGTTCTAGTAGGTGCACCATCTGTTAGTTCTTTCTTCATATTTTTACGTAGAAATATGAGACAGGGTGGGACGTAGTTGCCTGTAGCGTTCATGCAGCAAACAACTGTAACGTTGGATCCTCGTTCCGCACCTACTTGCTTCCTTCCAGCTGTGGCAAATATTTTTTGTGGTTTTTACACAGTTGATAGTGCCGATTCATCAAAGTTATATTATATTCTTGATGGAGGAATATTTTCCTTCTCTTGAATCTCCTGCAGTTTATTAAAGAACCGCTGAATTTGAGGCTTATTAAAAGCTTGCGCTCTAGCTGCAGATGTCGGCTCTGGTTTTCGTAGTTTTATATCGGGGTTTCTTTTCCGGAACCCAGATAACCATTCTTGATCGGCTATTTTCTTCTCTTTGTTGAATGAATTTTCGAATCCATAATTTTCTGCCATCTGGTAAGCTAGCTCTTGCACGTCTTTGCATGTTAAGCCGAACAGCCATGTTTCCAGAGTTTTCAAATGCTGGATTAGTTTTCGTTCAACTTCCTTGGGAAAAGTTGTTTTGAATCTCCCCAGTCCCTTGGCATTTGGCTTTAGCATCTTATTATGACCTAAAGCATGACGTCTCAATGTTGCTTGGGGAACACCAAAGGTTTTTGAAGCCAAAAGCCATCCCATCTTCTTATTCTTGACAGCATCCATTGCTTTCGCCATTGATTCATCGTTCCAATTTTGCCGCGTGGATGTTCGTTGATAGTTGCGCGGCATTTTCCCGCAAACTAGAACAAAATATCAAAATTGAATAATAATAATAATAATAATCTTTGTGCGACTTCATAGTCGCAAGGGCAGACTTATTGCCTTAGGCAATTTCTTCCAAACAACCCGGTGGACCTAAAGTTTTATAATCACCATCTTGTAGTATGTCATTTTGTCCATATGTATGGACAAAATGACATACTATGCCATTTTGTCCCTAGTCAGTCTATGTCATTTTGTCCATAGCAGCATAACATTTTTCAACAATAAAATATATATTTTATAACAGAAATAAACACGAAAACGCACTATAAGCTGAAACAATGGACTTCAAATAACAGCACTCCATCAAGTATGTACAAGAAATACGATGAAAACACTTACCTGCGTAAATACGAACTGCATACAAAAAAAAACTCGCCAATACACAAATTCTGTTATGCCACATCAAACGCAGCCGCGTGCGCGGGGGGAACTGACGCGCTCGCATGATTGCGGACGCCTCGTCCCGCGCCTCTAGCGGTCGATTTAAGAAAGGAATACCTGGCAGTTCCCGCGCAAAGGGCACTATGTCGTTTTGTCCATGTATGTCATTTTGTACATATCTCCCCTATATCTTAGCGGGTTTGAATGTGCTTATAAAAGATTTTTTTGACTGAATTACCTAACCCATAAAATGACTGTCGGCATTAATAAATAAATTAATAAATACCTACCTTAATATTTTCTCTATTATTAACTTGTTTATTTTTGTTGCTGATTTGTAGGAAAGCCATTTTAAATACAGATTTAATGTACCTATTACCAAATTTTTATTAAAATTTGGTAGATTTATATACCTACTGGTTGTTATTATCTGATGTATTTTATATTATAAATTTTTTATTTATTTTTTTTATTTTATAAAATTATCCAAAAACAATACAATTGATTTTTGCGAAGCAGATAAGATTGCATTTGTGTGGATTTTATCCCCCCACTAGATTGTATATCTGTTCTGGGGTGATAGTATTTAAGACTTTAATCATAGTGACTTCACTTTCTTTCTTTTTTTCTTTTTTTTTTTTTTTCTCATTCATTCCGATCGCTCATTCATTCTTATAAACTTTAAGGTTATTATAATTATATAAATGTGTATATAGATAAAGAACTAATATTAAATAAAGAAAAAGAACATATTTAAGTTTATAGATAAGTTAAATAAATAAATATATAGATTAATATATAACTAAATTGACCACTAAATTAAGTTAAGTAGCCTAAAAAGGTTTCTTAATTGTGCACATATACTTGTGAATTTAATTAATTAATATAATATTATCATTTTTTTTTTTTTTTTTTAAACATAATCAACCGAAAAAATATTTTTCTTATCAAGTATCAGGTGACAGATATGGACCGAAGTTTGATCCCTCAAATTATCGACCGATACCAGTACCCGATGCTTTAGCAAAAATTTTGGAAAAATAGTAATTACACAACTCTGTAATCATCTAGAAACCAATCACATGTCATCCGAAAACCAATACGGCTTCAGATAGAAAAATGGGAAACACAAGATGCAGTACTAAAAATGTCAGAGCATAACACTAGGTATGTAGACGCCAACAAAAAGTGTATTACTGTACTTCCCGACCCCGCGCAAGCCCCCGACACAGTATCCCATGAAATGCTCCTAATGAAACTTGGGAAATATGGCATCACAAACTGGTTTCGCAGCTGTATTGGATCCCGAAAACAGCGTATGGATAAGATTAATTATTATCTCGCAGTAAGGTAGTTGTTTAATGGGCGAAGGATCGGTAATTTGCAAAATTGATGCAGGTAATACATTACGAAATAAAGAGAGAGAGGAAAATAAGCATACAAAATAAACTGGTTGTTTATAGTAAAAATGTAAGAATTTTAATTCGAGTTATCAACGGTGCATTTAATGATATAATGTGAGAATGAGTTGCATCGCGTCGGCGGCGGTAACTAAGGGAGTGGTCGGGCCGCCATGTTGGCGTCGCAGCGGCCCGCGATTGGCGGAGCGTCGCAGAGTCGGCCCCGCCCACTTCCCCCGACGCTTCGCCGCCCCGGCCGGATGCGTTATCAGTCGCAGCGTCGTTCGCGGGTCGGATCGTCGTCGGGCGCGCTCTGCACTTTCGAAGTCTCCAATCGCAGTACGAAGTGATGTCAGTTCGGGCCGCGCGCTCTAGTGTTCGGTGATTCGCAGTCGTCGTATTCGGGGACGAGCTGGAGTCGTGCAGCGGCGCGGACAATATGGTGTCGTACTACAACCCCCTGGCCATGTACCACGGCAAGGGCGCGATCGGGTCGGGCGGCGGCGGCCACGGCCAGTACCACGGCGCGGCGGCCGCGTGGTACGGCGTCGGCGGCTACGCGGCGGCGCAGGGCGCGCCGCCGCCGCAGCAGTTCCTGGGCGGCGAGGAGCAGCAGCCGGCGGCGGCGGCGGCCTGGCACCACGCGCACCACTTCCAGCCCTCGCCCGAGTGGCCCGCCGCGTCCCCCGACTTCGCCGCGCCGCACGAGCCGCACGCGCCGCACGCGCCGCTCGCGCCGCACGCGCCGCACGCGCCGCCGCCGCACTTCCTCAAGGGCGAGCCGCTGGACCGCGACGCGCTGCTCGCCTCGCCCTCCGCCTGCACCGCCTCCAACGGCAGCGACCTGTCCAGCCCGGGCGCCGCCTCCCCCGCGGGCCGCCCGCCGCTGCCGCGCTCCCCCTACGAGTGGATGAAGAAGCCCAGCTACCAGAGCCAACCCAATCCAGGTCAGTCTGAACCTAATACCTACCCGACCCGAGTCTCGAGGCTGGTGTATCGATTTCTCTCGGTCCGATTGCCTCCACTGGACGATTTGTGCACCGTTCGGCGACGCCAATCGGTTGTGCACTCTGACTAATTGCCGAAGGAGTCTGGAGACTACGGAAGCAGCGGGGGTGGATATTGTCCTATTGTCCGTCAACCGCTCTTGAAATGACTCTGATCCTAAAATTCAGAGCCGGGCAAATAATGCCTTTCAAACCGAATCACCGTTACTTACATACGGCAAGTGACTTCCGGTCCCGCGAAGAGTCGGGAGGTTGGAGGTATCCTTATGGTTAATTCCAGACGGAGATATCCTTCCAAAACTGATAGTCAGGGGGCGAGGCTGCCAGCTGGTTACCTTTCCCGGTGCCTCGCGGTTTCTGACGGGCATGTTGGCATAGCTAGACAGTAGATTTGTATTATTTTTAATTATTCTACGCTCATACCACAGCTGAAAGATCGATCACCTATCGTTATACCAGCCTGGCGTGACGGGTTCGCCCGTTGTAGTCGACACCTCCCTACTACCTATCCGATCTGTATACTTGATGAAATATCAACGCGATTGCTTCTTTTTACTGCCCAACTGCAGCCCGACTGCCCAACCAAAAAGGAGTGTAATGTGTTCAGGGTTCATCTATGTATGGTTTCCGTTTCTTTATTTCATCGTCACTTAAAACGATCGAACCGTTATAGAAGTGAGTGGTATTGTTAGAATCGTTATGTCATCGCGAGTCCGGTTCAAATAATAATTAGATAGTTGTCTAAATAAACAAATGTAATTAAAATAACATAATATATCGTGATTAGTTTCAAATGAAAGTCTGATTTAGTACGTTCCGGAAATCTGGCTATTAATATCTAATAACTATTAATAACTATTAATCATCTGACTAATAATAAGTATCTTTTTAGATAAATACATCATAAACCACAAATATTTAATTAAAAAACCCTTTAATAAAAATAATTTGTTAATACAAAAGTTCTCTTTCTGTAACGACAGTCGTGTTTTTTATTCTTTTTATTATATTTACTTGTTTATCTACATATATGACTGGCGAACCCGCCATCTCAGGATGGCATAATGATCTCGTCTTCTTTTCACCTTGAGATTGAGATGAGCCACGGAAAGTTTAGGACACACTGGGCCCGATTGCGTTTCTTTGTGAACTAAAACTAAAATTAGTCCAAGCGAATGAGACAGAGCAATACGTTAGAGATTCGCTACGCGAGCGAGCAATACGGACGATCGTTCGCTATTTGAATTATCTGGTAACGTTTTTTATGACAATCTTATGGTTTTTGGGTTTATTTAACAATATATGACTGGGTCATAATTCAACATTGCGTCGGGGCGGGAGGGGGGTGGGGGGGGAGGGGTTAACGCCCCCATCCACCGCCAATGAGATTAGGCTCTTGTGTATTACTTTTGCAAAAACGTCAAATTTAAAATTTCTTTTCACTTTTTGAATTTATTTTTTTTAATTTTTTATTAATCAGTTGAAATTATTTTTCTGTGAAAGCCGCTACTAGTATGAATGCTTTTTTGGTTTTTTTTTACACGGATAAGTACTTATAGAATGAATGGCAAAATCGGCATCTATAAGGTATCATTTTCTACTGATGTTTCCAATAAATTGTATAAGGAACTAGTCTATAAAGAATCAAATCTATGTTCATACCTATTAATTTTTATTTACGAAATAGCAAATTTCAATAATAATAAAAAAACAATAGTAAAAATTTAAATATATATTGTACAACAATTAAATTTGTGGCTTTCATCGCCTATTTCCAAATAATAGTACCTACACATGATGTCGGAATATAGGTGTAGTATTTCAAAATGTCGATATTGAAGGTGAAAATATTAAAATAAGATAAATCAAAACGATGAATAACGAAAATCAAAACCGTGAACTTTTCTATGCGTCCCCGTAGGTATGTATAATAATTACTCGCAGTTCAGTCGAAGCGATAGCGTTTTCAAATGAAAAGATACCCACATTCACAACTAGAGTTGTAAACTACAACGGGCGAACCCGTCACCTCATGAAGTTTTAACGATTAGTCGTTCTGTCTGAAGTGAGCGCAGAAGACTTGGACAAAACAG
Organism: Micropterix aruncella; assembly: GCA_944548615.1. Classification (NCBI taxonomy): domain Eukaryota; kingdom Metazoa; phylum Arthropoda; class Insecta; order Lepidoptera; family Micropterigidae; genus Micropterix; species Micropterix aruncella. Next base: position 719,251 of record OX155950.1, read on the forward strand.
TCCACCGTCAAGCTCCGCCGCATGCCCGTAAGAGGCCAACGCCTTAACCGCGAGATAGCCAGGAGTGTTACCCGGCGGGCTTACACTCACGCCCTCACTTCCAATTGCGACCAGAATACTCCAGTTTCTCGATTGGTTCCGAGTTCGAGGTCGATTGCGCGGTCCTCTACCTTACGAAGCGGTGAAACGGCGTGTACCGAATCTATCGCGGACCACGGCATCCATTGCCTGTCTATTCACCCAGGATCGGGCAGCCGATGGTCGTTTCAAGAGCAGTCGCCGTAAGGTCCGCAACCACCCCCGCTCTATAGGAAACAGTACTGCTTCCAGACTCCCCCGACTGTTAGTCAGAGTCAATCGATTGTGCTCTCCGACTAACAATCGGGGGAGTCTGGGAACTGTATTGTTTCCTATAGAGCGGGGGCAGTTGTCTACCTTACGGCGACTGCTCTTGAAATGACCATTGGCCATCCGATCCCGGTTCAGAGTCGGGCAAAGGACGCCTTGGTCCGCGATAGATTCGGTGCACTCCGTTTCACCGCTTCGTAAGGGAGAGGACCGCGTAAGCGACCTCGAACTCGGAACCAATCGAGAGACCGGAGAAATCTGGTCACAATTGGAAGTGAGGGCGCGAGTATCTCGAGCCCGCCGGGTTTATTCCTGGCTCACTCGCGGTAAGGCGTTGGACTCTCACGGGTTGTGACGTAGCTGGACGTAGAATGTACTGTCCAAAGTCTTCTACGTTCACTGCAGGGCGACAGAACGACTAATCGTTAAAACGTCCTGTGGTGACGGGCTCGCCCGTTGTAGTTGACACCGCGAGATGTTAGTCAGAGTGCGCAATCGATTGACTTATGCCGCACGGTGCGCAGACCGTCCAGGAGCGCCAGAAGGTGTTCCCAGGGAAAACTAACCCTAAGGCCAGAGTCCTACCCAGGCTCGCACTTCATGCGTGGAGGCCGTCGGATGGGTGTTGACCCATGAGTGTGACCAACCCTGAACAGAATGGGTATTCGTGGCCAACTTAGCAAGGGCCTGTTAGCTCCCAAACACACACATTCACAATGTTGTCTTAGTCTGTATGTCTGTCATTTTCACACATCGTTATACCAGCCTGGAGTGACGGGTTCGCCCGTTGTAGTCGACACCGCCCTACTGTACCTACGTCTGTCATTACGGACGCCCTTGGAAAGGTGTAGGTAAAAGCACTATTATATTAAGCCAATAACAAATATGCATATTTTGTAATATTAACCATTTTGTTTTTTTATAAACCTACCTATTTTTGTGCTGACTTTGAACAACCTAAAAACAATTTCCTTATTCGAATTCGAAAACATACGCAAAACAATTTGTGTTATTTCCAACGTGATTGGGTATGCCTCAATGAGATAGCGTGCAAGAGAGATGGCACGGCAGAAGAGTAACAATCTGTAATATCATTTTGAAAACATATTTATTTCTTTCTTCTCCAAAAGCCGACGCGCCTAAAACAAAAACCCAAACAGGCCAAATCCCCCAAATTATAGATGAAGCTTATTGGTTTATTGGATTTATCCGTATCTCTATGTATATCCACTTTAGTGGATAATCATGCCTTCTTATTTTTACGATTACTAATGAGTGGTAATTATATAGAAATTATTGTTTACAAATACATAATGGGGGGTATTCCCAATGAAACACGTGCGAAAAGCGACTATATTTACGGTTGGTGCTTACCGACGAGTCAATTAGTCAGCAAGCAAGAACCATTGATTATGAAGTGTATTATATATCAATGCAAGAACGCAAGTTATACGATAGATAAAAAGCTTACGAATGAAGTTCTATATAAACTCTTATGTCTCATACTCGCATACTCGCACTAGTTTACGCATACCTACTCAAGATGAAAAAATCACACAAGCAAGCAAGCGAGAACGTGAATATAGCCAAATATTTATTTGTTTGTTACAACATTTAACATAAATAATTATGACATTATATACCTGCTATAAAAAATATTTGCAATGGAATAAATCGTATATTAAATTAAACAAGGAATACGTTCTATTTCGGTACTGAATAGGTTTTTTCTCTTTAATTCATTTGCTGGATGGACTATATAAACAACATTCAATGATCACTATGAAGAAGAACTCTTCAAAGAATTATGTTGTGCCCTTCCACGTGTAGTGAGAGACGAGGAGTTTGATTGGGGGGGGGGGGGGGTTGATAAGTTGACAATAACTCGAAGTTTTCTCCGTGCGTTTGCACACGATTCATTACTTTGACATGTTTTCATTTCGTTTTAGCGTCGCTCGCACAACTTTCCCCAAGAAGAATTTTTATTTTTTTTATTTTTAAAATTCAATTATCTACTTTTGATCAAATTAACTAATTTTAAAATAGTCGCTTTATGTCTTTATTATACCTATGAATGTAGTATAGGTATAGGCATTGATTTTATTACACTATAAAATCAATGGTATAGGGTAAGTTTTTATTGGTGAGCAGCAGACGAGTGGATGATTCTATTTATAAAATTAAACCCATTTTTTTTGGTCTCGATATTAAAATAAAGTTGTATTTTAAATATTTTTATATGACATTATTCTACATCAAAAAGGGTCTAAAATCATATACCAAGGAAAAAATCTATATATCCTAAAGTTGAACGCTAAAGAAGCTTTTCCTCGGTAACAAAGTCCCAAAGAAAACCCTTTTGAAAAATTTTACCTTAGTTTTTTGTGTGGAATAATGTTTTGTTTTATCCATACTAATATTATAAAGAGGTAAAGTTTGTGAGGTTGTAGGAAGTAATCTCTGGATCTACCGAATCGATTTTGAAAACTCTTTTACCAATAGAAAGCCACGTTATTTTTGAGTGTCATCGGCTATATACATATATATTAATCCGAAATTGAAAAGACTTTTTCGTGGTAGTCGGATTTGCGAAGTAGGTAAGTCGGATAAAAAACGGTCGAACGAAAACGTTTCTAACTAACCCTGCCGATGATGATGAGATATATATAGATAACGCTGACGATGATGAGATATATACTTTAGAAGAGTCAGTAAAAAATGTTCAAAATGAACACCAATTTAAGATAAAAGTAAAAAATGGCTCCTTTACGAAGTAGGTCGTACAAAGACTGAAAAAGAATTGCTTCATACAATAATTTAAAATATGTGTGTATGTAGATGTATGTGTGTGTGTTATTATATATGTATGTATGTATGTTTGTATGTGTATATGTGTATATATGTATGTAACTAACCCTTTATCATATATATTTGTATAATTATGTGTACTATTTTATGCCATTACTTAGTGTTAGTATTGAAAGTAGTCTATTAGTCAGTATCTCAAACGTCAGTACTACTCAAAAACAAAGTCTATATACTTTCGTATGCCCAGATACAGGCTGTTCGGTCTAGTTGGGTATTCGTCTAGATTCGGTGCACTCCGTTTCACCGCTTCGTAAGGGAGAGGACCGCGCAAGCGACCTCGAACTCGGAACCAATCGAGAGACCGGAGAAATCTGGTCACAATTGGAAGTGAGGGCGCGAGTATCTCGAGCCCGCCGGGTTTATTCCTGGCTCACTCGCGGTAAGGCGTTGGACTCTCACGGGTTGTGACGTAGCTGGACGTAGGATTGTACTGTCCAAAGTCTTCTACGTTCACTGCAGGGCGACAGAACGACTAATCGTTAAAACGTCCTGTGGTGACGGGCTCGCCCGTTGTAGTCGACACCGCAAGATGTTAACTCTCTACCAAGTTGTAACAAATAAATAAAATGAAATAAATATAAATATATAGATAACGCTGACGATGAGAGATATATAACTAAGTTCTAGAGAAAAGTTGTAGAGCTTAATAATGCCTACAAAAAAGTCTGCGACAGCATATTTATGTCTAACTTTTATATTTAAGTCACAAAAAGTAATATTTTATATTAAAAAAATAAATTAAATCGTTAAGTCATGTTTATTGTTCATATTATCAACAATTATGAATTCTTATCAAAATAAGTAAATTTATCATCTTAAGTGTTTAAAACAAAAGACTTTTCCCTTTTACTGCATATAAATGGTTAAAGAGATAGGAAACTCACAAATAAGACACTCTCAAGAAGACACTCACAAATAACGGTAATATAGTCAAATTGGCATGCAAATACATACATACATATGCAGTAAAAATATAACCCTTCTTTTGGCAGTCAGGAAATAAATCATAGCACTCAGTACTAACCAAACCACACTCATAATTTCATCACAAGTAAAAAGTTTTACCGCCCAACGAAGTGGTCACGGGTCAGCTAGTAAAATATAAATCTTCTATTACAAAAATCTTCAATACATATCCTTTTTTTTGGTAATTGTCTTCCTTAATTTCATATACGAGATAACCTAATGGATGGGCTCTCACCAAAAAAACTAACCCTGTATTTCTATAATAATTCATTTTTCGCTGCGACGGGAAGATTGATACGAAGCAGCTCGGGATACGCCGCTAATATTATAAACGATGTTACATATAGTGGGCCCGATTGCGCTTCTTCGTGAACTAAAACTGAAATTAGTTCGAGCGAACGAGAAAGAGCAATACGTTGGAGCGGAATGTGAAATGTCGAACTTACAGCCGTCCGAATGTGTTTGAATACACTTCGTGCGGTCTTAGATTCAGCTGCTTTATCTTCGGTGGATAGATTTAATGCGGAAAGTGACAGCCGTTTATTTCCCATCCCGCTTTAACGTATTGCACCGTCACATGAACTAATTTCCGATTGTAGTTCACGAAGAAACGAAATCGAGCCCAGTATAGATAATCTGATGGATTCAAAAAGTACCTATGTCTTCCCTAAATTAGTTAATGAAGTAAATATACACGCTTCAGATATTGTGGAAATAGAACCACCGATTAAGGCGACGTGATACATGAGAACGACCATATCTGAAGAATTTTAGTTTTTTTAGTTTTTTGAATAATGTAAGTTTTAATTTTAAAAAGTTTTCAAGTGAATCCCTCGATAAGGAACAAATTTAAAATTTGGACTCAAAAAAGTTGCTCATTGCCTTGGACATTAAGGCTTTAAACTGATTTCGAAATGTCTCAGGCGCGATTACTCCTACAATGTAAGCGGTGAGTTTGTTTGATTTTAATTTCATTAAATTGACTGGTTAATTTTCTAGCGTCGCGCTGAGCCATATTTTTTTATTTAGGCCCTAAATTAATTATAATTAATCTAAACGTGAGAGCGCTCTCAAAGTTACGCTGAAAATGCTTTGCCAAGGAACCCCCTTATACCACCAATGCGCAAAGATAGTTATTCTGTGCTAGCGCTGCGAAAGAAAGTTTAGTGCGCGCCTGGTCGCCGGCGCGAGCGGACGTCGAATCTGTGTCTGACGCATCGTCAACGCTGGATTTTTATAGCTCAAACCTTACAAAATTGACCACGCCTATTTCTTCGCGTGTCATCCCATTTCGGAAATTTTTCTGAGGTCTCATGTCGCCTTTACTGTGACTCCTTCCGAGACATCGTGCAGAGCTGTTGAAATACACCATTGTGGATTTTTTTAACTTTCTCCAATTATTATTGTGCCGTTATAATAGAGACATTATAATATGTCTCCTGCTTGAGATGCATCTACGCCGACATACGATTTCTTGAGTCGCATTATTTTGTCTATTATAATTTTTTACAAGTTTTAAGACATTTGGGGTATTGCTTTATAACATATTCAAACTGGATTAAATACTCAAAAGAATGACTTCTATTTTAGAGTAACGTCTTATTATGATCATCGACCAATAACCTTATCAATCTACCTCACCTCTCCTAGGTTCATAATTATCTTAAAACGAACGACCTCAGTTACACCACATTATGTACGAGTGATGTAATTATAATATGATACAATTTAGGTGCTCTCAAGATAACGCCATCCCAGGTTGATTTACAGCTTCCATGTCACTCTTTACTTTAACCTAGCACTAAAACAAATACCGAGCATACCTCTATTATACCGAATTATACTCATTTATACCGTTCCACTGATTATTTCGCGTAACGTTCTAAACTATACATATCTATTCCTACCTACTTAATACTGATACCACATTGCGCGTACCTACTTTTACGGTTTAATTACTCTTTTATATGGTGTATTTATTTATAGCCGGTAGTCCATATTTTTAAGATGAATTATGCCTTTATGAGTTTATGAACTAATTGTTGTGTTTTAGTCAGGTTTTCGTTAGCTTTAGCAAAGCCGGCCTCTATAAAACGTTTATAGACCCGCGCCAATTTATGCACTCTTCTCTTTATTTATAGTTTAAAATCATGTCGTAATTGTAGGTGCAATTATGATGATTGATTGCTCTTTATAATACATACACAATAGTTCTGTTATTATTATTGGAGCTTTAAGAGAGAGATGGCCAATTAAAATACCTTTGCTAATGCAAGGAAATAACGGCTTTCAATGTAGTTACAAAGATAAAGTCAGTGGCCAATGGCCATATTTATCCGAAGAACGTGTGGGATATCTGACGTCGTGCGTTGTCGATATGAGCAGAGCCCAACGGTTGTGGAAGTCTTGTTCCCTCGGCGTACATATGGTAGAATAAACACAGTGTTAATACTTCGACCATTTAATTATTTAAAAGAAGCTAATAGAGTAGATATGGATTACCATCGATAATGTTGACGAGAGTGAGTAATAAGCTAAATGTACTCGCTTATATATCCGTAAATCTACTGTTTTTTTGTGCTAGGTAGGAGAGTGTTCGTGTGAATTGATTTTTGCAACTGTGAAAGACCAACTTGGAAGATGCGGTTTTCATACAGTAATTATTTGCATCGTAAGAAAGACACATTTTAAAACGGAATTATCAATTCTTTTAACGCTATTAGTCATCAGGCAATTAGACAATTTTGTCATTGATTTGACGTCAATTGAATTTTGGAATTAAAAATGTCTGCTGAGTTTAGTGGTGCATTGTTCATCACTTTGTGTCACAAGATAGCCATACGTCTGGCGAATGTCTGGCTTTCAGGTAGCGAACGGTTTCGTGCAGCTTGGGCCATAAGATCCATTTTATCCTCAGATCGGCTCAACTCACGATTCAGCTCCTATAATTCAGAAGTCTCCACGTACGGAAGGCTACCCCGGGTGAGACTCTCGCGTCTCAGGCCACACGGTTGGTGGACCGATTTATCCTGGTGGGATTGCATCCTAGCGCTACTGGACGGCTTGCGCACCGTTCGGCGACAACAATCTGTTGTGCAATCTGACTAACTGCCGAACGAGTCTGGAGACTGTAGAAATATACTGTCCTCTAAGCAGCGGGGGTGGATGTTGACCTGCTGTCATGCCACTCTTGAAACGACCTATGGACCACCCGATCCCGTGTGACACTACGGGCAAAGGACGCCCAGGTCCGCGAAAAATTAAAATTGAATTACCGCTGTTATTCGCAGGTAGAGGCCGCGTAAGCGACTTCCGACCTTTAACCAGTCGGGAGGACGGAGGTTTACTGAAGGTTAATTTCAGATGGAGATATCCTTCCAAAGCTGATAGTTAGGGGGCGAGGCTGCCCGCTGTATACCTTTCCCGGTGCCTCGCCATAAGGCGTTGGCATCTAACGGCCTTGTTGACGGAGCTAGACAGTAGATTGTCTTGTATCTAAGTCGTCTACGCTCATCCCACGGCTGAAAGAATTATCACATATCGTTATACTAGCCTGGGGTGACGGGTTCGCCCGTTGTAGTAGACACCGCCCTACTGGCTCTCCGGTGTGTGGGCTAGGCGGCACCGTATGTTTGTACTAATTTTCACATTTCAAATGTTGAACGCCTAATCCATGACGTTTTTAATTGTTTAAGGTTATTTATTGAATAATGTTGCCATATATGTGTACATAAATAATAAAATCATCATCAATATTACATGAAATGGACGTCATTGCTTAAAATATTGAAATAGAAATTTTTCTATGTAATTATTTTTTTTGGCATCATGGGAGAAAATTAGCGATAAGATCTGTTTCTTGCAATCATAATAGCAATAAACTATGATATTGGGAAATATTCATTCATTTTGACTTTTATTCTACTATACCTATTTTGCGAAAATTGATTCCTAAATAATTAAAATCCTTTTACCATTTTTTTTTTTCAATATTTATTTTACTATTTTTTGCAAGTATGTAAGTATTTTGAATAGCTGACCAGTCTTGTTTATGCTGGTATCAATTTTTCCAGAAGTATCTCATGTTGAACCACGTCGAATGCTCGCGATAAATCTCAGAAAACAGCAGCAAATTGTTTTCTGTTTTCACGTACGGGGACAATCTCGGATAGATGTCTCTACTATGCCCAGGAATGTAGGCATAAGCACTTTAGATAATAAATTATTACTCTTAAATGCATTTTCTACGTTATAGGTACTAATTGTAATATGGAATCTAGGACTATCACGGTTGTTTGACATTATAATAAGATCAAAACGAAATTTACCTCATGAAGTTTGTAATAAGATAAAGATAAAGATAAAAAGTATTTATTTCCAATACAATCATACAATTGTGTAGGAATGACAGTAATTAATCTTAAACTAGTTACTCAATTTAGCCAAGAGATGATATACAATATATAACTTTCAGTGGCGGTCTCTTCATATAAGCCGAAAAGCCCGGCTTGCCTATTCTTCGTAATTAACAATTCAATAAATGAATAACACAATTCGTAAAAAAACAATTAAATAAATTATTTTGCTAGCGCTACTAGTGCTATCTAGCGCGCACAGCTCGCTCCACGCGACCAAAAAATCTATCGACAGTAATTGACCCAAGCAGTAAATTTCAAACTGCAGATGAAAAATTAAAGTAAAGAGGTACCTTTTTTTAATTTAAAAAGCGTAAAAAAAACAGAAAAAGGTATGTCGGGCTTGCCCAATTCACCAACCTTGGGCACGCCACTGATAACTTTATACTTACCAATTTATAAAAAGAGAGACTATATGATAACAGTTTACATACCCGATGTTTCGGTATTTTTAATACCCGATGTTTCGGCGATGTTGCAACCGCCGTTGTCCAGAAATGTCTACCCTGGACAATGGTGGTTGCAACATTGCCGAAACGTCGGGTGTTACAAACTTCATGAGGTAAATATCCTATTTACGAGATACTAAATGGTTTTCCAACTAATAGTAAAATCGTAACTACCTCCTATTGTAAAAACGGTGTTTCGTGCACAGTGTTTTCGTTTTTGTTGATCTATCTATAGTCGGACTTAGGACCTTCTATTGACCAACGTACGTTGCACCAGCGATAGCGAATCCCTACTGCAGACCATCTAAAATATTTATTTATTCAAATCCAAATTGATGAATTTAATAATATTTCAATAGCCCTCTTATTACTTATCAATACAATACAATACGATACAATCAACTACTCCAGTAGATAGGCATTCCTACACTTGGATGCGTTACAAAATTAAATGCAAAAAATTTAGTTATTAAAAACATAACTATCCAATGATATTATTGCTTAGTTATGCCATATTACACTGAATGTAATAAAATAATTACACTTACGGTTCTTATTTCCTTTTACAAAATTACCAAAGTTTAGAAATCCCTTTTGTATTTAAATTCCAGTTATTAAAAACGAAAATAATAAAAAAATAGGTTAAAAATTTAAGATGATAATTATTTTTTGACTAACCGATAAATCTAGATTTTCTTTACTGTTTTAAAATGGAGATTAAGTAAAGTAGAGAGAGTAGAATCAACTACTAGATACCTACCTACATAGAGATTATAAAGGGTCTATATACGTATATTAGTACATAATGACATTCTCAAGCAACTAAATGCTTCACCTACATTTTCGCTAAAACTGTTTAAAATGTTCAAATTGCGTTATAAAGGAATTCCTAGATAGCAAGTATTCGACGAGGATGATTAAACTAAACCATGCATTCTTCAAAAGGCCTTCAAGTTACCAGGTGGATTATCGAACATTACTTAGTGCCAAATCCAGAAATTTCGTATCCTGGATCCTTATTTCAAGCAGGACTCCCACAATCGAAAAACCTAACTATATATGAGTACCTTTTCCATATAATATTATATAATGTAGATGACGTATATACATTTAGATTTGATTTCGCGATTCGTTCATCATCAACATGCGCAACAAATACACGGGTGTCAAAATGCCAAAAAGAATATTCTCAACGTGTTCTAGGGTGTTAGAGGCTTTCCTTACCATAAATCTTTTAGTAATCGAGTGTATATTAAACATGTATATTATATATTATATATGCACTTGTAACACACTCTGTATAAAAATATACATAAATGAAATAAAGGGGAATAAATTATGAATGCGTTACTATATATTAGAATTAAATAAAATGCAAATTGAGTAAAAACTTTTGCGTTTTTATTGGTAGTGAATATACATCGATTTTACAAAGCTAAGTTCACACCTGTTTTTCGCATTTTGTTTTAGTGTCACTTTCCACAACACCGTCGCTACTAGACTTTTCGCAAACGGACATAAATGGTAGGATTTTCGACTATTTCAATACCTAGATCTGTTAGAAGAAATGTTCATGTGCATATTAATATATTCGGTAGATTTTAATGTTTTAGAAAAAAAACACGCATTATTTAGATATGTGTTTATCATTTAGATACGCGTTAGTTTATGCTTTTTTGCGTCATTTTGTTGTTATAACATACTAGAGGAGTGAGTGTTGTCGTTTTTGAATGCTACCTACTTAGTTTTGCATGCAAACAATACGTAGAAAACGTGTTTTAGTGTGTTTCTTGTAGCGATTTTCTGGACAAGTAAATGTGGGCGATCGCTGGCGCTAATTTTCCCACACATCTGTATTATTATGGACAACTGCCTTGCGCCAGACCTTCACAAATATATACGTATGCATGTATCACAGATATAACTTTCCGAGAGCCTTGGATTTAAAATGATATCTTTGTAAGCGCACATAAAACATTTTCGTGGCTGGTACCTATAAAACAGGTAAAACGTCGTTCTTTTGAAAAGGAATAAGCCGATAAAGCAGTGGCGTCTCATTGCGTCTGGTTTTGAATGGGTAATAAATAGTTATGTATCGTATTGGGATATAATCGTATAATATGTTAAGTGTTTAATTGTAGTATGATCAAAAACGTGCTAAAAATATATTGAATTGCCTTTCGTAATCGATCATTGTTGCATTGCAATATGATATCTTCGTTGTCTCTTGCGGCGGGCGGCTGATGGTTGCCACCGCCTGATAGCACCGGCATCAGTAGAGACGCACAGTGCCACTTATTATCTAGAATTTGTGCCTCTAATTATCTCTTTTTGGTGAATTCATACTGGTACGAACAAATTATATGTTTAAAATGTCGTGTAACATGATCGCAGAGAAGAGATTCAAATATCTTTCCCAAACAGGAGAGTATGCTGATTGGTCTGTAGTTAAATACTAAACCCCTGTCTCCAAACATATAAATCGGTATGTTCTTACTCATATTTACGCATAATCAAGATGGAAAAATCACACAAGCAAGCAAGCGAGAAAGCGGATATAGCCAATTATTTATTTGTTTTTAAACTAATAGAAATAATAATGATAGTATGTACCTGCTTTAAACTATAAATTTGCAATGGAATAAATCGTATATTAAATAAAACAAGGAATAGGTACTGAATCATCGCTAAACAAAAGTTTTTTCTCTGAAGCAATTTGCTGGATGGACTATATAACAACATTCAATAATCGTTATGAATAAGAACTCCACTTCCAAGGCTATCTCTCTTCTACTTAGGCATAAAATCTCCATGGCATGATCGAGCAGCGAGAAAAATAAGTTTATTGTGAGATTGTGATTGTGCGTGCGGTTGGTGCTCGTAACTCGGGACTTAAACTCTGGGATACCTTAGGGCGGGCTGCCTAGCTCGGTCTGTTATAATACGGTCCTAAAATTATACACATTTTGTCGTTTCGCTTGCAAAGAATATGTGAAAATAAAAATTATTTTTTATGGGTAATTTACATTAAAATTTTCAATTATATTCGTTCGTTTAAGGTACTCACCTCTATCCTCTTACTTACTAAAAACCTTAAAGTGTATAAAAATATAGTTTTTTAAATAAAAAGTCTACAGTATACCTATATATATATATATATATATATATATATATATATATATATATATATATATATATATATATATATATATATATATATATATATATATATATATATATATATATATATATATATATATATATATATATATATATATTTGATTAGTATAAGTGTAAATTATTATTTTCAAATTGAAATGATGTATTAATACTAAATAAATTAACGTATAAAATAAATGAAAGGAGACTTATCTGGTCTGTGTAGACCAGGAGCGACTCCACGCCTTTTTTTCTTCTCTATTCTTTCAGTGTTGGTCAATAATCCCTGCTGTGGTATTAGAAGTCTGGCCAAACGGACTTCTTCCTGCCTCATACAGTGGTGACACAAGTGAAAGTAGAGAATCTATGCTGGAAAGGAATAGGCGATTAGTATATCTAAAAACTAATGATTAATGAAAAATGTTGGTTCTATATTTCGGTGTAAACCGTTGTCAAGATCGGTGTAAACCGTTGTGTGTACCTATATATATATATATATATATATATATATATATATATATATATATATATATATATATATATATATATATATATATATATATATATATATATATATATATATATATATATATATATATATACACACAAGCATATACCTAAAGTCACTTCTCCCTGGCATTAAACGAATCACGAAAGCTCATCAAATTATTTACTATTATCCGTTTAAAATCTCGCGGTCCGGCCCCGCCTCTGTTTTCCACGAAGGAAAGTATTAAAGCGTCCATTTTATAAATTACAATGGGTGGATGTAGACCACGGGGCAATAAAAGCGGACACAAGTCACGCAACCTGACGTCCATATTTAATTCCATCGCATGCAACGCGGCAACGGCAACGGAGGAGAACGAAAAAAACAACACCATTAAAAGAGGAAAGAGAGAGGGCAAGGAGAGGGGGAATAAAACTGGCCAATCAGAGGAGCGGGATCGTCTCTTTTGACTTTTTAATTTATAAACGCGAGTGGGATAGGCTGCCACGATTTATAGGCACGACAGCGTGGGCCAACCTTTCCTAGTAATGATCGATCGGGCGCGACACTACCATATTATTTATATACGATTACTTCTCTCGAATTGTATGAAATATAATACCTATAACGTCTGATCAGATTTAAATCGGAAATACTGCAGTACTAATACTAATACTGAAATACTAATTTGTATTTTTCAAAAAATTTATTTTACTAAACAACATTCATTATTAAGTTTTTAGAGTCGTTGACTTGTGGTATGTTAAACCGACACTTAATCATAAATATTTTTAATATCATAATCAGAACCTCATTTATAAATATCATGATTTCTTATTGTAAAGCAATATTTATTAAAATAAAATCCCATCCCATCGACAATGGAGCTTTCCATTAGTGAAAGAATTTTTGAAATCGGATAAGTAATTTCGGAGATTATCCCCTACATACAAACTTACAAACATACAAACTTTCCTTTTTTTATAATATTAGATAGATACGGATGGGCACGTCTAAATAAAAAACACTTTAATTAAAGTGTCCTTTTATTAAACTCTTTAATACTGTGGTAATGTGACCTCTATAGTGAAAATTTGTGGAAAAAATGCTTTTGCTGGCATTAGTTATATTCTTACACTACGCCAACAACTAATTTAATATCGAAGTCAATAAGTCAAAGACCGTATTTAAAGAATAAAAAACCATCCAGGGTTTACTGATACTTATAAAAATCGTCTACAATTCATTAATTCCATTTTTTTAACCTCTTTTTTCTGAAATTTTCAGAAAAATTGTCAAAAATTTAGAATGGCAAACCCATTTTAGAGGATTCATCAACTTGTTGGCATATAGATAGACACAGGGATTTATTTTCCTATTTTAATATTTGAAATTTAAGATACATCAAGCCATTTTGCATCGTTTATATAGATATATCTCCGCATATTACTCCTACAATATTTTACTTCGACTATGCCATGTGTTGTTTTGGTGCTTTGGGATATATGCATGGCATATATTTTTCTCTAATTTAGGTAACTAATAATAAAATATTGTAAAAGAACAACAAAAGCAGATATTCAAAGACAAAAAAGCGATTTGTAACCAATGAGGAACTATACAATCAATAATTTTACAACAAAACACGATCTTTTTTTTTCAGTTGAAGAACTCTTGAAAAATTACCTTTTTCATTTATCAACAATGTAAGAAATCGTTTAACAATGTAATAATTGCAATATCCTAAATACATAATAAAAATATTACATTACATTAACCTGATAAATCCGCTCTTGGACGTGTCAAAATATTTTTTCTAGTAGTAAGTCTTATTCCTACTCTTATATTTACTTATAATAATGCATAGGTTGACAAGAATTTAGCTATAAGATTGGAAAAAATAGTATCTAAGAAGCTTTAGAACATACTACAACAAAATAAAGGACTGATAATTAAAATAATAATTCTAATGGGTACCTATCTACTAAAAGCCAATCATCACAATAACTAAAATAGTCAGTAAAAATTTGAATAATTAAAACAGAAGCCCAACAATTGAAACAGCATAATAATTTTATCATCCAAAGTAGCCAGTAAAGTGTTAAATAATCAAACTGAAGATAAATCATATATTTAAAAACTAAAAGTTCAAATATCATTATTATTTAAATTGGTACAATATTTAAGATAAATTGGTACAATATTTAAAGCTTATAATTATATTTATTAGGTGCTTCTCGTTTAATAAAATAAAAATGAAGCATTTTAGGGAATAAATCAGTCAGTACACTTTATAGTCTTTTAATTTATCGTATGAGGACGGTGTCTTCTCTGAGGCAGCAGTCTCGGCGGTACGGTCAGTCATAAAAATACTTTTAAAGGTATCAGTTTCTGATCGGGGCTTAGGTTTACGACATGCGAGGCGGCGGCGCAGGCTAAATTGGGCAGCGGCCGACCGGTCCGTTCGGGTCCGTCGTGGGTAATACCCGGCTCGATCGGACGCTGCGCTAAAAGCATATTTTCCCAACGCTCGTTTTAGCGGGACATTTTTTGCCCCGCTGCAATTTTTCTCTTAGTGACCTGAAAGGACGTTAAGCCCGTAATCTGCAAAGCCGGTATCGATCGATGCGAAAGTCTATTTTGGCAGCGATAAAAAACGGCGTCAGTGCGCGGTCGGCGCCTTTGCAGCTTTGCAATCTCTACTTAATAGTCCCGCCTGGAAACATCCTGTGTTGATGTTTTTAGCATCCGCTTCTTAAATGAAAAACATTCAAGCTGTATGATTCGTGTAAGATTATATTGCGCGAGATATGATAAGATTATAATGATTATAATCATTCAGATACTTAATCCTATCCTCAGATCTTAAATTAATTTGAGAATGGAGTCATATTCGTTTGTCCCGCACCTTCGACATATGCAGTGGCGTAAATTAAAAAAAGGGCCTCAGTGCAAAATTAAACAAAAGGCCCCTAGAGATATTATGGCATATAGGATGTAATTACTATACACCTAGCTACATTACATATTTATATTGTAGCTATATAAATATGTAATGTAGTGTAACTGTTCCATGGGAATCAAATATCCCAAAATACCACGAGTACAAATTAAATAAATACCATGATCTCGCAAATGCCGTCACCCGGAACGGCTTCACTGTTCACCTTCACGCGGTGGAGTTAGCGCTCGTGGCCTGCCAGCTAATTCTCTGTTTCACCTTTTTAAAGATCTTAGTCTCTCCGGGAAAATAATCAACTCCTTTTTAGTAAAATTATCTAAAACCGCGATTTCCGCATCTCAAATTCTATGGCTTCGAAGGGGGAGTGAATGGGTGGTAAGGTGAACGCTCACATGTGGCAAGACAGCTGTCCTAAACCTACCACAGCCGGTCGTTAGTCCGGAATCCACTGCTCACCCCCAAGAAGTGTAAAAATCGTATATGATGGGCCCGACTTCCGTCGGTAAATTCCATGGCAGCTCCGTTTGTATTTTATTTATATTTATAAATCAGAGTATTCATTTGGGGTTATTGCTTGGAACATGTCGCGGAACATGTTCCTAAAACCTCAACGGGATCACTCAGAAACATTTTTGCATCGGAATGTACGATTTATTACGACGCTTTAATTTTAATTTAATTACTGGATTATATTTATATAACTTTAAATGTTATTGAGAAAAATATATAATATTATCAGGTTTTATTGCTTTATTTTGAGTAGAACTGGCAAGACAAAAAATATCCATCAATGTAGGTACCAATTTTTGCATATCGATATATTAAAATTAACTACCGTATTATAAAAACAAATGCATTTCTAAAATGGTTTTCGTCTTGATTTGCAGTCTGCTAAATTATCGATTAGTTTTGAGATATCCATTTTTTCGGTTTGCTTAGTTTCCTAGCAGAGATGGATGGAACCTCGATCGTAAACAGAAGTTCCATGTTGGGCCCCCGAACCATCGTAGGCCCCAGTGCGCCGCACCGGCTGCACCGGCTGCACCGGCTTAGTTACGCTACTGGACATATGTATCTATTTACTTTCCACTCCCTTGACTGAGGCTAAACATTTAAAAACCAAAAAAATACTCTCATTATGAAGAGGACATACATAAGCTTGTAGGTACTGTCTGTTTATTCCAAAATTCCATATTCCATAACAGATTTAATTCCATGTATTTTTCTGAATTCAGCTTAGCGTCTCTCCTTTGAATCTATCCAGATCCCGGATGGAGGGGTTAAAATGTGTATATATATATATATATATATATATATATATATATATATATATATATATATATATATATATATATATATATATATATATATATATATATATATGTAATAAGTCGATTGATTGTCAATAAATTGTAATAAGTCGTGGGAGTAAGCACGGTTGTTTTGAAGGGTGATCGACTTGGATCAAAAAAAACATTTTTTTTCTTCATACACATATATGATAACTTTGGCAAAAAGTGATCAAGTGCAGTTTTGTCCAAACTGTATGATATAATGCTTGGTCATTTCTACTTGAACGAGATTATAGTGTGGCGTTGATTTCGACGTTGAGTCATCGATATATTAGCTAGATATGCCCTCAGAGACAAATACGTTGGCTCCACATACCCTTTGCTCGTAAATCGTGTGACACAGAAAGCAATACATTGAACAGTATGCAAGATAATAGCTCGCCAATATTCTTCGCGGCAGCTCTCACACCGGGAACGTTCGGCTGCCTGCCGGCGGACTGCGACCAAACTACTACTGGCCGGCTTTCAGTAGTGGTTTTGAAGTGGTCATTTTCGAGCGCGAAAGGCCCATCTAGGGGATATATATCGATGCCTTCAGCATGGTCATTTTATAACTTTGGCGTTCTCTATTGCTTTTGCTTTCGCGCTGGTTTACCGAACTAGAACCGGCTATAGTTTGCTAAATAAGCACGAAACGAAGGCAATAGAAGACGCTAAAATTATAAAATCACCCTGCAGATATTGGACACAGAAACATAGAAAAGTCCAAAAAGTCTAACATTTTATTTTATACTGAAAATGGAATTCTTAGAAAATAAATAGGTAATTTGATGTTTGCAACAAAAATAAAAGTATTGTGGTTTTAAATTTAAGATATTTCTTTCATTTAATTTATTTCGTCAATTCTGCCCTTTTGTACTTAGTCATTTTCGTTACAGAATTATTATTTATTTATATCTAAATAAAGCCTTTTGTACTATTGTACTTGAACAATAATATACTTGAAACTGTTATGGTCATTTAATGAAAAACAAATGAAGCCAGAACCATCACCTGCGTTTAATTGCAATTATCTCAGATTGTTGTTAATTGGTCTTGGTCACTTTTTTCAGTATAACCACAGTAGGTATGCCTGATACACTGTTCGCATTTGGTAATCAATATTTCGCTAAAAAAAAACGCTACTAGCGCAAGGCTTGTCGCCGACGTCGCGTCACGTCGCGACTTTGGCGTCGCGGCGTCGGCGCCATTTAAACGTTGTATGCATTGCGGTTTCCCTGCCAAATTCCCTGGCCGTTTACGGCAACGCGTCCCTCGGGCGCAATGCACGCGCAATTGGGAATGAGTTGCGCGTCGTTACGATCGCACTTTGCACGCCGCCCCCCCCCCACGCGCCTCTCACGCCCGGCAAGAAGACTTCCCCTGGTCCTCCACCCTCTGGACCAGTGGTTCTCAAACGCGAACGTTTTCAATGAAATCGCACCGCGCCCATCTGATTGTTACGTTATTTCAATATCAATATGTAGATGTCTTTTGTCATTATTAGAGTAGAAGAATCTAGCCACAAAGCTGTCAGAGAAAGGTGAGGAGAAGGTGAATTAATGCCCACTGCACAGACCAGTTCAGACGTATCCACTCGGCACATCAGAACGAGCGGGCAGATAATATTGCTGCGCTCCTCTCGCCGCCTTTATTCCCGCTTACTTTTCCCTCTAGCCTCAACCACATTTTACCAGACAGTAGCTTCTCTTAGAACAAAACTGAAATTGAAGCGAATACGTCACGAGTCGTAAAGGCTCGGATATGGCCGCCAGATGTCCACTACTCGGTCCCAAACTTTCGAAAAAGTCGCTAGCCTTCACCTGCGCGTAACGCTAACCAAAGGCGGTCGTCGAGACGTACCCCTCTGCCCGCATTCCTCGCACCCTCTTTCCGCAATGCCCTGTAGCTAGAGAGTAAACCTACTGTTTACTGTGATTCAACTCCGTGCCGCACGTTTTATTCCAAGCGGCGACGTAACAGCTGCACTCTTAGTCTAGCTGCACATGCAGAAGCACCAAAACAAAATATCACAAACAAAATAAAATGTATTTTATTTTTATTTTTATTTTTTAAGAATTAATTACTATAAAACATTGATTTGCTTACACCTTAACCTTAGCAAAACCTTAACCTTTTGCTTATTTGATTCTGTCGCCCAACTGGGACTAGCCCGTGATAGGGTGGACAGGACTCTAATATTACAATTATGTACAAGTTTTAGTAAAAAGCTAATAACACTAAATTTCCCTAAAATGTGGTCTTCAAATAATAATAATAATAAAAATAATAAGATATTAAAAGATAATATAATAAATGAAATGCAATTCCCTTATATAATCGGCAATAAATATAATGTAAAATTCGATTAAATAATATAAATTAAGTTATATGTGAGAAAAGAAAGAATTAATATTTAATATATGTTAAGTAATATAGAATTTAACATAAAAATACCTATTTAAAAAAAGTACAATTCATTGATAAAATAATATATAAGAAAGTCATAATTTTTGGTAGTTAGTTCAATATTAAAATATACCTACTCAACATACATGTTTAAAAATATGTTAATAATTTGTGCACCTAAGTTTTATTAAACTATTATTTCTAACATTTGATGTATGGTTAGTCTGTCAAGATTCAATAACCATTTCTTTATATTTATTTTTGAATTCCCTATATGTCAAATTCATTTCTATTTCTATATTAAGCAGATTGTAAAATCTCGGCGTAATGAAAGAGTAATGTCTTTGTCCAAATGATGTTTTCATTCTGGGTATTATTAAGCTATTTTCTAATACTTGTCTCGTTGGTCTTCGGTTTCGAATTTTTCCTAAATTTGAGTTATTGTTAGTTATTGTTATAATTATAAATGTTATACGAACAGTTAGATAAAAGTCTAAAGATTTACATTTGTAAATGTTTTATTTTGTAATCAACCATATCTTGTAGTAATACTCAGAGATATATCGATAAAAAGGCAAAATGGCTGTATATTTAGTTTGCGATATTAAAAATGACATGTAAGGATTTGTCATTAGACTTAGAATTGTCACAGGGGTGACAATAACGAAGTCAGCAAGTTGATAAACTCTTTAAAAGGGTTGAAAATCTTCATATTGCTCATATTGAAGAAAGCATTTCTACAAAAGACATGAAATAAAAAATAAAAAAAATACTAAATTTCAATAAAATCTTGTACGTTGTTTGACTTATTGACTTTGTGATTACATAGGCTACGTTTGTAGACAAAAAAAAACATAATCCCAGCATAGCATCCTTGTTTTTTTTTCACTGATTTTGTACACGTATATAATTCTTATAGCATTATGGAAATTAACAAAACGAGACTTAAATCAGAGTAAACTTAAGATCTTTATATATTTACTAGATGACCCGGTGAACTTCGTACCACCTTAAATTGATTTGATTGTAACTCTTTATAAGCGTTTATTGACCCTAATCAACCTTCCCAATCCAATTCATTGAAATCTACAATATGGCCGGATCATGTACGGTTTGAGTTTCGTTTGGTGATTAAATAAAAGTCGTTTGTAATTAAAATAAATTCAAGGTATTTAATTTACATGATGAAATATAAGTGCTTTTTCGACTTTTCCGACTTTTTCGACTTCTTCGGCTTTTTTCGACTTTTTCTACTTTTCCAACTTTTTCGATTATTTCAACTTTTTTGACTTTTCGGACTTTGACTTTTCGGACTTTGACTTTTCGGACTTTGACTTTTTCGACTTTTTTGACTTTTTCGACTTTTCCGACTTTATCGACTTTTTCGACTTTTCCGACTTGGTCGACTTTTTCGTCGATTTCGACTTTTCGACTTTTTCGACTTTTTTGACTTTTTTTTGACTTTTTCGACATTTTTACTTTTTGAAATTTTACACAATCGAACGGAATGAATAACAGTTATGGATGGCGCAGCTGTCAAACAATAGGATTGCCGCGAACGCCATCTATTGAAAGTGGCCCATTTCCCAAAATGACCAATTTCGATTTTTCGATTTTCAGTTGTTTCTTTTAATTTTTACTAAATATTTTTTTTTTGTAAACCACCGAATCAAGGCAAACAAAACAAAAAAAATATTATTCAAATCGGTCGAGTCATTTTCGAGATCTTGCGAGACTAATGCACGGCGATTCATTTTTATATGTAAGAAGACTAGTATATAATTTTAAGTAATTTTATTCGTAAAATTTCAGCAAATGTGAAGATACGAAGTTTTCCTATCAGGTTTACATGTTAGTCAGGACACTTTTGGCGACGGGGATATCGTTGAGAGCCAGTGCTTTAACCATTGATTCGATCAAGGTTATAATGGCAACAGAGATTGAATGCCGTCAACGAATCTACTGTCAAGCGAAATTAGAAATGGGGAGAAGTTACAATTAACTATGTTAGTTATAGCAAATGTTTTTTTGCAATTTGTGAAAGATAACTTTAAAGAACAACTGACAGAAGAACAGATAAGATAGACCATGATATTATGAAGTAGAAAAGGCTTTCTTATTTAATATGTAACAACTAAGCATGCGAGATAAGTCAGTAAAAAAGGATTCATACTTGAAGAATGTTTATTGACACAGCCGTCAAAATGTATCTTGTAATTCTAAAAATAATATTTACCCGTATTCTATTTATAGAAGGCCTTTATGATATTTGAGTTGTAAATAAGATGTTTTGAAGGCTTATTTAAATATGCCTAAATTATGCCTGATTTTTCAGTCAGTACAGTCCAGTCCGTACAGGGTGGCACGGCGATGATTATCAAGCCTTGGTTGGTTTATGGGGTTCTTGCCTGTTAAAGTTTTAGAGGAGATTAACCCCTACCTTTCGGTTATTATTCAAAAATAACAATACTTAATAACAATACTTGTTTACAATATACCAGAATGTTTTTTTTTTACATAACAGACCCATTTATGACCCTTTTTAGTATTTAGAATCGTAGGAGCAATTCGACGTATCACGTACGCTTTGTGGGTTTCGTTTTTTTTGTACTCGAAAGTTTTTTGATGCGGCTTTTGCGTTCGGGCGATAATATAGCGGGCGTATCACGTAGGTTCATATACGTAAGACGGGCGATCGGGAGAAGTCAAGGTCATAAATTCTCGTTTTTCTTGCGTAGCTGAAAATATAAAATTAAAAAAAAACTACTTTCTAGAATCTTATTTAGCTGCAAAACTGTATATAGGTAAACTATGCATTCTACATGTTTGATACCAACCAAATACTACATTAAATAATAATACATTTACTTGAAATTACTATTAATATGCCATATTGTCTTACCCTAGAAAATATGTAATAGGATATTTGTCATGCAATTATTTCGTAAATAGTAAAATTAATCATTTATGTAATCAGACGCTTTTAATTACACAGTAATAATGAGTGTTATACTTGATTAGAAAATAACTATAGCACATAACTCAAGTTTCCCGAATAGGACCGCGCACTATACATAGGCTGATGTAAGATATAGTCATAGATTAAATAAGTCAAATCAATGAACAGTCATGACATCATCAATGTTGCTCTTACTAAAAGGCTCTTACTCTTCATAGGAAATGTCCAATAAAACAAAATGGCGGACCTGCTACATCATTTTGTTTTTGAGAGGCATTTTTTTTCTACTATTAATTAATACATTATTAGTAGTTTGTAATGTGTTGTATAATACTATAATTGTAATGTGCATTTCATCATAAAATATATTTTTTAAACCAAAGGAAGCCACGAAATGTTATAGCTTTAACACAGTTGGTGTACTGTGGCTTTACCAGTATTGTAACCCTACTAGAATAGATGAAAATAATAGGTTGATTTCTAAGTCTTTCCTGTTTCTCTTCTTCCGCCCACAAGCAACAATACCTATGCAACAAATTAATGTAATATATCTATAACATAATACTATGTATATTATAACATATATATATACACAATAATTAAAAAAAAAAACATGGTGCATCATCGTTACATATCCAATATTGTTACAGAGTAATAATAAATTCATTATAATTAAAATATAGCCCATTCGATGTAGTTGTATGTGTGTATGTGTGTTTTTTAATAATATTTTTTCAAATATCTATAATCCCGAGGCGAATGAAATTCGATTTCCACGCAACGGAACGGATGCTATTCAGCTATTATTTTTGCGCTTAAAATCAATGCCTCGCTTTGCACCGCTACTCCACTTTGTTCCCTTTCCCCTACTTGTGAAATATTATTCCAACTGCTTTCGGCTGCTTGCTAGAAGTATTCGTGTAAGTTCTCGATGCACAAGAAAGCGTAGAATGGCGGGATGCACAACGAACCGAAGATGTTAATCGCGCGACTGCGAACTGCCGACTGACTAGCGGTCTTTCGCGAAGAAGCCAGTTGGCCTCTTATCGACGGTTTAAGTGCCGACGGTCGATGGAAGGTCTATACGTTTACACGTCGAAGAGTATAGTTAGAGGGTACGTACGTCGGAGATAAAGCGGTATCGGCGAGTGGAGAGCGTGCATAAATCCGGTTGTCGGCGATGGCGTCGCCGACGAGAGGCCAGAGGCGGCGCCCGTTATGGCCGTGCAATAAATATAATTTTCCATTAAATAAATCTTAGCGGTCGGGCAGCGGCTCGGCCATAACAATAAACGTCTAAGTAGACATAAACAAGGCGGGCCGAACGGCCGTAAAGGGCGGCTCTTAACGGCGGCCGTGGGCGGAACGCGCCAGGGCGGGACGCGTCGGGGCGGGCGACGCGGCGACGCGGGGCGACGCCGCCCTGCGCCGCCCGCCGCCCGCCGCGGTCTGTATCGTCGCCCGCAATACAACCAATCTCGTTTTAGCAACTCTTACGGCAGACATACCCTTTTATGCGTCCCCCGAATACGACTGGCAAAAGTACAGAAAAGCTACTTATATCTTAGCATTAATTTCTATAATCTCCTCCCTACCACTGTTAAACAGCTGGAGGACGTAACATTTTAAAAAATACATTAAGGAGATGCTGACAGGCTACCCTTTCTATGATTTGAGGGTCATGAATTTTCAAATATTGTGTCCATTAAAATTACTTAAAAAAGAAGCCTTATTGTCTTGTTCTTTTATTTGGTAATATATTTGTACTTTTAGTCTAAATGCATGGCGTAGCTTTAATTAATTTGATAATTTAACAGTTTATTGACAACTTGAATATTATAATAATAATAATAATAATAAAAACTCTTTATTGACCACAACGGGCAGTAATGGCGGGCTTATTGCCGTAAACGGCAACCAGCAGGTTGACTGGAGGATATTGCCGCAGGTATTTCATTGCAGCAGGTTGACTCCAGTCAACCATTACGTTTGTTCGTGGCAGAACATTTTTTTAAAATTTTTCATTGACTTCAAAGAGTACATATACATACACATACATACACATACACATACATACACATACATATATACATACAAAAACGCACTCGAACTAACGATATCCCGTATATTGGAAGGCAGGTTATTCCATAATCTTGCGGCATATACAGCAAAGGAATAGGTGAAGAAAGCTGTGTGATGCTGTGGTATACATAGAGTATTCGTTGACTGGGACCGTAATGGCAGCCCGTGGGAAGATAACACCCGGAATTCGGATTTTAGGTACGACGGAATAAGTGGATTATAGAGTATTTTTTGCAATAGGCAGAGAATATGCAGGTCTCTACGTTCGCGTATCTTGAGAAAATTTAGTTTAGTACGGAACTCTAAAATATGGTCGTATTTTTTGAGCCCGTACAAATATCGAACACAGACATTCTGGAGCCGCTCTCATTTGTCTAGGAGAACTTCGTGGGCTTTGAGGTAGCATATATCTGCGTAGTCAAGTAACGGGAGTAGCTAGGATTGTGCCAGAGTTTGGCGGGCAGGAAGTTTTGTAGCCTGTTAAGGCTATGCAAACTGGCATAAAGTTTCTTGCTGACCGCCGTTAAAAAAGATTTTTGTCAAAAATTATACCCAAGTTCTTTACAGTATTTGAAAAAGGGATTATGGTGTTGTTTAGATTTAGATGTGACAAATCGTACTTAGAAAGAGAGTTTGTGCTACCTATAATGATCGCTTGCGACTTATTAGGGTTCAATAGTAGTCCATGATTTGTTGCCCATTGTGAAATTTTTGGAAATGGCTATATTTATATCAGCAGGTTATATTAATATTAGGTACTATGAATAACATTTACTACGTATCTTTACGAATTATTGACTATTTCAATTAGGCTTATATTTTGATTTTTTTATATTTATATTTTGGCAATCTAGTAGATGATTCTTGATTACCTATGTATGTTAATTAAAGAGTAGTAACGAGACTTACTACTTTACATAATTATTTTGACACGTCCGAGAGCGGTTCTTAGCCGTCAATTGGACACGACGAAAATGTAATGTAATGTAACAGTGAATACGGTGGTGTGTAGGTACACTCAGGCCACGGCCATATAAATATCAACCGTGTTTCGTCTATGCCGCCAGTCTTTCGTTTTAAATTTCCCATCGACTGCCCGAGATTAACTGTTATGTTGATTGATCACCCATCCTTATCAAATATTACTCAACTCTAATTACACGAACGATTAAAATAAACATGTTCGCCGTAAAAGGCTTGAGGTTATAAATTACCAAAAATATGATTTGTCATTTTGCAAATATGTAATTATTAGATAGTCGGAAGAGTTATCTCATGTTATCGTGAGAATGGTCGCGTCATAAACTTTCCTAGAAAATTGCGCTTGCGCTTCGAGAGTAACTTTTTAAAAGAGGGAATTCCCTGGACTGAGTTTCTTTAATAAAATCGTGATCTCGAACTCTATTCAAGTAAGAACATTATAATTTTATCGTATTATAATAAAATAAGACGAAATAAACATTAAATTTAACATCCACTAAAGAAACTACTGAAAGAAATTTTCGAGTTTTCCCACAGGGTCTTATTCACGCCTACATGTGGGCACGTAAGTGTATGTGCCCACGTTAAGGGTGAATTGCAGAGTCTCACCACAGTTAAATACTCGAAACTGCTTGCACATGCTCTGTTAAGCTAACTGCAGTTATACTTCCTAACCGAGCCCTGGTGCCCGGTTAGCGTCACTAACCAGCAGTTAGCGTGCTGTCAAACGCTAGCTGTCGATTTTAGAGGTTAGATTTGATCCCATCGCCTGCGCCCCAGTTTTTCGCTGATTTTGACTTTTTTCGTTAGTACGCTCCTAACATATTATCCGATATGTCTGATGTTAATGAGGAAAGACACGAGAGCGAGATATAAGTACGCTCCTAACATATTATCCGATATGTCTGATGTTAATGAGGAAAGACACGAGAGCGACATATAAACAAAAGCGTTTTGCAGTTTGATAGCTGATGAGCTGAGAACCTCCGGTCCGCCATTTTGAACTGTGCTGTGATTGGCAGAGGTGAGCAATCTCGATTTCAGTTGTGTCTATGGTTTTGTTCTAACACTCAAAAATGGATTTTGCGGACTTCGTAAATTAACCGGGACGACCAAATAGTTGGTGCAAGCGGACATAATTTAACCGGCTGCTAAATTGTTTGCCGCGGTTAGCTCACAACGGTCAGCAGAAATTAACAGGCTGGTTTGTGCAAGTCATCCTATATCTCATAGGCCGGGCTCAAACGGCTCCCAGTATTCTTCTCAGAATATAATATCATGTAGAAATAGTGAAAGCCGCAAAAAATATGATCAACCTAACCCAGGACACCTGCAAGAACAACAGCTCTTGCATGTGTCCTGCTCCAATAGTCCAACAGCCCACGCCTTACAGTAACGACTGTAGGTCGTGGACTTATTTATAAGTCGAGTCATTCGATTTTATCACCTGCTTCCGCCCACTTAAAACGGCAGATTGACACCACCATGCAGTTCCACTTTGCAGGATTGCAGGCTATAAAGTAGTGAAGAGCTTCTAAACCTGAACCACATCACAGCGATAGAAAATATTGATACAAAACTTTCTGCCTTAATGGCCTTGGAATAAATAACAATTAGGAACGAGTTGTTGCATCATCAATGTATAATAGCAATTGATATCTGCATCCGATGCTGATAACCTACGCACAGCGGGTAAGGCACTCAGTAGGTTCTACGTGCCTATTTTTCCTTTTTTACCTATCTACCTATTATTCGATATATATATATTATGTACCTACTATGGAAGAGTTAAATATCTATAAAATGCCAACTGTGTGCTCACCTCATTTCCAAACCCAGTGTACATTATGGATATATGTATCTACCATGCATGCAAAGAAACCATTTCTTAAATAAAAAAAATACGTGTGGCACTCGGGGACTGCCGCGGTAAAGCTATTGCATAACATTTTTAACAACTTATGCAATTATAATTATAATTATTTATTTATTTTATTTTTTCTGATATCAGATAATTGCGCTCTATCGGAAAACGTTGAAATTATTCCGAATCATTTGCGGCTGCGAAAGCAAATAATTTGGAATAATTTAAACGTCTTCCAATAAAGCGCCGCGCACGAATTTTATGCGATAAAGCAAAAAAACGGATTATTCGAAAAAAATCGTAGACAAAAAGATAGATAATTAAATTATCTTTAAAATGGTGCAGGTTTCATAATAATATGCCAGACAGTATTTGCGTAGTAGTCGTTTTTGTGTTCGGTTAGACCTAATTTCACAAATTAATTACACTATGTAATATATACAAAATCTAAAATATTCAAAGCTAAGAATATTAGGAAAATGTTCTTGTTAAACATATATTTTTTTCGAATCGTAAGCAGTACTCGTTTAGACGTAATTATCAGTTTAAAATCATTAATTTTCGCTAAGAAATTTCTTCATTCGGTCGCCGCGCTGGCCTAGGCCCGCGATAAAAGCTATGCAATAGCTTAATAAAAACATTAAATTTATGATGTCGATCAGCACATCGGGTGTACCATTAACAGGAAAACTCGCCAGAATCGACGACCCTGCCTGCAGCACGCATTGCTAAAAAAGCAGCATGCATTGCTTTTTTTTATATCGTCAGAGCCCAATGGTGTCATGTCAAAACACTTGTCAGCATACTTACTAACGATCAAAAAGTGCAAAATGTTACTATAACAAGTAATTACCTACATGTTTATCATGACGATGGCTTGAGAGACCTTCTCTTTATGTCCCACAGCGATGATGAATATTACCAAACTCGAAAAGCTACCTATTCGTTTCGTCACATTCATAAAGCTCCGTCATCCGCTGTCATTCAAAACGATTATTTGTTGTTGTAAATTGTTGTTGTAACGCCGCTTTCGGCCCGCCCAACAATGGCGAAGGTCGAAAGGAGGAGCAATTAGGAGCGCGTCCCGTCGACCGGCGGGACAATGAAGACCTCACGTCCCGCGCCATATTTCGGTGCACGTGACTAATCTGTCCGCAGTCACTTGCGCACGTCTCCGCCTCGTCACATTCTGTGAGTGGTCCATTGTTCGCTTGCGCAGAACATGGAGTCGCTTTGACATTGTTTAGAAATATTGTCTAACGCGGCGTGAAAATGTCCATTAATCTTGTTTAAGTTGCGAAGAGTGGAAGCTGCGCGAAGAAAGTGGCTGTCTGCTTTATGACGCCTCTATACAAATGCTACCTTACTGGGGTTTCAGTTAGGTCCGCGTCACTTCGGAAGGCGCGAGCGTAAAGAGCCAGATGAAATATAGTCTCGCTCACATACTGAGCGTCATAATAGTCATATGGAAATAGGTTTCGAAGTCCAAAATTCAAAGTTTATTTAATTCCAAAAAATGTTGCAAGGGTATAGTGTTTACAATTGATACATACCAAAATTATTTATAATTCTTATTTTGATGATATATCTGGCTAAAAGAAAATTGAATCACTAGACATCTGAATGCCAATAAACTTTACAAAATCAACCATAAGGTACATTGTCGAAATACTAAAATAAGAATTAAGAAATATCCAAAACAGAAATATCAAATCCACAAGTTACAAAAAAAATGTGAATAGAAAGAAAAATCAATTAAATATTATTGCAAAAAAAATAATGAAATTACATTTATCAAAGAGTAAACATATAAAAATTAAAACAATATTCCTAAATCATGTTACAAAATCATTAAATAAATTGTCTATAAAATGAAATAAATCTAAGTAGTCGATTGTAAATATAAAATTGTAAAATTCTCCGCCATATACAACAATTCCTTGATTCAACAATTCCTTGGTTAATTTTTTAAATAGTGCATATGTTTGTATATTTTTAAATTCCTCTTGTAACCTGTTATAAAATGTTATGCTTCTGTTTGAGTTGTCCTTTGAAATTGTGATTGTGGGGTTTACCCGCGTACGAACCGTAAGGAGTAATTATAAATGTTTTAATTACAAGTGAAATGTAGTAGCTCACAAGTAGCTCACTACAGAAATGTAGCGATTGCCTTTTATTAAATTTTACGACACAGGAAACAGTACTGAAAAAATGTTAGCTAACTCTATCAGTAAACAATCTTACTAGTAGTAGCTATTACTTTGTTGTCCTTCACTCCCAAATTGAATAATCTCGATAGATAAGAAATAGCAACCCCTTTTTTCGTTTTGTAAGTCTTGCAGTTAGAGCTCTGTAGAAAATTTAAAACAATGTATCGTACTTACTTATTATTCATCCTTGTTACATGGCTGCGCATTGAAACACCAGAAGGTGCTTTCATGATTGCTGCAAAACGTTGGGATTTTATGAAATCGTTAGCTTTATGCGGTTAAGTGTCCAGCTGCTGTAGAAGAAGTCTATGATACTGATACCAAAACGAACTCTTTTAGCAGTAATCATGCACATCTGATATGGAAAGAAGAGCAATTAAAGACATATCTCGATTAAAATGACAAATGGTAGTTAGTTCTTTTTATCCAGTTAACGTTTCATGTGTTTCAAGAATATTTAGATTCTAAGTTTAAGTATCACGTGACTCTAGTTTAGTTTAATAATTTCCTTTAATCACCTTAATCTCGCACTCGTACTCTCGTACTCGTACGTAATCTCGTACTCGTACGTACTCTCGTACTCGTACGTTAGATTGGCTTAGAAATTTAGTAATTTATATTTCAGTTAAATAAATAAATACCAAATTCAAAATACGGGAGATACACAAAAGGGATATACGCAGAGGAATAGCGATTAAAAGCCAAAATGACATTTATGATTGAGAGAGAATAAACGTTATGAGATTTAGAAAAATATATTGACAGAGAGATTGAACGTTATGAGATATTGAAGCATTATGCTAAAAGCGTACCCTCACTAGAAACGAGGATCCGTGTCCAGGATACTTCTACCTTATATATAATTTATCTAGAGCAGAACCATTCGTAAGAATGCTAACGGGAAGTGTCGTTCGCCAATGGCGGAGTCTTAATAATAGCTGAAGCAGCTATTTTTAAAAGCGCACCTAAACAACCGATACTTAAGTATCTTTATTGAATCGGCAAATAACTCCAATTCGACAGCCCTTCTTCTTATTGAGCATGAAATCCTATTCAGTTATTAAATTGCATTTGCGCATGTGCGAAAAACATCATTTTGCTGGTGATATATATATTTGGGTACTAACGATAAAATTAGTTATGTCGAAAAAAGAAACGGAAGTCAGACGCTTCGACAAACAATTAATTAATTCCTATCACCATAATTCCTACCCCAACATTTTCTTACGATCAAATTTCAATAAACTGGCCAAGAACCCGAATCGACCTTGACAATCCAATCGTTAGCTGTCTGGATTACTAAAAATGGTTTCAGTGCAATCACAGCGGTAGGGTTGTTGTTTTTACACGACAGCCCAACAAAAAAGGAGTGTTATGTGTACAGGGTTCATCTATGTATGTTTTCCGTTTCTTTATTCCACTATAACTTCTAATCGCTTGAACCGATTTAGAACCGTGTGGTATTGTTAGAATTGATATATCAGTCCGAGTGTCATAGGGTATCTTAACTGTCCAAATATCAAGTGAGTAGTTGTCTAAATGTCTAAATATCAAGTAAATAGTTGTCTAAATGTCGAAATGTCAATAAATTACAATAAATATATCGTCTTTAGTGTCAAATGATATAAAATATGAAGTTTGATTGAATACATTCCGGAAATATACATGTATCTATATGGATAAATACTTAAACCACAAATATTTCATTAAAGATCTGTTATAAACATAATTATAAATGCAATAGTTAACTTTTTGTAACGGCAGTCGTGTTTTTTTATTTTTTTTAAATATATTTACTTGTTACTATAATTTAGACCAAACACCACTAAATAGTAGAAAAAATATGATTATACTAAGCTAAGCTCTTCATTAATACGAATAGTGCGTTACGAGTATAATACGAGCAGTCACATGCGCAGTCACAACTTATGACTTTCATCCCGCGAACCCGAAAGCTGCAATACAACTCTATAGATGCGGCAAAAAACGCAACAAATCCATAGGGACTCATTGGTAGGTCCTTCGCTTAAAATCGCGTAGCACCCGTAAGTTCCCCCAGCGCGGGCGCTGGCACGACGGATCCCTGAAGAGTGATTATTCTGAATGAACTCCTGCCGAGCGCTGATGCGAACGAGCCGCCCTTTTGTTTGCCATTTTAGCTATTGTATTTCGCTCGTGTTTTGCGGATAAACGCTACTGAGTTATCTTTCCCTCAACGAAAAAAAGTTGTAACGCGTACTATTTATTACAATAGCGAAAAGATGTTTACGTATGCCGAGGGATTAGCGATTATTATAAATTAAACAAACAATCTTGGCGGTTTATCAACTGGGAATTGATAAAGAAGAGAACTGATTCAATAAGGCCCAGTTTCAATAATGTACACAAAGTTTAACGCCTGTTTAAAATACACAAGCATTTCCTACAGATAAAAGAGCTAAGTATATTCAAGATTAGGTAGGATAGTCGGGTCATCGTCGCCGTGCACAGAATAAAACACTTTTACATAGAAATCGAAGACTATCGTGGTTGTTCGATATTATAAATAGGATATAAGTAAATTTACCGCGTGAAGATTATAACAGTTTTGCCATTTTAATAGTTTTATTTCATTTTCATTTTCTAAACAACCTTACAGACTATAAAAATCCATTGCGTTGTTTGAAAATAAGAAAGTTAAAATAAACATTCCAAAAACAAAATAAAAATGTATTGTTTTAAAATTGAACCAAGAAAAACTTCGCGGTTCAATTTTATACTCGGCTGGATGATAGAAATATGTCTGTCTACATCTGGTTTGTTTGTTTATACTCTTTATTGTGAAATGTCACAATGGGCGGGTTTATTGTCATTAAACAATCTCTTACAACCAACCCTACTATGACGTGTTATATGTATGTGTGCGTGTAACATGTCTGTAAATGTGTGTCTTGTTATTGCATTCGATCGACAGAATTGAAAATGCAATTCCGTTAATTTGATCCCAACGGAAAATGGTGACCCAGCCGGGAATCGAACCCGGGACCTTCCAATGTAAGATCAGGCGACCTAACCACTATGCCACCCGTGGTATAGTGGTTGCATCTGGTGCGGTCGACGAGAGGCTTTTTAAGTGGCCTTTGATGTGCCGAGTGGCCGAGTTAATTTGTCTCCTGTATAACAAAATAAAATTACGAAGAAAGTGGAGATCTGTGGGATTAAGGTCTGGCCAGTGAAGAGTCTTTAGTGGCAACTTCTGAAACTTTGTTTTCTGCGGCTGTGGTAGGGAGTAGTCGCGCAGTGCACTGGCGAAGAGCGATTGATCGCAAGATCGGATGTGTCATCGCGAGCTTTTTCCGTCATTGTTTGCAATACTTGAAAGTACTTAAACATTTGCTTGAACTGTTGCGCCAGCCCAAAAGAGGCTGTAATGGATAACACGGGCACAGGATGTCATAGTCGAAAATAACGCGATTTAAAACTTTTCCATGATTACATACCGTTCAATATCAAACTACAGAAAGACAAATAAATAACTGATTTTGATAAAGCAGACCGAAGCAAGCCGACATTATCTAAGTTAAAAGTGGCTATTGTGAAAAAAACGGCAATTAAATAGGCAATTAATAGGAAGACCTAATAATTTCTGGAGTCATTTAAACACATTGAGATTTGGACGTTGCATATGAACGCCATATGATTGGCGAGCGCTCGGGCTCGAGCGATCCATCACAGGGCGATCGCAAATCATGAAGGCAACACTTGTAAACGCGACACATAATATATTTGCGATCGGATTAAGATTAGGCATGCGATCGACGTTTGATGCGTATGTAACGAGCGATATTATCTACCGACAATCGAGTCGATATCTTGAAAGGTGCCGAGTGCGGTGCGAGTCGCGACAAATTTTGGAAATTGGTCGCTCGGAAAAGAAATATTTTCTGCCACAATTGCAGTTTTAGGGATAGAGATTCAGGTAATACCTGAAGCTTTCTTCTCTATCAAAATGCACAGCACAGCCATGATATCGAATTAATCGCCTGCTGTCGTTCTTGGGGCGTATTTTATAGACTCATTTGACTTACTAACAACATGATAAATAAATAGTAACGTGGTACTTACCTACCAACTCAATAAAGTTTATTTATTTATTTATTTATTTATTTATATTTCAAACACATTTAAAATACTAGGTTAATAAGATTAAAATCTACCTTGCTGGAGTGATGCCTGTACTAAGGTAGACTTTTATGTATTCTTTTTTTTTTTTTTTTTTGCTAAGTGTAACTTAATGTAGCATTGTTTTATGTGGTAGCTCTATATTTACACAGATATTACATATACTCAGTCTATTTTAGTAACATGATATACATAATAATATTAAATAATCATATATACACATAGGTATATAAATATACATCTACACATATTCATACACATATATACATACTCGTATATTGTTGTCACAATTATCGTAAGTGACGGAATTTTAGTCACGATGGTCTTTAATTGATAAAATAAACATTGTAGTGATAATTATGCATGATTTTGTGTAGCAGAAATGTGATTTAAAAAATGTGAAATTCGTGCTTTGATTTTATTTCTAGATTATATTTCATGAGGTTGGCAGCGAGTATTATTCAATGCCTGCTTAAGAGCCCCTATCAATTTCGCAATGTGAAAACCGAAAATACACACTTTTTCAGGACGAATTTTACAATAACCATAAGATATATCTGATATTTTTTAATTCACAGTTATACAACACCTATTTATTTAGTATGTCTACGAAATTTTATATTGATAACAACTTCGTATAAATTAGGAAAAAAAATATACAAAAATGGTTTTTTACATAAAGACGAAACACGAGGTTTTTCAATTCGTTTTTCTGCTAACTGGTAGCGAAAAACGTTCTGAAAAAAAATGTGCGTACTAAGCATATAATATATTAGTAAGTCTACGATATATATTTTTTTAATTTATTCAATTAACACTAATAAAAAATGTGTTGTACTATGAATAAACCCAGTAAAATCGTGTGTAAAAACGTCGTCTACGCGTAAGAATATAATAAAAATAATTACAAGATATAAACATTTCAATAATTGAGGCATTTACCCACCCAGTATTTTTATTTTTTTTATTTAATGTCTACATATTTCTCTGTAATAAATTATCGAAATCCATGCTTACGCGCTGTTCATTCGCGTTAGTCCGTGCATTCGCGCCCGAGGGCTACTGGACGGTGGACGTGCGTTGCGTTGATTTCCGGAGCTCGCGATATTCTCGCGTCCTGCGCGCGAATACTCGCGCCCGGCCGAGCGCTTTTCGACAGTGGATATGCGTCGATTAAGCGGTTTTGATACTGCAAGATTTGTTAGGGGCTATCCATAAAATACGTCACGCTAAATTTTTGGCATTTTGACCCACTCCTCACCTTATCAGTATTTTTTATTGTAGATGTCAAAAAAATGTGTTTAATTTTTAGAAAATAGGTCAAAACATTAAACTTTACTATCAGGGCAAGATTAAAGTTAGAAAAAAAGCTGAAAAAACACGAAAGGCGTGTGAATTTCGTAGGCAAATTGTTTTCACCTTCCTAACTATATTTAACTAATTTTTTTTATAGTTTGTTACTTTCTTTAATCTATAAATACGGGTAAAAATGTTGTCCATCGCCAGCGTCGGCGTGGCAACGCTGCAAGCGTCATTGATACCTTTGGATCGTAAGCGAAAAAGAGTAGGGTTTTTGACTTAAAATAATTGTTCAAAAAAAATAAATTTCAAAAAATCTATAAATATATAATGTATATTTGCAGAGAATTAAATAACAAAAATAAGACATTACCTGGATCGTCATCGATGGGTAAAAAAGATGGAGATATAAGGTATTTTTACTTGGTAATAATAACAGTAATTTATAATAATATCGCAAAGGTTTCTATTAACATCTTTAAGTTTCATTGGGAAATTGTATATAACCATACACTGTGGAATATAAATAGCGCACAGAACTTTAAGGGTTATTTCTACCCGTAACATTTTTTTTATTCGACAAAAAAAGTTTTAAAAAAAAACAAATAAAATAAAAAAGTATGGCACATGAATAGTTTTGGATTATTTTGAGACTATATTTATTCGTATAAAAAAAGCAATATTTTCACGATTTGATATGTTTATACTATTTTAGCATTTATTATTTATTAAAATCGTATTTACGTGTATGTGCATGGTCGGACTGGGCCTAAGGGGCCCGGGTGGGATTATGACTTTAGGGGCCCGCCGCGCGCCTAGGATCAAGTGATACCATCAGGTCAACCAATAAACCAAATGATAATAATAATCAAATAGGCACGAATTTTAGGAAGTTTTTAATTTCAAAGACATACATTTTTATGAAAAAAGTTTAGTTATTTATAACTATCCCATCAAAAACAAAAATAAAAGAGGAGAAGTTTCAGCTAGAGTGCCAATAACTTGTTAAAATAAGACATACATTTTTATATATTTTTATATAGAAAGTTCAATTAACTAATTGATAATGTATTATCCAATCAGCATTTTTTTTAAAAGAGGAGAAGTTTCAGCTAAATTGTCAATAACTCTTTCGTAAAAACTGATATCCTAGTCATCCTTGATAAGATCCGATTCAGTATTCAGAATAATCAATGAATCTAGCAGTTCTTGACCTAGTAGGGAACGAAGCCTGGTCTTAATGCGCTTCAGTGCTGAAAATCGTCTCTCGCGAGTCACTTGCGTAAATGACATTGTGAGTATTGTACAATAAGCTACGTATAAGTTGGAGTTCGTACTTATGTGCATATTATACTCAGACAAAAGTTTACATGCACATGGTATGCAACTTCGGCAAGCATCGGAACCTCTTCTTCCTCCTCTTCATCTTCTTTCTCAATCTGAGAATCTGAATCCTTTGTGTGATGCTCCCTAAGTGAAATGTGTTCGTCCCAAATAGTTTTAGAAAGTTCTTTAAAACTTTTTGCAAAAGATTCGAGTTCTTTTGAAAGTAATTCTCGATCAACATTGGCAATAGATGCGATTGACTTTAATGCATCATCAGGAATTCCGTTTTTGTCAATTTCGTGGAAGTTTTTCGGATCCAAACAAGCGACATCCTTCATTAAATGCTCATTGCAGTTGAATTTTTCATCTATTTTAACTAGAGTCGTGTTGATGATGACCTTGTATACGATAATAGAGAAAATTTATTTGGGTCCGCAGATAGCAGTCCAATTTCATCTTGACATAACTCATCTTTTTTCTTTTTTCATCATCGGTTATCTAGATGTTCTCCGTAATGGCAGCGTGGTCTGTATTTCAACATCAACGTTTTCGACTTGAATTAATTCTTGGACCTGGGATTCAAACAAACTTGCAGCACTGAAAATGTCGTCAAAATGATCTAATTGTTTCCACAAATTCTTCTCCAAAGTTTTGATAAATCCCCAAGCTTTAAGGTAGTCTAGTGTAGGAGTTTGCAGGTATAAGCTTACAGGGGTTGATAAATCGAATATTTTCTTGAAGCGCAGGCTGTCAGAATTGTTTCAAATTTAAGAAAGGAATCCATCAATGCTTTGTATGAAATGAAACCTTTGGCTCGAACTCCGTGCTCAAAGATATGGCACTTAGAGTCTTTATCAACGCAACGTATCGAATTTTCTCCATGATGGTTGTCAATGCTTTGTCTTTGGCCCACCATCTCGTTTTTCCGATGTTCTGTAATCGTCTCAACTTGTCTCTACCAGCTGTTATTTCCGCGATTTTGTCCACCCACACGCGCTCGAATGATTCGTGAATAAATACACTTGTAGACTCCAAGATGCCGAATAAATTCTATGCTTCAGTACAACTTAACGTACAACTTCAGTACAACTTGGAAAGCCGAGCCTGTCAAAATGTTACTGTCGAATAAATTGAATGTAGCAATTATTTATTACGCAACTATAATGAAAAGAACTTGAATTTGACGAAAGATACATCGATGCCAATTGGTGAACGAAGACCGCTCAATAGTGATCGACTCAAACGTCTACGGATATCCGTTAAATCGGCAGTTTGATACAGGAAAGCGCAAAATCTTCCCTTGGTAGACAGATAAATAATCTACAAAACGACATTTTAAACAGTCCGAAGCATACCTATATTTGAGAACACACAAATTTTGAAAACTATTTCTGCACAGCTGAAAAAAACTAGATCCAAGCAGTGTCCCCACAGTAAACACTTTACTGCGG
Organism: Micropterix aruncella; assembly: GCA_944548615.1. NCBI lineage: Eukaryota > Metazoa > Arthropoda > Insecta > Lepidoptera > Micropterigidae > Micropterix > Micropterix aruncella. The sequence continues at coordinate 756,981 of OX155950.1, forward strand.
AAATTAAATTCAAATACCTCCAACTTCGAATATCATGCTCGAAGTCTCCTATACAATTTAAACATCAACAGAGCTGGACAATTCAATGCTATCGTCGCAAAATTTATTGGAGTAAAACGCATTAATTTTGCTTTGAAAGATTCCTACAAACTAAGGTGTTACGTGGTAGTAGTGGTGTATAATACGGGAACATTGATATATAAACTACATAAAACAATTTTCGATAAAAGCCCATCTACTAATGTGAAAAAAATTGAACAGCAGAAACTTATGCAGAATACTAGGACGAAGACAACAAAGCAAAAATACGTCTTTTATTCAACGCCGATAGTAGTGACTACGGGGAAGCATGTCAAAAGCCAGACATGTCATCGGATGAGTATGAAATAGCCAAGGAGCTGTTTTTGGAAAATATGAAACAACAAATAAAGGACCGTCACGAAATTGAAAGAGATACGATATTACAAGCAGAAAGCGCTTTATGGCTGGAACTAAGAAGGTGTCTTTTAACAGCATCAAATTTCTCCAACACTTGCAAACGACGTGAAAATATTAGTTCAGCGCCTCTCGTAAAGAAGCGTGCTTGTTTTCATTCAACATGTATTCTGGTTGTATTATATTTTGTTTTATAGTTGCAACAATAACTTATAATACTATATACATACTTTGTAAATGCCAACCTCACTATTCGCTAGGTCATAAAAAAATATAACAGATTAATGGCGGTATTTTATATTTCTGATCTTACATTGTAAGGTCCCGGGTTCGATTCCCGACTGGGTCACCATTTTCCGTTAGGATCTAATTAACGGAATTGCATTTTCGATTCTGTCGATGGAATACAATAACAAGACACACACTTACAGACATGTTACACGCACACATACATATAACACGTCATAGTAGGGTTGGTTGTAAAAGATTGTCATATGACAATAAACCCGCCCATATTTTCACAATAAAGAGTATAAACAAGAAATGATAACCATAATATGTGACGAAATTTTTATTTTCTGTTATTATTATGTATGTCCAAACAAAAAATATTCAAACTTTTAATGACAAATATATTTTTTTAGTAGGTAACAATTTATCGAGTCACATATAATAACGTTGAGATGTTATACAACATATTTTTTACTAATTTTACATACTACTTGAGTGCTGATAATCGGTCGCGGAAAAAAATTTAGTATTTGTGTTTGTTTTATGTTATGTTGTATATTTATTGGTATAGCAGATCCATTCGTATATAAATAAAAATGCGCTGCTTGTCTTTCCTTGGGCAGTGAATATTTTGTTACTTCTTCTTTATTTACGCAAGTAGGTATATATGCCTACAGTGGGTATAAAGTATAGAAATGATATAGACAGAAGATATATGCAACAGCACAATTGCTATCCAAAGAACAATTTTACTTACCTCGCATGATCCGGGAAGCCATTGAATAAGAAGAACCCCGAACTTCAATAGAGACGACGGTTACACATTCTCTTCTACGTGGAACCCTCTTCTTAAAATGTTTTCAACGTCCAGCGCCGAGCGTAAGAACTTAATACAAGATACAGTGAGTGTTGTGTGCACGACGGATTTTCGATATTCATACTCGCCGACCCCCCCCCCCCCCCCTACCACCTTTATAATCTCGCAGTGGCGGCAGCGGTATGCGGCCTACCAGCGGAGCAACGGATTGATAGCTCTTTCAGTCTACCCTAGACAACAGCGGTTGCAACATCGCCGAATCGTCGGGTGTTACAAGCTTCACGCGGTAAATTCGTTTTCATCTTATTTATAGTAAAGTACCTATTCCACTTTCCTATCTATCACTGTCTATTTGAGCGTCAACTTCAAACAACGTTTTGCATGGTGCAGCTTTTGCTTACCTTTTGAGTCTTCATTGCTTACGTCACTCATCAGCTTACTGCCTATCTTGCGTCTGAGTCTTCCTTTTTTCAACCACATCTACTGTCTGCATAATTATGCACTCGCCTATTTTGCTAAAAGTATGATTAATTAGAAGTTGATCGAGTGCCACGTTGAGGCCGCTGTTTCGCGACCACAAAGGCGCCGCCGACCATTTCATTGATAGATTATCACAATGGCTCTGCAGGATTAGCGCTATCACGATTCGGAAAAGGCACGCGCGATAGCCGACGTGGCGGTGTAAATATTGCATTGGGCGGCGCACACGACGCGAGATACCGGCGCGTGTGCGCGCGTCCCCTTTCCCGAATTAATAAAGTTTTCAGCGCGTCCGATTAGATTGCGACGAGGCTTCGGTTTAAGAGAAACGCGCTGTTTTTGATGAACGACAAATAATTGGGCAACTGATCATCCACTTGATCACATTCGAAATTAGTGTCATTCTAACTATACACCTTGTAATATGATCTTTCCATTCAATTCTTACTTCTTTTTTTTTTTTCAAGAAAGTATAAGTATGCAACGTCTACAAATAAAGACAGGATCGAGAGATAACCGCGATAGTTTCTCAAGCATATGAATTTTAAATCTGTGCCTGTTACCGCAAACGAGTACCTATACTCTGAAAGTATATTTAGTCCTATATTTTGCCTATTTTCATTTCTTATTAAGTTATGGCCTCATGTTCTGGGAAATGGCGGCAAATGTTATAAGGATATTTCGCTTACAAACATGAGCAATTAGAAATCTGTTCTCAAATCTTCGCTAACATCTTGCAAGCAGTACTTCATCGAATCTGGTATCATGACTATGTATGCCGCGTATATATACCAAAACATCATGTATACGAGAAAAAATATCGAGACTACTTCAACTAACTCAAATATTCATTCGCATAAGAGAAAGAAAGAGGACTTGCGTCACGTGGGTGCGACTGAGTAAGGTTCGAAATAGCTTTCCATATCAATCTTACTTATTCTACAATAAACATCCATTATACAACAGGGACCTTGGGGAGGTTCACTTTTCGAGGTACCTACCTACTTTACTGTTAGGTACTAAAATTACTGAATATTGTTTTGTCACGTTGAAAGCTGCTGCCAGTTCAGCCGTATTTTGCGACGAATCCGATTCCACTATTGCCCTTAATTCATCATCATCAAGCTTAATCTCCGGTACTCCACGGGAAATTGAATTATTATAACGAAAGCTATCAAAGCAATAATAATACACGGTACCTTCATTCGTGGTGCTGATATTGCGTGCCGCCACTGCTGACTTGCTACCACAATGAAAATCATCAACAAATAATGCGATATTTTCTTTACTTTCCATAATTTCACAAACAAAATTATTCGTGGTATAGCAAAGGACATAAAAATAAACAACATAAAAATAGAAGGAAAATAAACTTACTTAGCTTTTTTATCTAAATTTCGAAATCCAACTCAAACGGAAATTATGCAATTTAAAAGTGGCCGGTGTATAAAATGGCATTTACATATATTATTGCATCCTATGTAATAAGGATGCATATTTTCGACATTACTTTCAATAATTTTAATGACATTATATGCTCAGAGCTAAATTATACTGAAAAATGTGGTAAACCTGTCGGGGCCTTATTAATCATACTTGCCATCCCTAATTACCGGCGAGGTGTGACTATAATAATTGAATAGGCATTACAAGACACGAGTGCGATATTCCAGGGGGACACGGAACATGAAACACGGTGACAAAGTACCGGTGCGGCGTTACATGTTTGCACTGTTGTAATCTACCGACGAGCATCGCGTATGTTGGCAAACACAGCGATAACAATCGCTGTCACTCTTCGAAGGAGTCGCGCAGCGCCGGATTCTTTATTTCCACATTAACCTCTTATCGTACACCTTGGGACCACCGCCAAATCTATAACATATTTATGAAGAAAGCGTATAAATCTATATCTATACTCTTTCTAGAATAGAATCAGAACCAGCGTAGATACATGTTGTATATATACTATACTTTCTTTTAGAAGAGCACTTTAAATATTACAGATGTGTCATCAGCAAATAGAACTATGTCTTCGTTTTGTACAGTGTCGGGTCGTTAAAGTATACAAAAATTATAAATGAGCCTAAGGTTAATCCTTGTGGAATACCAATTTTGACAAAAGTTCCTGATGCGTATGTTCCGTTTTTTTTAACCTATCTTTTAGTTATGAAACATTTAATTCTAGAATTTTACATCTTACTCCATAATGTGTAATTAACATCAAAAGCGTTTCATGATAACCACACCACTTAGTACAATTTCCAGAAAACAGCAACGGCATCCATCCATGAGGACCATGCGTTAAATATATACCTACGTGATCAGAATTTACTCCAGCGTTTGCTCTAAATTTTGAGCATTATTGAAATAAGAAACAATCTATTTAAGATTTTTCGTTTTATAAACATTACTCAAGAGGGAGCCTGGTTTCGAGAACCAAAGAAACAGCATGTTTTTCATGTTTTTATTTTAAAAATTAAAGTTTAACTTAAATCATGAATCTTATATAACAGTTTGATTAACAATTGAAAGATAAAAAGTATTTTTTGTATCAAAATAGTAAAAAAAACTATTTTTGAGATTATTAATTACAAATGCCGGTATCTGTTTGCGCCGGTAATAACGAGCGTAATTTTACCTTGAAGAAAATAAAGATAATAATTTGTACGTATGTATTTTATAGATGAACAAAAAATTAACTAAAAGTTATAATTTTTATATTTTTTAAGGGTTTAAAGAAATAAAACCGATTTTTGCCCAATAAATTCGTGTTTAACATTAAAAAAAGATATATAGAAATATTTCATTCTGATTTCTTTTCGTTCATATAGAAAAGTTTTTTTTTATTGAATAACTCGAACCGTCGAGTAGTTTTTTTTATCACCGGCGCAAAACTGGAAAATATGGTTTTGAGAAAAACGCTTTTAAAGTTTTCTTTAAAACTTTAAACGTATTTTTTTTACATTTACAGCAATATGGTCTCTATCAGCTATTCCAGTGGTAAAAGATTCATGAATAGATGCCTTACGTTTTAAAAAAAAGAAAAACATGTTTTTTGTCCTCAACCAGGCTCCCCTCTTTATATGGGTAATACAAACACTGGTCGAATGCATTTGCTTGGTTCTCTTTATATCCACCTTTAAAAAGTGGTACTGATATACCATGCTTTATTCAGTCAGAAAAAAACAGCCTTCTTTAATATATCTATTTAATATAAAGGTTAAAGTATCACATGGCCTCAATTACTTTGCTATTGATTTAGCTAACTTTACAAGCAGAATATTGATTACTTCAACTGTGACATTTTAAAATCTTCTCAAAATGGAAAAAAGCGAAAACCGCGCCGCGCGGCCGCCTTCGCAGTCTTTTGAGAGTTCAGTTTGTACAGCGATTCGAGCGCGGAGATAAATATAATGGGTAAACTGTGACGCGGCGCTTGTAGATTACACAAGGCAAACAACATTGATATTTCCTTAAAAGCAATAGCTGCGAGGCTTTTAAAACTAAAAATTGGCCGTCGAATATCTTAATCCGCGGCGACATCAAAAGTCGTCGCTCCTCTTGTGTTTGTACTGCGGCCTTCGCACCGCTGTACTGTCCACGGCCGGCTTAGTTTAGCGGGAATAATTGAATCGTAAATCTTCGAATCAAAAAACTGAATATATTAAGCATGTGAGCATATTAGATCCATGCAGTGAAATAAATAATATTGAGACACGGTTTGGCGGATACTTACACGTATCGTTGATACTTACACGATCTTACACGGATACTTACACGTAATAGTTGGGGAGACAGCGACAAAAAAGTGCAAAAGTTTTGTAAAAGCTGATACTTTCAGATCAGATAGTATTTTGGCCATAGTCAGCAGGCCAGACTCCCGGACACCTGGCGCTGGCGTACTAGGAAAGGTGTAATTTTAGTTAGTGCCCTCAAAAAGTATTGGAAAATCTGAAAATGCATCAGTAGACAGTGGATGCAATAAAGAACCCGAAACAAATGGTCAGACTGCTTAACAATAGAACCCGTGGCGTCAGCATTACTCCATACATGTCACAAAAATGCAAGTACGCCAAGTCCCTGCAAATAAGCCGGTACGTATTTGTCGGTAACTATTAGCATCGGTCTAATGTGCCGCGCAATATAATAGAATTCATGTTTGTGACATATATGAAATAATGCTGACCCCACGCATTCTATTGTTAAGCAGTCTGACTATTTGTTTCGAGCTCTGTATTGCATCCACTGTCTAGTGATGAATTTTCAGCTTTCCAAGCCACTTTGGGGGGTACATAAGTACCCCCCAAAAATCAGTTGGCAATATTAATAATCCGGCTACATCGTATAACACAGAATATACTAGCCTCTTTCGCGCACTCACGTTCGTCATTATGCTAGAAAAGGAACGACCCGATATTATTTTGCTAATAAATATGTAATAAGCCAAAAAATATTGATGCATTGAGTATCGCTGTTGTGATCCTTTGTCCGACAAAAAAGGAGTGTAATGTGTTCAGAATTCATCTATGTATGTTTTCCGTTTTTTATTCCACAATAACTCCTAAACGCTCGAACGGTTTAGAAGTATGTATATTGTTAGAATCGTTCTGTCATCCCGAGTGTGATATGGTTCTTCAACTGACCAAATAGTTGTTTATATGACCAAATAGTTATGTACCTATATGTCCAAATAACTAGACCAAAACAATAAAATAGTTGTCTAAATGTACAAATCTCAAAATGTCAATAAATTAACACAAATATATCGTGTTTAGTGCCAAATGAAAGGTCTTATTGAGTACATTGAAATGAGTATATTGATTAAGTACATTGGTGTACAACGATTTTTTGGAATTAAATAAACTTTAAACTTTGAACTTTGAACATTCTGAAAATATATATGTATGTTGACAAATACATAAACAACAAATATTTCATAAAAACCAGTAATAAAAATAATTATAAATACAGTACTTACTTTACTTTTTGTAACGGCAGTCGTGTTTTTAATCATTTTAATATATTTACTTGTTGTACGATACGTTTAAGGATAACTGAGTTTTATATATTGAAAGTTTTTCGATATTATAAATTTGATGATATCTAAACAAAAAAGCGAAACACGTAATTTGATCACAATCATTTTACAACGCATTCCATTTCCAGCTCAGACAGAGTACGAAATAATAAACAAACTTGTCGTCTCTCTAAATATAATAAAACTTGTGTTGTCGGCAATTATATAATAGGTAATCACGTTGTTTTGAATTGGATCGCCTGACGTCGTCAAGGCAACGCGAAGACCCAGAGCGAATATTTATTTATGTAATTTGAAGACAACGTAATTATAAACGTATTTTTTTTTAATTCGTAATTTTAAAAGTTGGATGTGAAAATAGGCGGCGAGGCGAGGGTCGAGCGTCGGCTTCTCTTTGCCTCTCGCTTCCCCTCGTCCTACCTGATAACAACGACGAATGAACGGAATCTACACTATTTATATTTGGATAATTCAGTTTGTTTTTGTTATCATTGTATGTACAATGGCCTCGTACATCTGATTTCATGTGTTATTTTCTATTTATCGCGTCCTTTGCATACGACTGAGTAGGTACACCTTTCCTTTGCTACAATTTTAAAAGTTATACCTAGCCTAGCGAAGGTGATAATAAAATCACCATCACATCCATAAAGTATGAATTTAAAAATATGCAAAATTGATGCATATCGATAGTAAAAGGCATAGGTAAACGCAAAATTTATAAAAACGTAAAATAACATAAATTAATATGAACATAAGTACCTAACAATATTTTATTTTACAAGAGACAAATAAAACAACAGTTTTACAGAGAAGACATATTATCTAAATTGATTAGTTAGATTATTTATAAAGGTTCCATCGAGTTTCTATCAATCGGGCCCATTGGGCTCGATTGCGTTTCTTCGTGAACTAAACTCGGAAATTAGTTCGTGTGAGATTAATACGCTAGAGCGAAATGTGAAACGAACGGTTGTCACTTTTTCGCATTAAAACTACCCACCAAAGATAGAGACCTCTGACCTAAGACCTAAGATTCTATGACTGTGTTCAAATTTATTCGGACGAGTATAAGTTCGACAGAGAGTTTTTATCGACGATCGCTCGTTTCAAATTCCGCTCTAACATATTGATCTATCTCGTTCGCTTAACCTATTTTCAGTTTTGGTTCACAGAGAAACTAGTGGTTTGGTTTCTTCGTGAACTAAAATAGGAACTTAGTTCAACCGAACGAGACAGAGCAATACGTTAAATCGCAATATGAAATGAGAATATCGTCGATTTTCCCTCACCAAAACTATCTGTCGAAATTATAGACGCCTGAATAACCTTGAACACATTTCGGTGTTAGATTTATCTGCTTTATTTTCGGAGGGTAGTTATAACGCAGAAAAATGACAGCCGTTCATTTCACATTCCGCTCTGACGTACTGCTCTGTCTCTTTCACATGAACTAATTTTCTATTATAGTTCAAGAGAAACGCAATCGAGCCTTACAAATTCAAGGTTATACAAATTCAAAATGTTGCTATAACAGTCAACAAGTTAAAGTCCTACTACGTGTGTAGGTACACCATCGTACGTGCATGTGTACAGGTGTACACACGTGTGTGTAGTTTTTTTTTTTTAAATACTGGTTTTAATATATATAAGTTTTAATCTGACGAATCAGCAAAGCTGGACCGGTTGAATTTTGAATATATGTAAATGTCACCATACTGGACACAATTTGGATATAGTAAACTACCACTTGCACATTTGTCTGTCATTTATCTGCATATAGACGAAAAAATGTTACTTATGTTTTTGTAACAATCACCGTTTCAAATATTGTAAAAAGCTGTCAAATGGCGGAATTTATTATTGGGTATATATGGCATCCACTTCAAATAAATTCGGTATCATTGTAATCCCAGACAACGCCTTGTTTTAATGTCGTCAAAATAATTTACTTTTGAGAGTAAAATAGAATTGATATTGCTGCATATATTTCGGATGATTAACGTCTGTATAACTTTATTTTGGCGTTTCTATTTTAAAAAAAAGGCTACTCATATATCTTTTTAATAAAATAAGCTGATAGTTAGGAGTTTATTAGTCAATATTATTATTTTAATGTAAGACGGGATTTCTCCTTCCCGCAGAGCTCGATTGACCTAAGAAAATTGAGAAAATTCAAAAAGAATGCTAATGTAAAGCGTGCTGAAGGCGTAGTTTCGTTAGAAATAACAGATCATTCTCATTTATCCGAAAGGGTTTAGTGAAATGTATTTAAAATATCATTTAAATATATAACAAGATAATGCCGAAATCGCACGTTGAAGTTAGATGTTGAATGAATTTATATGTAATTTTAGCAATTTGTGATCTATACTCTTTCAACGATCGAATAATTTATAGATTTTCGTCTGTTGTTGCAGGAAAAACTCGAACGAAGGACAAATACCGAGTGGTATACACGGACCATCAGAGGCTCGAACTCGAGAAGGAATTCCACTACAACCGCTACATAACGATAAGGCGGAAAGCGGAACTGGCGGCGAACCTCTGCCTGTCGGAGCGCCAGGTCAAGATATGGTTCCAGAACAGGCGCGCGAAGGAGCGCAAGCAGGTGAAGAAGAACGAGGAGATGAGCCACAAGACGAAGATCGTGGACACGTTCGTGCACCAGCAGCTGCACAGCCAGCACGTGGCCACGCTGCACCACCACGGCCAACACTTGGCCATGAACGGCATCCTGCACCACGACATGCACCACCAGGCCAACCAGAGCCTCGGCCGGATCTCCGCCGTGTCCACGCTGCAGCTGCTATGACCGGACGGCGGCGACCTAGACAAATCGTGGTGCGACGACTCGCCCTATCGATGCACTTAAGGGCCGCCAGAGGGGCATTTCTTCATACAAAATGCCGATACAAATTCATCTCGAATTAAAATATATAATGTGTAAACGGTGCAATAAAGCTTATCGCAGAGTTAGATTCCAATATGGTATAGGGCAATGATTCAGCAGGTTTTTGAAAATATGTTTAATACGAAAGCTATTAACATTTCAAGATTTGAAGAAAAATCGATTATTTTCCTTTAAGAATAATAACTAAATCAAATCAATATTTTTATCGAGTGTAAATTCATTGCGAACATCTATTTAGTCAAAACAAAATAATAGTGCATTATGTGCTGTTTATTTTTTCCAACATGCATTTATTTTTTTCCAACGAATTCTATGATATCCTCTAATGGAGAAAACCACCGTACCGGAACTTTATCCTCCCCGACGTTTAGTCTCCTCCCGTGAATAGATAAAACTAGAAATAGAAAGTAAAGAGAAGGTTAGAAAAACAAATAGGCCAACAGTAAATGATTGTATTGAAGTGAGCAATACAAAATAATATATACTAAATTTAGACGTAGGAAAATCGTCTTAAATTTCTCTAGTCAGTAAAGATAGTCTGGGGGTTATAATACTTATAGTACTTATAGTATTGAAGAGACACGTTTAGCAAAAATATGTAAATTGTATGATTAACTCCATGCATCTTTGCCAGTTACTTAATCATCTATTTCATAATAAAAAAAACGCAGCTTTTCTTTAATGCTTTTTTTGCGAACTTATATTTGAAAAAAAAAATTGAGAAACAACTGTGATGATATTAAATTCTATAAAAGTTTACGCAGTGTGTACATATTTCAGGCATAGTATAAATACTTCAGGCACAGTATACCTATACTGTGTTTCAGGGCTATTCGGTCATTGACCAAATAACCCTTTTTACAACACAAAAACACATTCGACGTCAGACATATTGCTATGTAAATAGCTGAATTAATCCAGTCGCGCCATTTCCGAGTCAAGTCAACAGCCTGATTTTCCTAAGAGCAAAATCTGCAGAACTAAGTCTACTAGCTAACTTCAAAATGTTCTGACCCCACTGTAGTTGATTATCTAGAGCTACCTCCAAACAAATATAGTTTCATCTACAAGTTCCAGTCTGTCTTTTCCCAATATCAAATGTGTGTATATATGCTGTATTACCATTTGGAAGTGTGAATTTTGGAAATATTTTTTTTAGAATTCAGTACAATATTGTTTGCGGTAAATAAATTTAAAACAAGAGTTAGTGCTGTATTTTCTACCTAAAATTGGTTTAGCCAAAATTTGAGACAATTAGACTCTGTCTGATATGTTTAGTACCGTGCAAGACAGGTTATTATTGTATACAAGGAATAAAAATAGCCCAACTTTGACAAAAGATCCTAATGATTGTATCCCGTTAAAGTATATCTTTTAAATTAGTAACAATTAGTTTTAAAACTTTCATATTAAACCGAGTGACATACAAACAAAATGTATATTCCTCGATGATATGGATATATAATAGTATATAGTATATGGATATGTATATAGTATATGGTATATGTATATAGTATATATATATATATATATATATATATATATATATATATATATATATATATATATATATATATATATATATATATATATATATATATATATATATATATATATATATATATATATATATATATATATATATATATATATATATATATATATATATATATATATATATATATATATATATATATATATATATATATATATATATATATATATATATATATATATATATATATATATATATATATATATATATATATATATATATATATATATATATATATATATATATATATATATATATATATATATATATATATATGTATATATATATATATATTTATATATATATATATATATATATATATATATATATATATATATATATATATATATATATATATATATATATATATATATAATATATATATATAAATATATATATATATATATATATATATATATATATATATATATATATATATATATATATATATATATATATATAGTATATGGTATATGTATAGTATATGGTATATGGTATATGTATAGTATATGGTATATGTATATATATAGTATATGGTATAGTATATAGTATATAGTATATGGATATATCATAGATAGGTAGCCAAAAGCGCAAGGTCGATGCACACAAACAATTATACCGATATATACAATGTAGCTAGAATGTTCATAGAGGAATTACGGTAACAATGATAAAAAAAGATTTTCCTGTAGGTAGGATAAGGAAAGAACACTAAACATATTAGAAACGTTACTACGTTTACTAGTTATTTACTAGAATTCGGGAAAAACCCCATTGGGCATTTTCTACACCATTTTAATTATTTGCTGAAAAAAATCTGATTTTACTAAATAACTAATGATTATTGAAAGGTTTCCAACCCTTTTAGAGGATTCATCAACTTATTCACTAATAAATTAACACTGGGATATGCTCTTTTAAAAATCGGATCCTGAAACTCTATATAGTCATATTGACTATGTTTTATCGAGATTTATCGGCGTATTTCTCATAAGATATAGAATATAATTAAAGAAAACTTTAATACCATGAATATTTTTAGACTTTTATCTATGATTTATTTACTTTCATTGTATTAGGTATGCGATGCGATGTTTGGGGTGGTAGATGCCAGTAGATATTCCCTCCTTAAGTATTCAAAAACATAACTGCTCAATGAGCACCCTCTGCTGACGATACTGGGATCTAACGCTATGCTATTTTTTATGACACCGGTCATTCTTCATTTGAAAGCAATTAGCTTTGACCTCTTGTATGAAGAAGTACCACTTTAGCGGACTCTCAACACCGGGAAATAAAACCGCGTTCAGCTTCATTCCAGCAGCTGTAACAGCCATCTTGGAATTTTATCACGTGGTTTTGGTTTTCCTGGATCGGAGATGGGTACATAATTTATGAGATACACTATGAGATTTATATTTGTTGTGATAGTACATATTTTTAATTTTTAGATAATCGTGACATTCTGTGGCATCAGTGTTTTTTAAAAATAATTTTGTTTAAACAAACCAATCCCGGTTAAAGAATATGCCCGTTAAAAAAAGCTTTTCAAATACATGAGCTTTTTTGTTAAATCGTATGTATATAGGCTTTATTAGGTAATTATAGCTTATTGTAAATAATTATTTTTAAGAAAAATGCGTTACACGTCTTATGCTTTAATCCGACACTTTTTAAAACACTTTAATTAGGGCAAAGAAAACATTTTATATAGGAGTATCGTGTAATCACTCTATGTGTGCCTTCATCCAAGTATTTGGCTTAAAATAAGGTTTTCCTAATTTAGTATTTATATTTTAGAGCGGTTGTTTTAGATTTATTGTAAATTTCGAAGTAAAGAAGTGAATTATTGTTGCAATGCAAGTATGTTTTCTACATGACATAATTAAGCACGATTTGAAATTACTATGTTGTACAATTAAGTTTTTCGATTTAGTTAAAATAATTTGGATGGTTTAAATATCCGTGTATATTTCGGTATGTTTTGTTGTTTTTATTGATGTGATTTAGACGAGAAAATTCATATATTTATATGTATTCATACATAGATACATATTGTAATTATATTGATACGATTGCACAATAATTATGTTTGAGTTTATGGAAAATAACTTAAAGAAATAAATATTACGTCCAAACTATTTGAAGTGTTTCAATTTTCTAATTCAAAAAGTAGGTACTCGTATGACTATAGTCTACTTGACTATGACTATCAATGCAAACAGAGCATGAGTCAATATCACTTATCATTTTAATTTCATACATTTTGTCTTTTATCAAAGGTGACGCACATGAGCCGTTGCAATGGAAACCTCCGTTCGTGTGACTTGTGTTAATAATTTATTTACAACACGCCCATGCGGCAGCCATGTTGTGATCGAGCAGGGGGGGGGGGGCGGAATGAGCGGGAAACGTTCGGGCCGCCATCTTTAATAGCGGACGTTAGCGGGCTAATTATTTTTAACGAAGTCGAATAATTTTACTTTTACAATCCAATTAAGTAAGGGGACGTGGATCAAGCCGCTGCGCCGCTCACTAATGATGAACGTGCTATTATTAATGGGGAAAGAGCGAACGAGAAATGCGGGTAGATGGAAAATAACTTCCTCTGCGGACTAGGACGTCCATTCTTGTTCGTTTTCTCTGTTTTAAATTTGGTAAATATATCGGCCGACTTATAACTAACTAGGCAAGCATACAAATTGTATAGTTTCAAATACGCATATCAAAAGGTAGGCAAAGAGCAATTCTTAAAAAAAAACACTTTTAAAAAACTCTTTTCCAAATGCCTTGATGGAGCGACATGCAAGCCTCGCCATTCTAGGTATTGGCTTTTGGCGTTGGTATTCTAGGTATAGTGCGATAACCTATTTGCATTCGATTGTCAAGCTCTTTTATTGTTCTTCGATTTAAATGATTTTTAATCGGGTGTAATAATTGCGATTTTCTTTCATTTTTAAATTCTTAATTTCCACTCTTATTTTTAACCCTTTGCGGTAGAGTATGGAAGTCCTTTAACAGTTTTAATACATAAAACTGTTAAAGGGCGTTGTAAATAACATGTAGGTACCTATGTCAAGTTTTGTGAACATTGGTTTAAAATATGTTGTATAAATTAATGGAACATAAGTGTGGTCCATAAAGATGCAAAGTTACAACTTTTTCCAAAATTTGATTATTTTATTATTTAACTCAGAAATCATACGTAGGAGCCTACTAAAAACGTACTACAAAAAACAAATTGAAAAAGTAGCAGTAAACATTATTGCTAAAAATACCAGAGTTTGTTGGTCATTTGCAATATAAAAAAAAAACAATATTTTATTTTGTTGCTAATATTAATTTTCTGATGTCCCAATAACGTGAAAAAAATATAATTTATACATTATTCGTATTCGATAACTTATAAAATGATTTAGAAAGTTTGGGACACTTATGTCCCATGACCCTTAAAGAGTTAGAATTTATGATTTATGAGTAAAGTATTTTTTAAAAATTAAACTCATAAACAAGTATAAAGATATTAAGATTTGACTTGAACCAAAGTTAAAGGCATTATTTTCAGGATTCATTCTGCTCTGGCAGTCAGTATTGTACGCACGTGTCTTATATAAGGTACGGTACCCAATCTATTATAAATAGAAATAGAAATATATCTGTTGTCTGAAATATGGTGTAACATTTATCATAAACATGTATGTGTCCTAATTCCCTATTATGGTAATAGATTGATAATTTTTACTTATTTAGTGCCCAAGTGTGTTAAATTAGTCGCCATCATTATTGCTATTTACTAGTTGCTATCATTATCAATTAGGTATATAATAAAAGGAAATTAGAAAAACAAAACAATCAAAATTTACATTAAAACATTGTAATATATGTACATTGAAGAGCCTGAAGCAAAACGACGTTTTACAAAAGGTACCGTATTACAAATTGAACTGAAAAAAGACATCAATAAATAATATTTGATCCTGGAATGCACAGAACTTAGAACAGAAAAATATTTCGTCAATAATTTTAAAACACAACAGATTCATGTATAAAATAAAAATAGGAAATTGAAATATAATTTAAAATTCATAATTTTTATAATAAATAAATTATTTTAAATTACCTACTAATACCATTGAATAATCTTTTAAAAAGTCGCATATACCTGAGACAAAAATAACAAAATTTTAAAATAAAAAAGTGTGATTTTAATATAAAATTCTTAATTCAAAAATCCTTAAATTTCATTTAATATAAAAAAATGTAGAATATTAAAATTGTCATTGGCTTTAATTATTACCCTCAATAAAATTCTTACAACATAATAGGTACACTTGAGACTAAAAATTAAATTACTATTGTTTTTTGAAAATATTTCCCCGAGGAATAAAAACATTTCTCTAACAGCCAGGAATTTATTATTCTCGACGTCGATCATTAGAGGAGATATTTCTTTGGTGGTGCGTTTTCTTATAAATGTATCGATTCACCAACGAATTCATGAAAACTTGAGCCATCTGAGTATATCCATATTTCAAACATTGATAATTTCACTGTTTTAATGTAGTATTCGATAGAATAACTTGTTTATCGGGATGGACACAGCCGACAATTTGCACAACTACATGTGCTTGAGAATAAAATCAGTAGAGAGTTATATCATCTAAAAATATATAATTTACCTACTTTTGCCGACTTCCAAATCGTTGAAAGTTAAAGCTCCCTTTAAATAGCCTACTACCGCATTATTGTCTATTTTACAACTGTATAGATTTAATTTACAATCATCTAAAGAGTGAACTCATATTTATTGATGCGGCACTAACACAAGCTGTGAAATCGATATATTTCATAACGCCTGCGCATTCCATACTGCATCCTTTCTCTAATAATAAAGCGTGAAAATCCAAATATAATACATAATCATCATCATCAGCCAGTAGACGTCCACTGTTAGACCTAGCCCTTCCTAATAGAATGCAATGGTGAACGGTCTCTAGCCGCCTCCATCCACCTGCTTCCTACAAACGAAGCAATGTCATCGGTTCATCTTGTGGGGGGAGGGGGGGGGGGCAAGATGAGCCGATGGACTGGGGGACGTCCTACTCCGGGTCTGCCGGTTCGTGGTCACAAATCGAGAGCCTTTATTCCCTAATTGAGCCTTTCCTAAGAAGCGGCGATAGCTGTTGACCTGGCCTCACCTATCCTAAGAAATGGTCCGTTTGCCACCCGATCCCGAGTGAGTTAGACGGGCAAAGGTCGCCACGGATACGCGACAAAGGACAATGGGCCAAATGTATGGGCTGAGCTGGGCCCATCTCTCCAATAACAATAACGTATTTACCATTGGAAAGATCTATTTATCAAGAATATTTTTGACTACGACTTACATCAATTATTAGCCGTTTCGGACTTTTGAAGGTCGGAATCTTCTTAAATATGGCTAAATACACGAAAACCACAATGCCAATTATTTAAAAAAATATAATATTTGTAATTAGGATCTATAAAAGATAGTATATGATGATGTACGGTCACTGAGCACACCATATTGAACAGCTGACCTTAGCATAATCATTGATTTTATAGAAAATCAATGGCATAATATTATACACTTCAATTAACAGAGCGGCAACGAAATCATGAGACACATTGCAGAGTTCAAGCAACATATCGATGGCTTACAGGCAATACCTCGTAACCCACGGAGACCAAATTTTACAGGAGAGAGTAAAAACTGTTTTATTTCACACAAAATTAAATAAATGTAAATGTTTTGTGGTTGTTGTTTCTGTTTCATTGCTTTTAGTAGTTTTAATTAAAAAATATGATTTTAAATATTCTATTTTAGGAGTTATTGTGGAATAGGAGATACTGTCTTTCACTTATAATGTTCAAATGAGAAATATTGTGGAATAAGAGGTATTGATTTTGCAATATTAATTTCTGGTATCTTTTATTTTTATCAATAAAACAGTTAAAAATGGTATTTTTTTAAACAAAGTATTATACTTATGAATAAAGCTTAAAATTTTAAAAATCGCTTTCTCAGTTATAATGTGGAAGTGAATCGTAGAAATGGTGAGTATCTGAAGGAAGAGCAAACTTGAGGTCTTGTAAGTCTTTCCATTTTCTAGCCGTTATTTTCAGTTTGCTCTTGTGTAGGCGAGGCCATTCCGGTCGTGGCAGAGAATCTTCATTGCTTCTTTGTTTTGGTCGATGCGGAAGCTCCATGAAGTCACTGTCAAAGTTCAATTTGACTAAAATTTTATGGTCATGAGGACTGTACTTTATCATTCTTATATCTACGACGCAAGGATCACCTGCTTTCTTCCCAGGACGTATAGAAGTGTACCTCTGTAGAGCGCTGTCATCATAATTTGTAAAGAATGTATAGTCCAAAAACTTTACCTCATATGGAAACGGCTTTGTACGGGCTTCTCTAGTTATCGAAATGTACTCACTAGGCAAGTGAATTTCTCTATTTTTTATGCGTCTCTCTATGGAAGCATGCACCGAGTCACACTCCATTTGTGTATGGCCAACCTCGAGGAATTTTTGTTCAATAGCTATATTATTATTTATGGAGTAATCAAGGAGAGCATTTGATAAAATTGTGTTTCTATTTTGGGCGGTGCACCCGTCAGAGTATATAATAATTTTCTTCTTTTCATTCATACAGCATTCCTTTAAGTAATCAATTAAGCACGGCGCATAGGTTGAAGCAGTTTGGTCAGTATCGCATTCAGTATACCAATAACATCTTGCGTGATGCGTAGCCAAATTGTAAACAGTGAAATTATGGCAGGACAGTTTGGTCTTATAGTAAAAGGCACTGCATTTTAAATCTGGAGAATTCTTTACAGCTTGCAGATCCATTGTAAGGACAGTGCACTCGCCTTTTAATGCGCGCTCTTTATCATTGCTTTTTTCTTCCCTTGCCTTATCTTTTTTCAGAACATGCTCACGGTGCACAGTTTCATCGATGCCTCCAATTTTAAATCCTTCGCACAAGTCACACTTATCCTTTTTCAATTTGTAAATGCCGAGATTTTTCATGAAAAACACTTCATGAAATAATTTTATCGATGCTATTCTGTCAGTCTTTTGAGCATCTTCGCAGAACTGTTTGTAAATGCCATACAAATGTCGGTGTGATTTTATATCCGCTTGTAGATATAATTTTCTTGTGTCTTTTCGAGCGTAGTGCGATGGCAGCTTCGGCAAAGTATCAAAGAATTGAATCATCAAGTCCCGTTTTTCAGTATTCTTGATCGCCGCTTGTGGTTTGTTATGCATTCCATGTTCACTTTTTTTTAACCAACCTCTTACTGTGAATTCTCCTAAGCCTAGGGTCGACAAAAATGTCTTCTTACATACTTGCACTCTTTTATCACCAACCGTTAGATGATAAAACTTTGTCGAATCTCTCTTAGAATCACCATCTTTTTTATATCTTCGCAAAGGAGCTGTTTGCGTGACGTGGTTTACGATGAAGATTTTTCTTTGTTTCCAATCCATGTCGCCCCAAAACTTTTTGAAAATGTCATTCCTTTCATTTTCCGATATAGATTGACATTGTCTTTTAGAGGTTTTAGAACATAGTTTCAAATCACATTTAGGGCCAATTTTTCGAGCTGCTCTTGGTTTATTTTGATGAATTTTATTATCAGTACGGGTGAATCCAATGTATTTCTTTCCCTGCATTCGAAGGATTTTTGCTTTTTGCCGCTTCCAATTTGTAGGGTCAGCTACCCGTGTTCGTTTTCTTCCTGAAAAAAGTTATTATACATTTTTTACTAGCTGTAGTAAATGGTGGAAGTACTAATATGGCATCCAGATATCACTAAGATGTGTTAGGCTGGCATCACGGGCATGTATAGTAGGTGATGTAGCCACTCATGACAGATCCATAAAAATCAATAAAATGTTTTTATACAATTGAATTTCGATTAGATAATAATGAAATACCTTCATCAGGATCGCCATATTCCCGGATGTTGGGGTCCTCGTTTTCTATTATGCTTGGGGTGCTTTCCGAATCGCTTGTCGGGATGTATTCTGAACCACTATCAGCGAACGGATGGGTTTCACTTGAATTTGATGATTGAGATGCATTGAACATGCGTTCAATTTCTGTGGAATACAAACACACACAACAAATTATGTGGAACATAGAAATGGAGTAAAAAAATTATAATTAAAATATATCCAAGTAAAATGTACATAATTAGAGAATGTCCTGGCAAACAGGAAAGATTTTTTAAATGGAGATAGTTATGGGTAATATTTGGCATAATATTTACAAGTACATAAATTGTGCTCACCTTCTTCATGTTCACCGTAACCATCAGTGGCTTCTGGGTTGGCTGGGCGTATCTGGGGTGGACGTAGCTCATCTTTCTGGTGTGAACAGCAGGGCTCATTCAACGTCATCTTTTTTATTTCTGTATTTTGTACACACAAATCAGTAAGGCTTACACAAACAAATCTAAAGCTCAATAGTTTTAGGTAGACAAGAATTATGCGAATCCGCTAGGTGAGACGACGACATTTATTTGTATTGCGGTTAGGCAAAAGCACCATACCGCTGAAGGGTAGAAGGATTGGAGAAGCATTGGTATCCAGCAGTGCCTCAAACCCTCAAAATATTCATAATAAGGTGGAGTTAATTAAATACGTAACTAAATATAAAATATAAGCTACTAACCACCGTCATGTTCACCGTAGGCTGAGCGACCCGGTGTAATTGTATTAGGGGCTGCAATTATACGCTCTATGGTATTTTTTAAAGCGAGTTCATCTTCAGTCAAGCCAGCGTCTGGCTGCTGCAGCAGTTCTTGATCGGACTGCAGCTGTTTCGGCTGCAAGGATATTTCTTTTTCTTGTCTTAGTTTTAATGCAGACAACTCTTGCTTAAGTTGGTTTCTTAGAATTAATATTTTTTTAAACTTCTTCTTAAATGTCTGCTCCTTCTCTTCATCACCCGAAGAGTCCGAAGCCATTGCACCATCTGTATTTCTGCTAGCTGTGAACAAGAGAAAAGGTTTTACCTACATTTTTTCAGTTTTATTTGCTGAGCGAAAACGAACTCGACGGCAACAGAAATTATCATAATTTATTAAAAAACATAAAATACTCATTTCAAACATGTACTTACATTATTTTTCACAGTATTCCGAATGAAATCGCAGTTTAGAGTCACAATTAACGCGCGAACAAAAGTTAACCTCAAAAAATTTTTGACAGCTGTGTGGCTTGCGAGTAATTGCCCGCAAATTTCCCCGAATGTGTTGCCACTCCAAGCCATTCACTGTGGGATGTGATTTTTTGTGTCCTAAATTTTCGCAGTAGTGAAATAAGAGGTATTGCCACTATTTGAAATTATTAAATGCAATAGACCGTGGGTTCCGAGGTTTTACAAGCACATAAAGTTTTTAATTTGAAAATTTTCTGTACACTTAAGTCGATTTCAGCTTTTTTGTGGGTTAAGTGGTATTGCCTGTAAGCCATCGATATCCCAGTATTTCCCCACCATATACTGCTTACAAACTCGAACTTTCTTAGGAATATGTAGTTTGTAGTCACACATAGTATGTTATCAGAGGAGTACTTTATCGTTTCGGGTATTCTGCGACAATTTTCGTTCAAACAGTTACTAAATATACAATGCCGTGTATGTGTAAGGTGGCCTAGGGATATCAGGTAACGTCTCATAATTGAGATCAGTCGTTCAAGTAATACATGTTCTACATAAACAGATCTTTCCACTGGTATATGATTTACAGGTATTGGGTAAGTGGGTCCAATATGCCAATTCTCTTTTGATCTACGAATTACCTGGACATTAATCAGTTTTCCTGTCCGTTCCAGAAGTGGAGTATTTCTCTCCGGTGGACGCTGAGGAGGAATTGTGATGGGAATTACTATTCAAGGCCAATGACTTTTTCATGTTTTCACAATTTTCTGAGGTATAATTTAAGTAAAATACATTATTTTTTAGAAGCTCAAATATATTTGTTTTACAAACAAAATATATGGTTTTCTCGCTCAAACCATTGCTAAAATGTAATTTTTAAATCAGTCAATTAAAAAAAAATACGTTTGGCACTCGGGGACTGCCGCTGAAAAGCTATTGCATAGCATTTTTAACAACTTATGCAATTATATTTATTTATTTATTTTATTTATTTATTTTTTTCTGATATCAGATAACTGCGCTCTATCGGAAAACGTTGAAATTATTACGAATCATTTGCGGCTGCGGAAGCAAATGATTCGGAATAATTTAAACGTCTTCCGATAGAGCGCCGCGCACGAATTTTTTATTCGATAAAGCGAAAAAACGGGATTATTCAAAAATGCGTAGATAAAAAGATAGATAATTCAATTATCTTTAAAATGGTGCAGGTTTCATAATATTACGCCAGATAGTATTTGCGTAGTAGTCGTTTTTGTGTTCGGTTAGACCTAATTTCACAAATTAATTACACTATGTAATATAAACAAAATCTAAAATATTCAAAGCTTCTTAGCTTTGAATATTTTAGATTTTGTTTATATTACATAGTGTAATTAATTTGTGAAATTAGGTCTAACCGAACACAAAAACGACTACTACGCAAATACTATCCGGCGTAATATTATGAAACAGGCACCATTTTAAAGATAATTGAATTATCTATCTTTTTATCTACGCATTTTTGAATAATCCGGAATTAATTAGGAAAATGCCTAATCCTAATTAGGAAAATATTCTTGTTTAACATATATTTTTTTCGAATCGTAAGCAGTACTCGTTTAGGCATAATTATCAGTTTAAAATCATTAATTTTCGTTAAGAAATTTCTTCATTCGGTCGCCGCGCTGGCCTAGGCCCGCGATAAAAGCTATGCAATAGCATTGATTTTATAGTATAAAATCAATGTTAATAAAATCAATGGCAATAGCTTAAAATGGAATTAATAAAAATTTGGAAAAGGAAATTCATCGGCAAAAGTAGGTAAAATTATATATTTTTAGATGATATATGATCTCTACTGGCTTTATTCACAAAAGCACATGTAGTTGTGACAAAATGTCGGCTGTGTCCATCCCGATAAACAAGTTATTCTATCGAATACTACATTTAAAACAGTGAAATTATCAATGTTTGAAATATGGATACTCGGATAGCTCAAGTTTTGATGAATTCGTTGAATCGATACATTTATAAGAAAACGCACCACAAAAGAAATATCTCCTCTATTGATCGATGTCGAGAATAATAAATTCCTGGCTGTTGGAAAAATGTTTTTATTCCTCGGAGAAATATTTTCAAAAAACAATAGTAATTTAAGTTTTAGTCTCAAGTGTATTATTTTGTAAGAATTTTATTGAGGGTAATTAATAATGCCAATGACAATTTTAATATTATAGCTTTCTTTTTATATTAAATGAAATTAAAGGATTTTTAAATTAAGAATTTTATATGAAAATCACATTTTTTTAATTATAAAATTTTGTTATTTTTGTTTAATTTTAATGGTAATAGTGATATAAATAATTTATTTATTTTAAAAATTATGAAATTAAACTTATTATATATTTAAATTTTCTATTTTTATTTTATACATGAATTTGTCTTATATTTAATCGACTTATAATTTATTCGTTTACTTATTTGCAGTGTTTGGAAAAATAATCTTTTTTTGCTAGTTTACTTACTATGATGGGACATGGATTACTGTTGATTGGATGGGATATTGGTTATGGTTATCATAATTATTAAATAAGACTTTCTAAAATATTACCCAAATACCTGTAACTGTTCTGAGTTTTATTGATTTTTGTACCAACCTAAGAGTTTTTAGAAAATAACATGTGCTATTTTGATGGTGATTATAATATTTAAAATTGCAATTAACGTTTCAGACCACACAATTGTGCGGATGAGCTAAAGTTCCTTATTAATTAAAACGCAGGGTATTAATATGAATCATGGCATACCCGGCAACGAATAGGCCGACAGACTAGCAAAACTGGGCGCACTGGAATGCCCGGTGGAGGCAGTTGTTGGGGTCGCCTTCGTACAGGTAAGAAATCACCAGGCACTGCTTGGAGCAGGAACATCGGGCATCCCGGAAACAGAGCCAAGGATGTCACCAGGCAAAGGCCACGATGGAGCAACCACTTCCTAAAAAGCCAAGGCCCTGCTTGACATGAGCAAGAAGAACCTTAGAACCACTATCGGTCTCCTCACCGGACACACGACCCTTAGAGCACATCTATTCAATCTTGGCTTGACCGAGAGCAAGGACTGCCGAATATGTGGTGAAGAACCTGAAAACAGCATACACATCGTTGGTCGCTGCCCAGGCCTCGTCACAAAAAGACACAGTTTACTGGGACTGGGACGAGCCTTTCTCGAACTGTCAGTAGTCTGTATTGACTGGTAAGCAGTACCTACCGGGCTTCTAGCAGACCACTAACCCAACCACAAAGTGGGTAGTTACAAAAGATCTTATAGATTCAGGTGACATCGAGGGCTCGAGACAAGTCCCTTACTCCTTTTACTACTACTACTACTACAGTTCCTAACCCACACAAATGGTGGAGGTCGGGTTTATATGACCTATCGTATACATATTATATTGTACTCGTATATACATCTATGGTATATACAATATAATATATACCATTTATACCCTCTTTTAGTATTTTTCAATTTTGAGTACCATTTAAAAAAAATACAAACTTCATATTCACTACGACTAAAATATCAGGAGACTTATTTATTTGGAAATTCTTAGGTCTGAAAAGGGCAACGTTGTTTCCACCGATGTATTCTACAACCTGTACTGATTTTCGAATAACTGGAATGGAAGTGATACGTATTTAAAGAAGTAAGTAATAATATCGTGGTACATAGGCAGCAATCAGATATTTTTCTCCCACTCTAGCATGATTTGATTGGCGGTGTCGCTTCCGCGATGGAATCGTGACGCGGACTCGGTCATTGTATTTCTTTGGCCGCTGCACCGCTCCATGTGTCTGTTTGCCGTCATAAATTATCAGTTTTATGGCTGGTGGGGAGCCGACTCGTCAACTCGGCGAACTGACGGAAATTTGCATAAAGATCACCAGATAACCGACAATGTATACCTAACTGCCCCATGTATAATAGTCAAAGTTCGTATAATGAGCACATTATACATAAGCATCGCCACTGCTTCTTCTTCTTTGTACCTATATACAGGCCATAGGCTTTAATGAAAATCAATGATCAGAAGGATAATCCATTTCTGCTGCAGTACGACGTCACACCGTATTATGTACTAAGTTGCTCAACTTTTCTGGTTAACTGTTGCAATCTGCTGCCCCTACATCCATGATTACAGGCTATAGGCTTTATTTAAAATCAACGGAAAGGCAATCCATTTATGCATCACATCACACTATATTATCTACCAAGTTGCTTACCATTTTCTGGTTAATTGCTGCAATCTTGCGCATACACCCATGAGTATGGAACGACGACTACAATAATTACGTTTACTCCAAGAAGTTTCGCAACGCTTAATGATTTTTGCTTTCCTCGATAATGGTATTTGTTTATCAGTTTTTTATTAGTGCTACAAAGTGTGGTATTGCGAAATCCTATTCATATATTTTTGGAGATATTTAAATACTTAGGATTTGATTTCCCTTCTCGTCTTATTTATTATTGCAATCTCGAAACCTAAATGGGACTATTTTAAACTAAGTTCTTGAAAGCGATGTTAATATTATTTTGACTTTATTGACCGGCTTTTGATTTTGTAGGACATACACGGTAATTTTTTTTTTTGTTGATGTTTTACACGTATTTTTACATGATCTTACTCGATACAATTGGCGTGGTGTTATCGTCATATCACAACTCTTTCTACATATTGTAATTCATGAAAATGTTAGCTCATTGTCATAATTACATTTATGGCGACAGTTCCATTACTCCACTTTTTCTATATATGAAGTGTATGTGGGATTTTCATTTTAATAAAATATTATTATAAATAATAAAAACACAGATAGTAAAATGAAATTGAACAAATAATTAAATTAAATGGCATTTCTAAAATAGGTACTAAAATTAAGCAAATGAATTTGTGTGAAAAGAGAGAGAGGAGTAAATGTGGGAAAATAAGAAAGTTTTGACTTTACCTTAGCGTGGCAAAGTAAATAAGTTTTTTTTCTGTTTTGTTTTTTTTTGAACCATTATTAATGTTATCGAGCGTTTTACTCGCACTTCAAGTGCTGTTGATTTGTTCTAAAATTGTTGCCTAAAGGCCTTTTGTCACTATTTTACGATTCTATTGTCCAGCGATTTTATTATTATAATTAGATAAATTAATATATAATATTAGCAAAATAATATGAGTACCTATTTGTAATAACTACGATAGAAGAGAGGTGTTCGAAAAAAAATACTTACCGACGTCAAACTGCCTATAAAATCTGAAGGAAATGAAAATTCTTGTTCTTTGACTATTTCTTTTCTTTTAACCTAATTTTTCTTTAATAATTCGTAGATTTCAAATTGAATATCTTTTCTCTTTCTTTCTGTTCATTGAATATCTTTTCTCTTTTGTATGTTTGTCTACTCTTATTTATTTATTTATTTATTAATTTATAACGTACAAGAAAAAATACAAGGACATGCATAGTACATGAGGAATAATTAGGTAAGAACAAACATTATTATAGCGAAAAACATAGCTCTATGCATATAAATATGCTAGCATATCCGAATGAGGCGAAATCGCACAACCAACTAGACCTAGAAGGTCTGTCTCTGGCTGTGCTGTGTTATACCAACTGTATTTTTGTAACTCGCGATCTGACGAAGGTGATCAATTTTTAAATATTTCTAAATCTAACAAATGTGTTGTTTACACAAATTAAAGTAAAATTTAAAGTAGAAAAAAAAATGTATGCAATTAAGGACTAAAATAAAGTAAACTTTACATTAAATTCAATACATTTAAGTGGAAAATAAGTAATAATATATACAAATATATAAATAAACACTACATTCTAATATATATATGTATAAACAAATGATATGTAATATTGATTCATAATTATGGTTATTTATATGCTTTACCTATTTTTTTTCTGACTGATGCCTTTTTATTTCTCTGTTTAATTGTAATAATTTATAGGATATTTGATAAAAAAAAAATAGATTTTAAATGATATTAGAGTAGGTGAAGTTTTATTGATTGTGATTTATGTTATAGGGGGAATTCCCCTAACGCCGGACGGCACCTAGCGTCGGTCACTAATAGTATCTCGACAAGTCGCGGTGCGATCGATACAAAGACGGGTGAAAAGTGTGCGGGGAAGCGTACGCTTTTCCTTTTTCTACGTCTTTGTATCGATCGCGCCGCGACTTGTCGAGATATCATTAGTGTCCGACGCTAGATGCCGTCCGGCGTTAGGTGACTTCCCCCTATTCAAATTCAAATTTAAATTCAAATTCAAAATTCTTTATTTATCTATAATATTACATGTATTTTTAAAATTCAAAGCCATACTAACTAGGCCTCGCCTGTAATAAGGTAGGCTTAATATTAAAAAAAAAGGTATAGTGGTTTTCGTAACTTGCTGTAATATATTTTTGTATATTATTATGTTACATTTGAGAAGTTAGAAATAGAATAAGAAAGCGTAATAATATTAAATTTAGGTATATACATATAAATATATACATACATATATAAATAAATATATACTTTATAGATAAATATAAAATAATACTATATATATATATATATATATATATATATATATATATATATATATATATATATATATATATATATATATATATATTGATAGGAACTCCGGCAGGTTCACTTAGTACAAAAACGTCAATTTCCGTAAGAATAAATGTATTTTCCGAAATAAAACAAAGCAATACTAAAGCCGAACGTTGCCTCGATCTTAGTCAATCCCAGAATGGAAAATTCCCTCCTCCTTCGATGAGCCGGGACACGAACCGCTGATACATTTACTTCGTACAAAATTATACCGCATGGCTCCTCGTTCAACCGGCAGATGGCGCTACTGTCTTTTATAAATAGATGTCGCTTGCGGTCATACTTGAAATTAAATTGTTGTATATTCTAAAAAATATATCTAACAGTCGGCCATCCTGAAAATCGGCTCGCCCCGAGACGACTGCTGGTTCATGTGTGTAGCACTCGGTAGTCTTGCATTTGACCATGCAAATGAATTGTTCAGAAATGCTTGTTTGCAGCTGTAAATAGTGAGTGATTGGTGAACTCTCCGTTCGGCCATGTTCTGTAAACAAAGGAAACAGCGCCACGGTGCAAGTTTTACTCTCAAAACACCGCGACACAAAAATATTAATATTTAATTGTTAAGTTTAATATTTTTCACATTTAGTAATTTATGACGAAGTCATGTGAAGTATTTTTAACTTCAACAGAATAAAATTCCATCCTCGTTGATTGATGGACTTTGACGTATCAAGTCAATTAAGCCTCATCAAATCAACATCAACCAGAGTAACAAAAATCTCAATTTTTTTTTTTTTTTTAAAAAAATTACTTCAGATGGAATACAACCTTATCTAACAACGATTTCAGATTAACACAATACCAACTTAACAATAACTTCAAACCAACATTCATATCATCAAATTCTTAAATCATCAAACTTCAAACCATCTCCAACCATCAAACTTCATTTTCAGATCATCAAAATTTTCAAACAATCGTCTTCACTTTTGATAAAACACAATCTCAACTCAATAGCAATTTCAGATGAATACAATCTCAATCCAACAATAATTTTCGATGGAACACACCCTAAAATCGCAACTTTAGAGGAACATAATCAGAATTCAACAATAAATTTAGATGGAATGCATTCCCTATTTCCAAAGAACTCCAAGTGCACATTATAATATTATCAGCTGATTTTTGTTTTGTTATTCAAAACTCAAAGGCACTCTGAGGCGTAATAATAGCCTTTGTTTATTTTCATGATCATGATTTAAAACTCGGTAGATATCTCTCCGATAAATAAGCGCATACACTTCAGAAGGTTACTTATGCGTATTAATAGCATTAGTCACTTCATTCGGAAGGATCCCAAGGCAGTTTTAATAGGTTGCCCTGGCTTCTTCATAACGAGCGCTTTTGAAGGATTTACATTCCATGTAGGAACGACCTCGGAAGGACCCTGATGCGTATTAATAGCATCAGCTACTTCCTACGGAAGGATCCCAAGGCGTATTAATAGCCTCGGCTACTTCATAACAAATGCTAGCAAGAAGGGTTTACATTCCATGCCGGAAAAACCTCGGAAGGACCCTGATGCGTATTAATAGCATCAGCTGCTTCCTACCGAAGGACCCTGGGACGTATTAATAGCCCCAGCTACTTCATAATATAAACAAGCGCTTACAGATGGATTTACGTTCCACGTGGGAATCACCAGAAGGGTTTACATTCCATTTAGGAAATACCTCGGAAGGATCCTGATGCGTATTAATAGCATCGGCCGCTTCCTACAAAAGGACTCAAGAGCTTATTAATAGCATGAACCACTTCCAATGGAAATACCTCAAGGCGTATTAATAGCTCCAGGCACTTTATAAATAGAAAAGTATATCAAACCTTTGTAAGGCTTTGTTTCACATATTAATGGCTGCAGTTTTTAACTGTTCAGCACCATAATAAATTCTTAACCAGACTTGTTTATCAAACAAACATATATCATGGGCAAATAAAATTTTGAATATAATATCAATCATAATATCAAAGTTTCATTATATTTCTGCAACTAGTGCAGCAGTATGTCTGGTTATTTATTATATATTTTTTTTTTTTAAATCATATTTTGCCCATTCCATCGCTTCAAACGATCGTTTGCGATGATATTCTTGTAATTATTCCTAGATGAAGGAATACTCTCAACCAGGTAACGGTCATTCGGGAACACTTCTGTAATTAAACAAGGTCCAGCAAATCTTGGAACTAATTTTCCACTCGTCAATCCTTTCTTTATAACTTTTCTCTCTACCAGTACCAAATCACCAACTTTAAAGTTTTGAGCTGCTCGGCGTTTCTTATCAAAACGCGTCTTCATATTTAAGGCGTTGATTTTAGAGACTTTATCTGCTTCATCTCTTACCACTTCAATATCCACAACTGGTGTTTCATGTTCAATATGAGCAGTTAAATTAGGATTGAAGCCGAATAATAATTCATATGGCGTTTTACCTGTCGTTTTATTTACTGTGGAATTAATGCCCATTTGTACTTTACAGATGTAATGTTCCCAATTTGCTTGCTCATCAATACAATAGGCTACCAAAGAATCCAAAATTGCTCTATTGGTTCTTTCAACCTGACCGTTTGCCCTGGGACTTGCAACTGCATTCAATATGTGTTTAATTCCTCTTTCAATACAAAACTCTTCAAATGTTTTGCTTGTAAAAGCTTTACCTCTATCGGATATTAATCTATTCGGTACACCGAATGTTTTTATCAGCATATTCATTGCCATAACAACATACTTTGCACTTGTATCACGTACGGCTTCGATAATAGTAAATTTTGTGAAAGCATCGATCATCACGAGAAGGTTAGTCTTGCCTGTTTTAGTCTTACAAAATGGACCTAAATGGTCTATGTGCACAGTGGCAAAAGGTACTGCCTTTTTCTCAATAGGATGCAGAAATCCTGGTTGCTTTCCTGTTGGTTTCTTCGCGAATTGACATTCTGGGCATCCGTTTATGTATTTCTTGATAAATGTATGTGCCTTAGCAAACCAATAACGCTGCCTTATTAAATGAAGGCATTTCTCAACTCCTTTATGTCCATTCTCATCGTGGTGTATCTGTAATATGCGCCATCGTCCATCCTTTGGAACAACAATTAAGGGTCTCCCATTGATAAGCCGACATAATTTTCCGTTCACAATTTTGTAATCATTAGTAAGACCTTTCCGAGTTTTATTCTTCAAATCTTCCTCTAATTGTTTTCTTAAATTCCGTACATTTTCATCTTCGTATTGTAGAACATCAATCCAGTCGTTAATGTCAATTCGTTGTACATGTGCCGGATTGCGACTTAGCGCATCAACATGGGACATAGACGGTCCAGGTCGGTAGATCACATCGAAATCGAAATTTTGCATTTCCAACCACCATCTTCCAATACGCGGCACCATATCTTTCTTTGTCCATGTCAACCTTAATGCATTACAATCTGTTACTACAGTGAAGGTTATTCCAGTCAAGTAAATTTTAAATTTGCGAGCACCCATTACCACAGCAAGTGTCTCCAATTCATAGCTGTGATAACGTTTTTCTGCTGACATCGTTTGTCTACTGGCATATGCAACTGGCTTCCATAAACCGCTTTCTTGTTCCTGTAGTAAAATCGCACCCAATCCAATCTGAGATGCATCAGTATGAAGTTGAGTCTTAAAAGTAGAGTTATAAATTGCCAAAACAGGATATTCTGTCAGGGCTCTTTTGGCTGCCTCAAAAGCATTATGCTGTGTATCATTCCATGACCAATCAGTATCCTTCTTAAGTAATGTTGTCAATGGAGATACCATTATGGCGAAATTCTTTATAAATTTACGAAAATATCCAGCCAATCCAAGGAACTGACGAACTTGATGAACATTTGAAGGTGTAGGAAATTCTTGTACTGCAAGTAACTTACACTTTGAAGGACGAATCTCTCCTTTTGACACTTCATAGCCCAAATATTCAACCTTAGTAGTTAAGAATGAACACTTCTCCAATCTCAATGTCATATTTGATTTCTTCAACACCTCAAAAACAGTACGAAGCCGTTGGATACCCTCTTCTTCATTATGGGCCAAGATTAATATGTCATCTAAATAAGCCATTGCATACTGGAATCGTAGAGAACCCAATACACCATTCATTGCCCTTTGAAATACTGCAGGTGCATTGGCCAGCCCAAAACTTACTCGTCGATATTGATAATGGCCATCAGGTGTTATAAATGCTGTATATCTTCGAGAATCTTCATGGACGCTGATTTGATGATAACCTGAAGCCAGATCCAACATAGTGAAAACACTATGATTATTTAAACGATCCAATAGATCTTCTATTAGAGGTAACGGATACCTCTCCTTTTGAGTTATCTTGTTTAAAGCACGATAATCTACACACATTCTCGGCTCTCCATTCTTCTTTTGTACCAGAAGTACAGGACTTGCATAATCTGATTGCGATTCTTCTATGATCCCTTCATGAAGGAGATCCGAAACAATGTCCCTGACCGTCTGACGTTCAGCATCAGAAAGCCGATAAGGTCGATAGTAGATTGTTTTCTGTTCTGTCAATTTGATCTTCATCTCAACGTTGATATGACCCAATGGTTTATTATTTCGTTTAAAACAATCTTTGAATTCATCGAGTAAATTGTCAAGTTCTTGGCGATCTTTTTGTGATAATTGATCACCCACTTTGTAACCTCCTTTTTCCTTAATGAATGTATAATCACATCGCGCAATACACTCATTCTGATTTATGCGAAGTACTTGATTAGTCTGATTTACCACTTTGACTTGTGCTTTTCCAAATTCAACCTTCATTTCGCTCTGTAATACTTCTTTCTCCCTTAGTGGCTCCAAATGTTGACCTCCGTATGTTATTAATGACCCAGAGTACGGTTCAGATAAACATACATTAAGCACATTAATTCCTGGCTGTAATTCAACATTATCTTCAGTATATAGTTTGGTCTTTGAAGAAAGTTCTACAGCTTGAGGCATTTCTGTCCACGGAGTGTTATTGAGAATCCTCAACGTATTTGCTGTTTTAATGACATAGATATTGGATAACTCGGTAAAAGTTTGTCCAATTAATATGTCCATTTTCTGCTCCTTGTCGTCAACTACTAAACTTTCAACATTTGCAGAAGCTTCATCAACTTCCAAAAATATCTTGACATATCCTAACGGCGTGATCACTGATCCACCGTAGCCACGAATCAAGCAGTCACTTTTCTCGTTTACTTCCAAACCGAGTTCCAGGACTTTATTATATCTCATTATATTAATGCTGCTGCCAAAGTCCACATATCCCGTAACTGGGATACCATTTATTCTGGCAGTCACATAATATTTGTCCCCATCAGTGTTAATACAAATTGATCGTACGGGTTTCCGTGTTTTATTCATATCCTGCCTTTTAAGTTTGAAGCATTGCTCCCGATTATGGCCACGGAATTTACAAAATGTACAAAACACCACTGGCGGTGCTCCACTCTTATCCTTATCTAGCGTTAATATCGTCTTTTTATTTTTGAAACAATCTTTAGTCATATGGCCACGTCGATTACAGATTTTACATAGTAGCTGTCTTCGATCATATCCTCGGTTGATTTTAGGTGTAAATGAAGTACTGGCAATTGCTCGATTTATTTCGGGCAGTGCTCGAAGCGATGACAAATAGCTCCTGAGAGTGTCAGTTGTTTTACACCCCGCTGATACGGCTCCTATTTCCAGCACCTCGCTTCCAAGAGTGCCTATAATCGCTTCGCAGATGACTGAATCCTGTAACTGACATGCTACACCCAAGTTCAACTTTTCGTTGAAAAATTGCAAAGGATCTTCATTTATTGCTCTTTTATAATTCACAATTGTTTTCAACATTTCCAATACACTACGTCCAGAAGGAAAAGCATTTCTAAGACGCTGCTTCCAAAGCGACCAATCAACATTATATGACGTTTGTTGATCATACCAAGTCTTAGCATAGCCAACCAATTTTGTTGTGGCATGATAAATTTTCGTCTTCTCATCCCAGTTATAAAGGTTAGCTATATCATCCACAACGCGAATCCACTGTTCTATGGTGGTAGACCTATTTGCAGGATCGAATCTAGGGATCACATCACCATGTCCGAAATATTTAACAATCGGTTGTTGTACAGCATCTGTCGCAATTGCCGGTGAAACGATGTGTTGATGCACACTATCTGTTGCCACCGCTGGTGAGTCAACGTCCATATTATTGGCCGCTACCGTCGGTAAATCGGTGTTCACAATATTGGCCGCCAACGTTGGTGAGCTAGTATTCGTAGTGTCGGTTGATACTGCTGGTAATTTAGCAAGCATATCGTTGGTTAAATGAGCCACACCCGATGCAGAAAATCTTTTATTTAAGATTCGCTCTACCTCTGTTTCGATCTCTCGCCTACGCTTAGATCGCTCCTTTGAATGTCGATGTTTAGATTTTGAGTGTCGTTCATAGGTATCGCTCCCTTCTGTATCATCGTTGTTGAACGCGTCCATTTTCGTGAAAATAGCGTACGTGCTCAACTCTACCAAATGAACATACAAATTGGCTCAATCGTGCGACATCACTATTTGACGTTTAATTAACCCAATCGCCCAACACTACTGTCTGACATCTGATGACGTCACGCCGGATGACGTATTATTTTTCTCGAATTTCGGAAATTATTATCATTATTTCACAATCAAGACAGCTCAAAAATACACAGAATTTCAGCACTCCCAGGCCGTCCAGTAAAAATAAAACGTTG
This sequence comes from Micropterix aruncella, assembly GCA_944548615.1. NCBI lineage: Eukaryota > Metazoa > Arthropoda > Insecta > Lepidoptera > Micropterigidae > Micropterix > Micropterix aruncella. The sequence continues at coordinate 791,049 of OX155950.1, forward strand.
TACTCACGTTCGGCGCGACGAAAGAACTGGACTTTTTCTCGTACCTGGCCTTATTAGATATGAAATCACCTGTTGTCCAACAGAAAACAAGCTGCCTCAGGTATTAGACGCTGTCTCCAATCTGTAAAACAGTCATTTTCAATGTTTTTATGCCCAAAAATAATGATACGCAATTTGCGATCGATTGCGCAATAGTTCGAATTCTCCACTGATAATGTTTAAAATCACGAAAAATGCACTTGTGGATTGTGTTATCCCACTTCTGATATTTGATAGGAACTCCGGCAGGTTCACTTAGTACAAAAACGTCAATTTCCGTAAGAATAAATGTATTTTCCGAAATAAAACAAAGCAATACTAAAGCCGAACGTTGCCTCGATCTTAGTCAATCCCAGAATGGAAAATTCCCTCCTCCTTCGATGAGCCGGGACACGAACCGCTGATACATTTACTTCGTACAAAATTATACCGCATGGCTCCTCGTTCAACCGGCAGATGGCGCTACTGTCTTTTATAAATAGATGTCGCTTGCGGTCATACTTGAAATTAAATTGTTGTATATTCTAAAAAATATATCTAACAGTATATATATATATATATATATATATATATATATATATATATATATATATATATATATATATATATATATATATATATATATATATATATATATATATATATATATATATATATATATATATATATATATATACATATATCTCACAAATCGTGCACTATTTTAATATATATGTTATTAATGTCTCCGTTTCTTGTCGACCCATAGTCAAAAGTGACTTAGTTAGGTTTTTCTTTACGCCGTGACTATTCCTAGATTTCAGTCCTGCAGGAAAAACACTATTCATTTTGTTGAACAGTCGAGGAGCAATGTAAGAAAAGTGTTTTTGTGCAAAACTTGTTCTCTTTTTTTGGATTAAGTGCTGTCTGGTTGTTGTTACTCGTGTTCCTTTATGGTGTGTTGAATATAGATGATAATTGTCATGATTATAGTAGTAGAGTAGGACTACCTTAGCGTATATTTGACGAACGTCAAGGACTTTAGATTCATTGTACAAGCTCTCAGAAGAATACCGGAAGGGTTTTTTGTGTATTACTCTTAATAGCGACTTTTGGGCTTTAATTAGAGAATCAAGTGCTTTCAGTGAGGCTCCACCCCAAGCTATGATTCCGTATGCTAGTAAGTTATGGGCCAATGCGAAATATATCGTTCGTACTAAATCTTTGTATACGGCATTTCTTATTAACTTGAATATATATACAAGTTTTCTCAATTTTGTTGCAGTGCACCTGATATGATCTTCCCACTTCAGTGTATAGTCCAGAGTTAATCCTAGGTACTTTATTGTATCTACTCTTTCCACCTCCGCACACGTACAAGGCTTGCCGTCAACGACAGTGTTGCATGTGTGGATTTTTAGTTTGCGCTGGGTTTGTTTGTCGTAAGTTTTCTTCATTTTAAAGGTCATATATTTAGTTTTAGAGTCATTAAGAGTCAGTAGATTATAATTTAGCCATACTTTAATTATAGATAGTCCGTTTTCAGTATAATTGTACACGTCGTCCCAGGATTTGCCTCTGAATACAATAACCGTGTCGTCTGCAAAGAAGATAGCTTCTCCTCCCTCAAAGGTCATGTTAGTAAGGTCATTAATGTAGATGATTATCTTAATAGTTGCATTTTTATTGTATATTTTATGTTTGTATTTTCTAAAAATAAGATTTGTTAGGTTTTGCAAGTGTGGCAGGTCGCTTTGCTGGAAAAGGCGTTCCCCTTCGTATATTGGGCGCTGTTGTCTTCGTGTAAACTGTTTGGTGGTGGATTTGTGTGAAGATTGAACGTTTTCCCGATGACGTTCAACAAATAAAAACGCAGTAGGTACGCCTAATTTGTTATTTCCTTTTCGTTCGACATTCAACAAAGTTTGCGTCTCAGCGCATGCAAAGATTTGCGACTTTGAGAATTTATTGTGTAACAAATCAAATCAAATCATTTTTATTGCCTTGAAATACTTTTACATAGTTGTTTGGACACAATACTTTGTAGCCGCCTAATTTACTTTTATAAATAACTTTAAAATCGATACTTAATGTTTCTTAAGAGACTCACTCCATAATTGATAATAAACGTATTAGATACTTAAAACCATAGTTTGAGTTGCCATGAAATTGATTTGTCATGAAATATGAAAGTATATTTGTAGAAACAAATACATAAGTAGTACAATTGATTATCGGAGGCAATTAAAAAAAATAATAATTGTATTAATTTATTTAAGCAATTTACAAAAATATTACATATTACAATTTCGAAACATCAAATAAAACACATTCGTTTTTGGTATGTCGTTAGGATGGATCAAACCCATTTCCTATTTGAAAACTTTTTTAAAGAGCGTATTTTAGTTTCAGTTTCGAACTGCAGCCAACGTTCCGTAGCCGAGCTGAAAAACAAGATGAAACTAAAGGCTTTCTTTATAGTGAGTTAACGTCGAACGGTGCGAAATCACAGTCGGAGTATGATGACAAACTGCGAACATCTCGCGGTCCCAAGCGACGCATATTTCATCCCCCTCCCGCCCGATAATTGTATGTATGATGCATGAATGTGTAACATCCTCCACAGTCTAGCCGCCACCGTCACAGAGCTGATTACCATATGGATTGGGGTTTCTTACTATCTGCGGTTAATAAGTCCCAGAGGATTGGTTTTTATTAAATGTGTGAGGGGAATTGCTGTTTGATCGGTTCCTCTCCGCAATCGACAAACGTGCCAAAATTTGACCAAAATGTTTCATCTTTACAATTTTTCATCGTTTTAGAAAAACCTTTACAGTAACCAACACCCATGCCAAGGCCTCCAATCCCCGCACCCCCTTTCCTCCCCTCTGTTACAATGGTTACAACGCCCCTCTTACCGCAGCAGTATTATAATCAAGTTTCTTTCAAGTGGACAATTTTTCTTATTTATGGTTCATATTTTTGCGTGACCCTTTTACAAATACGAACGACCTGACGTTTTATTGCTTCTTGTATGATTGATTCCTTCGATAGTAACGAATTTAGTGGCAGAAAAATACTGGTTTGTTCCAGTTAACTAAAACATTGGCCTCTAACTTCCATGATCTTGTAAATTAGGATCAGCATGGGGTAGGAGGAGAGTTTATAGGTGTCCAAATAATAGTATATACACACATATTATGTTCATGTTTGTGTTAACTAACTCTCACATTCTGCTCTACTATTTGAACATAAGCATTTGATGACTTTAAAATGGGTACCACCATGTACCACTTAGTTGTGAGCTTGTGTTCTTCGGAGAGCGTTGCACGGAAAATGTTCAGAAACGGATAATGCCTCTGGGCGAATGTAGTGTTCATTCAAATTTACTTGTTGTTATAATTGTATGTTTCTGGCTGCTGTCATCTTTGTGTCACATATAAAAATTACAAGCGTTGACATTTTTTTTAAAAATACATTCTTCGCAAATTTACTCATCCATCATTTTAATTATCATCATCATCCTAATCTACTCCCTAGTTATATGCACACGATGGCAGTCCGGTGTTCATATTTTGCTCTATGACTGTGGCTGGCGGTGACGAAAATATGACTAGTTTTAGTTTTGTTATCATACGTAACGCCATGGTGACTCAGGGTGTGATCGTCGTAGAGAAAGGTATTAGGGGAGAGTTGATATGAATGGACCACTTAACTTTACGACCTCATATCTTGGAATATATGATGAAAAACAATAAAGCATTACTTTGTTTCTGTCTGTTAAGATCTAAACTTTTGATTACTTTTGTTTTTAAGTTACATACGATTTAGAATAATTGTTTTCCTAATAAATGAAAAAAAAGTAATTTTGAAGCTGTGGCCTTTATTGGACCACCGTCGCTCTTATTGGACCACTAAGTTGCCATTTTTTGATAGCAACTCGACATGAGTGCAGTAAAATAAATATAAAAAAACACGGACATAGGTAAATGCTCACACATAGAAACACGGTAAATTTGTTTCAAACTTTACACTAGTACATGCTGATAGACAGGACTAGAATGATACTTAGGTACATCGAATTGATCAGAATCCAATTTTTGACTTCCGTGAACACTGACACACACGTCTCTTCTCTCAGAGAGTCGCAACGTCACTGAGGTTAGGTTCGACTGGTTACGGGTTCGAGGTCGCTTACGCGGTCCTCTCGCTTACGTAGCGGTGAGTCGGTGTCTACCAAATCTATCGCGGACCACGGCATCCTTTACCCGGCTGATCACCCGGTATCGGGTAGCCGATTGGTCGTTTCGAGAGCGGTTGCCGTAAGGTTAACAACCAACAGGAAACACGGCCATATATAGGAAACCAGCTCTAAAGGAAACAAAGCCGATTACAGACTCCCCCGGTTAGAGTTGGACTGCACAGTCGATTATCGAATGCCGAACGGTGCGCAACCCGCCTAGGAGCGCCAGAAGGACGATTATTAAAGGAACTGGCCCGCAGGCACAGACTCCTGCGCGTGCTCGTACTTCTGCGTGGAGGCTACCGGATGGGTGCTGACCTGTGATTCGGGCCGACCCTAACACATGGGTGATAATAGCCCAACTGCACTGGGCCCATTTACCTCCCGTATGGTTTTAACAGTCCGATAGTTAGAGGCAGATTCCTAGTACCAGACGGTAAAATCCACTGAAATGCAGAGTGAAAAATGATAAAGCAAGCGATCGTCGACTGTAAGTAGTCGCCGTTGATATTCCGCAGCCAAAGCGAAGGGCGCGGGGCGAGGCCGGGAGGGCGACTCGCCCGCTCGATCGCGCCCTCGCCTACTCGCTACAAACTTCCTGTCGCCCTCCGGGGACCAATAATTTCACACATAATTCCGAAACAAAGCCGAGACGACTTTGTCGCGTCGACTTCACCACAAATTTAATGGCCTTTTGCAATTTTGAGGCGCCACCAAACTGCCCGCAAACACGCCTCGAATTGTGTTTTTAATAACTGCCACAGTTGTAAATCACAACGAAAATGTCGCGGTGCCCTCTGGAAAATATATTTTTTAGGGTTATTGACCCAAATATCAAGTCCAGTATTTGGTATACCTACATGATATTCAAATAAATTATCAGAATTGGGTCATAAAGCCAAAATCGAGTGCAAGGATAAAGAAATGGATATCTTTTTAAATGTAGGTTACTCGAATATGATTTATTTGATTAGTTCTTTCTCATTCGAGACTTTTTAGGATTCCCTGCGCATATCCATATATAATAGATTTTTACGCATTTACACATATATAAAATTCATCTTTGTCGCTGATTAAACGATGAAAATAAGTATCCTCGCCATTGAGCTTTAAGTTCTAAATCAGTCTCTCAAGATGTCATTAGTGGTTCCAGTTTATTTATTTATTTATGTGTCACAAACTAGAACCAATGCAATATCGCTTATGTTCAAAAAATATTAATTTACAATTTCACGAGTAGAACAGAGTCGATGGGAAAATCAGCAGTGATGTCGCGGCTGCCGCCTTCTATCTTTTTTCCTTTTTTATATTTTTCTTACGACTTCTTATTTCTTATAACATTATTTTTCTCTTTATTTTAGTTTCAAGTCTTTAATGCCAATTTTATAATAGAAATGCGTATTTTAGGACCACATTTTAAGGCCATTATTTATATGAGCATTTTACTAAAACTTTCAAGTAATTTATTGTAATATTAGATCCTGTTTAGGGTGCTAGAACGGACTATTCCCTTTTGGGTGACAGATTCAAATAAGCATAAGATTAAGGTGTTGCCATTCGGTTCCTGTATTTTTGTAAATATAATCAATTGTTTAAATAAATAAATTAAAAAGAAGTTTTAAAGAAATAAAACCGGATGCAATTTCAGAGGGGGAAGGACGGCATTTCAGGAGCGTTATTCCGCTCTTTATCATTAAATCCCGAAGGCGTCGTACAAATGAACGCACTGGGTTACGCCCCCCCCCCCCCCTTCCCCTACCTTAGTTTCCATCTCCTCTCCTACTCCTCCCTTCTATTGGCACACCCACATGATACATAAAGGTACTGAACAATATCACAAAGTTACTTCCATTAATTAGAAAGCCATTATAATCAACGCAATTATATAAAAAGTAATTAGGCTGGTAGATAAATAATGAAACGAAATTATTTTTATTTTGAAATAGTGATTAGGTAGGTACAGGTGAGTATATGTGCAATTGTTGTTCTTGACTATTTGCCATTTAGCGTACTAAGTTTTCCGTATTATGGAACCATATCCGGAAACGTAGAACCGTAGAACTCCAATTCGAATAATAAAAAAACCGGATTGTTGGATTTTTCCCGAAAAAAGAGTCTATTTTAATTAATTACTGTATGTGTGTTAAAAATTAGAGAAAAACATTTTTTCAAGGAAAAAACCGAGCCGTTACTTGCTTTAAAGGATAAACAACCAAGCTTCTCAGCTAAGATCTTAGCTTTTTCACAAAGAATCGGACCCGAAATTGTGTTTCCTATAGAACGTTGCGGCAAAAACTACTGAAAACAGCATCTTCTATATCTTTGTTTGTTGCTGCCTTAATTGATTTTCTTGAAGAACTTCCATCTTTGTTTTCAAGCACTGACACGAAGTTTAAAGTGTAGGTTTGCTCGTTTCCGTCCTAACTTTTTTCCGACTTAATTTCGGGTAATCAGCGATTCGAATAGTCGGAGTTCGGATAATTGGAGTTCTACGGTACATAAATAAATACAGTTTACAAAACAATTAACCAAATGTATCTAAAATAATTTGGATAACTATTAAAGAAAAATTATTGTCTGTTGATAACTATAGAAAATAGATAATAATTAGTAAAAAAAATAATCATAATGAATTATAAAATATATTTTTACTTGACTATTTTATAACTGACTTGGTTTTTAACACGCTTTTATGTAACTATGTAATGGAATCTAAGGTAACTAATTTAACCATCTTCCAAGGATCGTACCGTCATGAAAATTGGCAGCTGTATGACAATACAATAATATGGTACCTACTGTCGAACTGATCTGATGATGGAGTCGGAAGATATGAAGATATATATGTATATATACATATATATATATATATATATATATATATATATATATATATATATATATATATATATATATATATATATATATATATATATATATATATATATATATATATATATATATATATATATATATATATATATATATATATATATATATATATATATATATATATATATATATATATATATATATAGCCCAGCAATGGTATATCGTCCTTTTAAAGAGTGGATATATTCGAATTTCAAATCGAACTTTCGGTATGTCATTCCGCATTTAAGAGACGATTCATTGAGATTTTTTTCATTGTTTTTGCTTTAATTTGTCTTTAATAAAGACATTTTATTTTGGTTTGCAAAAGGATACGCTTTGTTTATGAGATGTGGATGAAGGGCGATCGTTCGCTAGCGATAAAGGGATCCCATTAAACCTACATTGCACTGTCGAAAGTGGTGCTCATCCAGGAATACATCTCATTTAAAATAAGCATTTCCCAATCCAGTCCGGGAAAACCTTCCAGCTATGTAAGTGGCTTTTATATTTTTATTTTTTCATCAAAGTGTCATCCTTTAAACGAATTCTTTAAAAAAAGATTTTACAAAAAACCAATCAAATATTAACAATATTATACAATTTTATCTTATGTTTTGAACTCTTGTAAATATCATATAGCCTTAAGTATAAACTTCTCGACCAGAAATTACGATTTATATCTTATTTCATGGGAACGAGCAAATGAAGTATTTTATTTTTATTTTCATTTAATAGCTGGCTGATAGGGAGCCCAGCAATCTTATATCGTCCTTTTAAAGAGTGGATATATTCGAATGTCAAATCGAATTTTCGAAATGTCTTTCCGCATTTCTTTTTTTAAGAATTCGTTTAAAGGATGACACTTTAACGAAAAAATAAAAATAATAATAGCCACTTACATAGCTGGAAGGTTTTCCCGGACTGGATTGGGAAATGCTTATTTTAAATGAGATGTATTCCTGGATGAGCACCACTTTCGACAGTGCAATGTAGGTTTAATGGGATCCCTTTATCGCTAGCGAACGATCGCCCTTCATCCACATCTCAAAAACAAAGCGTATCCTTTTGCAAACCAAAATAAAATGTCTTTATTAAAGACAAATTTAAGCAAAAACAATGAAAAAAAATCACAATCAATCGTCTCTTAAATGCGGAAAGACATTTCGAAAATTCGATTTGACATTCGAATATATCCACTCTTTAAAAGGACGATATAAGATTGCTGGGCTCCCTATCAGCCAGCTATTAAATGAAAATAAAAATAAAATACTTCATTTGCTCGTTCCCATGAAATAAGATATAAATCGTAATTTCTGGTCGAGAAGTTTATACTTAAGGCTATATGATATTTACAAGAGTTCAAAACATAAGATAAAATTGTATAATATTGTTAATATTTGATTGGTTTTTTGTAAAATCTTTTTTTAAAGAATTCGTTTAAAGGATGACACTTTGATGAAAAAATAAAAATATAAAAGCCACTTACATAGCTGGAAGGTTTTCCCTGACTGGAGTGGGAAATGCTTATTGTTTTATTTTCATTTAATAGCTGGCTGATAGCGAGCCCAGCAATCTTATATCGTCCTTTTAAAGAGTGGATATATTCGAATGTCAAATCGAATTTTCGAAATGTCATTCCGCATTTAAGAGACGATTGATTGTGATTTTTTTTCATTGTTTTTGCTTAAATTTGTCTTTAATAAAGACATTTTATTTTGGTTTGCAAAAGGATACGCTTTGTTTTTGAGATGTGGATGAAGGGCGATCGTTCGCTAGCGATAAAGGGATCCCATTAAACCTACAGTGTACCGTCGAAAGTGGTACTCATCCAAAAATACATCTCGTTTAAACAATAAGCATTTCCCACTCCAGTCCGGGAAAACCTTCCAGCTATGTAAGTGGCTTTTATATTTTTATTTTTTCATCAAAGTGTCATCCTTTAAACGAATTCTTTAAAAAAAGATTTTACAAAAAACCAATCAAATATTAACAAAACTATATATACCTATATATATATATATATATATATATATATATATATATATATATATATATATATATATATATATATATATATATATATATATATATATATATATATATATATATATATATATATATATATATATATATATATGTATATATATATATTTCTAAAAAGAAAGGTTTGAAATTTTGGGTTTGGATGTTGTAGCAACTTGAGGTTTTAGATGTTGTAGCAACTTACAGAAAGAAAATAATGAAAAAACAAAAATTTCATGTTCTCACAACTAATCATTATTGCAAAGTTTTCTATCCTCCGGCCAAACTTAAATTCCGTTCAAGATTGTGAATCTAAAGATGTAACTTTTTAACTGCGAATATATTAGTTTTTCCGACATATAGACTATGATTTATCATGAAGCCACTCTTTGTCACTTTGCTGTCATATCCTGAATTTTATATTGTCACACGTGTTTTCTGAGGAAGTTTTAGGTAAATATGACAGAAGCCGTATTGGGCCCCAGACAATCCATAAGATGTGACGATCTTATCTTCGATTAATAAACATTAACTAGGTTATTTACGGAACACATAATTGTAAGTATCAAGGTGTCACCGTCGCTCTTCCTCTCTCTCACACTCTAATAATAATCGAGACAATGAATTAAATCACTAATTCAACGTTCATAATTTGGTAGCAGAAGCGCAGCTACGATATCGTATTAGCTTTGAATGAAAATAAGTAAATGAAATGACATTTCTCAATAGGATTAAATTATGAAAAGACGCTGGGATGACGAGAGATGTGACTGAAATATTTAGATCGGTTCATAGTAGTCATAGTCTGTAACGGGTGTCCTATAAGATTTTCTGGATTAATTTTCCACCTCAACATTTCCGCATTAAAATTAAACGATTGACTGGATTTGTCTGAGACATTGATAGATTAATGATTATGATATCAACAGAGGATTAAGTAGCTTTTATTACTGCAATAAAACTGAACTGCAATAATAGTGGATAAAGAGGCCAGAATAGCACACATACAAGATTAAGAATTAATGCACTCGAAGTCAATCGAGCTTGCGTGGCAACATGTATAATAACAAAATGTGCTCAAACAGAAATACATATATTTTTATAGAAAATCTTTAAAATTGTAAAAGGAATATGCTCGAAACACACTCAACTTTGAAACGACGTCGTAAAGTTTAATTAAAGGTATTGAAGTATCGAATATACAGTTGTAATATTTAAGGAATAATTATTTTATGGACTTTATCTCTAAATTAATATGTGTGAGTGTAAGTGTGTGAAGTAGGTAGATATAACCCGCAATAAAATTAGATTTGTGTTCTTAAGAATTAGTTGCGGCAGTTTCTCGTTAATCCTACCAATCCTGATAAACTGAATATTCGATAACAATAATAATAAGGTTGAACTGTCGCGTCGTTTAGATAAATAAATAATAATTTGTAGATATTTCTATATCTGAAGGTTATTCTTACGCATCCTCAAAAGAAGAATATCAGATGAAGATATTTTATATGGAGCGAATACCTACTCTATTTTAATTCTTCACTTTAAATAGTGAATACAATTAATGCCTGCTGCGTTTACGGATCCCCCCCTCTCCTCCTCTTCCTACCTGGGATAGTTGAAGGATTTGGGGTAGCTGTTTCTCTACCTTTGCTCTAGAGAACATCGCTGTAGTTCAAGGATTTATTAATGCTGGCAATCGCTAAATAGTAGCTAACAGCAGAAAGGAATGGCTGCATTTTTACATGACTGCCCAAAAGGAGTGTTATGTTTTCAGGATTCATCTATGTATGTTTTCCGTTTCTTTATTCCGGCATAACTTCTTAACGTTTAAACCGATTTAGAAGTGTGTCGTATTGTTAGAATCGCTTTGGCCTCCCGAGTGTCATAAAACAGCGTCTTTAATATAAACCGCCGGATCGAGGTGCGTGTTGACATTCATCATTTGACAGTTTATTTTTTTTCGTTCTTCCTCTTCGAGGCCGTCAGGAATAGATCCGGTAGGTTCTGCGTTCACCTCGCGGGAGACAGAACGATCAAATTAAAACTTCTGAGGTTTGCCCGTTGTAGTCGACAGCTCTAGTTGATGCTTGTGACGTAACAGTCCACGGTCTAACTACGCCATTACGCCTGATAGAGTCTATCGCCTTACCGCGTGGTATTGAAAAGTGAAACCAGTGGCCGACCTCACACCCTTACTACCAGATTTGGATGGATTTCTCCATCCTCCAGTCTGTTCAAATATTCGAAAGTCGTTTGGGCGGCTCTTACCTGATGTTAGCGGTAATTCAGTACGAATTTATCGCTGACCGTGGCGTCCTCTGCCCATCAATATAACACGGGATAAGGTGGCCAACGGATCGCTTCAAATGTAGCTGAAATCAGGTCAACCCCCGCTGCTTAGGAAACGTACGTTTCTTGACTTCCCCGGTTATTCGCCGGAGTGCACAATAGATTGGCTGACGCTGCACGGTGCGCAAACTGGCGAGTTACGCTCGAGAACTTCCCACCGTTCCCAACTGCCCACGACTGAGCTTACAGCCGCAGACAGAGTTCCCAGAGGCCTTCCCAGGTTAGTCCCTCCCTCTCCGATGGAATCTGAACCGTGGGTTGGGCTCACCTTAAAAACACAAGCATGGCATCAGGCTTAAGCTGTACGGTCCCTTTATGTCTCTATAAGAATTAGCAACCGACAAGAGTTGTCAACTACAACGGGCGAACCCTTTACCGCAGGGGGTTTTAACGATAGTAATCGTTCTATCTCCAGTGAGGTGAGCGTAGATGCCTACAATACCGTCTAGCTAAGCCAACCGGGCAGATGACGCCGCCCCCGACCGTCACTTCATACCCCGCACTCTCTCAGTACTAGTACTCTCCCAGTATTAGTAATGGGAGAGTGCGGGGTATGAAGCGACGGTCGAAAGCGGCGTCATCCGCCCGCTTTTCCAGCCCCTGATTCCTCGGAGCTTGTGCGCAGACTGTAGTGGTATTATCCGGCGTTGCCCATATTATATCCAGGCTTAAATACCTATGTATACCAATTTTCATGGAGATCGGTTGAACGGTATATAAGTTGATGTACTGCAGCGCCACCTAGTGGCGAGTTACAACAAAGTGAATAGCGCGAAAATATTATTAGTGTTCAAATGTCTAAGTATATCAATTTTCATGGAGATCGGTTGAGCGGTATAGAAGTTGATGTGCTGCAGCGCCACCTATCGCGACGTCCTTCATCGACTATTAAAAAAAAGTACTGCGATATATTCTTCGTCTGCATCTGCTATTGTTGTGCACATTATTGTACTACCCAACATTGCCTATTAATAAAATAATTAAAAAATATTATTTAAAAAAAACGTCTGTAATATTATTTTGATATTGATAAATCTAAATTATTTATTTGATTTATTTATTTATTTATTTATTACATCCTTGTAGAGAGTTAACAGTGTGATCGTACAGATATAATTTGTAACTATTTATATAAATAGGTAACTATTTATATTGCTTATATAAGCAATAGGAAATGAACACAACCCATATGATCATTCTAGACGAATGCCCAACTAGACCGAACAGCCTGTATCTGGGCATACGAAATATCCTGCCTTTGTTTTTTGAGTAGTACTTACATTATTTAAATAGACCACTTTCAATACTAACACTAAAATAATATATTAGACGTTATATTCAATTATTTCTATTTTTAATTTATTATTCTTCTCAAATATATCCTTATTAGTATGTTCTGATTATTTGTATGTAAGGGGCTCCTTAGACGATCAAGCATGCTTGACAAGCATCGCGTCGCGGGCTGGGAGGTGATCGTAAACCGCAGGAAAAATGCAAATATAATTTTTAAATATTTACCAAAAATGCCCAATTTTGTAGTTTATACCAGGGAGTCAAATCATTCATCAATCAATTACGTCTAATTAATGTTAATCCCTGGTATAAACTACAACATTAGGCATTTTTGGAAAATATTTTTAAAAAATATTTGCATTTTTCTTGCGGTTTACGATCCCTTCCCAGCCCGCGACGCGATGCTTGTCAAGCATGCTTGATCGTCTAGGGAGCCCTTTAGTAATACTGACAACAATGTTACAGCCTTGACAATTACAATCATGATAGTTACGTATGTCTTTAATAATTTAGTTTAGCATTTAATATTGTGATGCTTCCAGTTGTAGAAATGCCCACCTGCTAGAGTAGATTATTATGGTAGAATTAAATTGCAATATATTGAAACCATGTAAAAATTGTCTTATTGTTTATTTGGGTATATCAAATGCTGTTTCATTAGAAATTACGTTTTTTTATCCACCTTGGTATTGATAATAATATGAAGTTTAATAGGTTTTACTCGCATTTTTTGTTTTCTAAGAATCAGAAATCGCGGTAAATCATCGAAGCGAAGCTGTCTTGGTCTAATTGAGCGATCAAAAGGCGTCCAGGCGAAGTGATAGTCGTAAGTGGCTCTGTGTCGTCTGGCGGCGGCCCACGTTTTATTGGAGGGGTCGGAAGGGTCGGTCTGTCGGTCTGTCCGTCTGTCCGTCCGTCCGATGGTCTTCGGTCTCCATCCTCCTAACCCACGGCGTCGCGACCTTCGGTTCAATACTTTTGTAAGTCGATATTTACAATCGGAAATGTCTTATTTTCGGGGCTTAGCATTTAGTGACTCTCAAACTTGAAAATGGAGGCTTGGTACAGATTTATGAATGAAATCAACCGTTTTAGAAATCTAGCTTATTACATGACTGCCCAACAAAAAAGGAGTGTTATGTGTTGAGGGTTTATATATGTATGTTTGCCGTGTCTTTATTACACAGTAACTTGTAAACGCTCGAACCGATTTAGAAGTGTATACTATTGTTAGAATCGTTATGTGTCATAGGGTACCTTAACTATTCAAATATGAATTTAATAGTTGTCAAAATGTCCAAATGTCCAAATCTCAATAAATTAGCATAAATATATCGTATTTAGAGTCAAATGAAAGGTCTGATTGAGTATATCCCGAAAATATTTATGTATCTATATTGATAAATACATAAAACACAAGTATTCCATAATAAACCGTAATAAAAATAATTATAATAAATACAATAGTTCACTTTTTGTAATGGCAGTCGTAATTTTTATTCCTTTTAATATATTTACTTGTTTTAGCATTATTCCAAATATACATCCAAGTGAAGCAATGTGTCCTTTCTTTGGCTTAAATGTCTCTACCAAATTAGAAATTATCACAGCCAATAATGCTGTGCAGATTAAGGTGTTAAGGGGTTAAGCGACTGCGTTTTCAGGTCGCTGTCTTCGTGTTGGATCGAAAAATATTCACAGTTTTAAAACACCTGCGCCAGATTTTGTATCCATATTCCACTCCGTCATCATGAAGCATTCTCACTCTTTTACTATAAACAATTCGTTAAATTTATACGAGAATTGGTGAGAGCCATCAATTTATGGCAGGTTTTACGACGATTGCGCATTCGTTCCATTACAACTCTACTCTGGCGAATAAGGGGGTCGATAAGCACGAGAAAAGATATTAATGTAAATCGTATAGTAAATCACTTTTAAAGGGTATTGGCGAGACTTACTCAGCTTTGAATCATCTAGCATTACATTTGCTAGAAATATTTCAAAATTCATATCATTTTGCAAAAAAATCGCTATTGGAAGGGAACGTTTCTCACTTTTACCAAACTGTGTTTTTTAATCAATCTCCCATACATACAAAAAAAAGTGGTCGTTTTGGTATCAGTATCGAACGAAACAAAATAGCTGTCATTTTCTATAGATCTCTAACTGGGTGGTTCTCCAAATATTGGGAAAAACACGGTTCCGGCATGAATAACTATGTTCCCGATGTCCCATAGTATTCTAATATTTTTTTACATGTAGAACTAAAGTACCTCTAACTTTGGAATATTTAACATGTGGCTTAATCATAATTGAAGGTCCTGAAAAAAAATGTGAAACCATGAAACTCTAATTACCGTCCCTGTCCCTTTCTCCATTTTTCGACTTTCGAGTGAATGGCATTCCACACTTGTAAATAATAGAGCTGTTTAACTTATGTATCCATAAACTACGATTCCAAAAGCTTTATTTTATATGGTTTTAATAAATCATATTTCATATTTTATACCGTTTATAACGTTCCGAACCGATGTCACCACAATTTCTCAAATTACCGTTGCCAGTTTTCAAAACGTCGCACATCACTAATTATTACGCCAATCACTAGAAGGCGTTTGCTATAAAGTTTACCCCAGTGTGCCCTTTGCACTGATCTAGAGCGGACCTATCGGCTGCGCCTACTTTTGTCGATAAATTGCACGGTACGTCTAATTTTGGAGAAAAGTTGCAATTTGCGGTTATTTCATAATTACCTTCGCAGCGAAATTAAAGTGCGTGTTACTTGGTGGAGTTGTGGTGAATATTACTTATTATTAAGTTTGTTGACGTTAACATTTTTCTAGCATTACTTTTTAGTTTCATAGTAAAAGTAGCCCTAAAAAAAATAAAAACCATCAAATCATAATTACCGTTATCCTAATTACCCTCGCCACGATTTCAAATTACCGTCGCCAATTTGTATTTCAAAGGCGTTTATCTTTTTTTCTATGACAGATATTTAAAAAACTTTTACACTGTTATACAGTGCTCTTCAATATCTACAAAAAAAAATATATATAAAAAAAATAAGAATAAAAAATTACATTCTTTGAAATCAGTGAAAGGACGCTGGATTTCCACATTTCTGGAGAACGACCCAACTGCAAGACTTAAATACCGCGAAAAAGTAAAAGGTAACATTTACATATTTTAAAAATCGAAAATTGGTTGCTACTTCTTATCTACTTATCAACGTAATTAAATTTTGAGATAAAGCGGAATAAAACAACAATATATTATCTAAAAATATAATATCTACTTGTAATATTTATTTTTATTCGGGTTATCTAAGAATATTTTCAAACCACACTGTGAAATTTTTCAAACCCACACTTTATTTTGTGTCTCCTATAAAACAAAAAAAAACAATTCTTATCTGCATTCAAATATTATAGAATCATAGTAAATAAATCGATGAAACTATTTTATTGGGCTTGACAATACATAATTACCGTGGTAATAATTACAGCCAACCTATTACTAACTTCACAATGTATAAAAAGTGATAAATAAGTATAATTTTTTTTTTAGTGATCAGTATACATAATAGGGATCAGCGATACGATTTTAACACGCTTTTATTAGGTCGACCTGTATGTAACTACGTAATGGAATCTAAGGTAACTAATTTAACCATCTTCCAAGGATTGTAGCGTCATGAAAATTGGCAGCTGTATGTAGTTCTGATGACAATAAAATAATATGGTACTGTCGAATTGATCTGATGATGGAGTCGGAAGATATGAACTGGAACTTCATGATGGAACATCGTATCATAGCTGTGTTTGGACTTGTGAGAAAAGTGTTGGAATGAACTTTGACCACGATTAGGTTTCAAGGTCTGATGATGAAGCCGGAAGATAGGCACTGGCATTCCATGATGGAATATCGTATCATAGCCGTGTGTATGTGAATATCATAGCCCAAAAGTGTTTTTTTTAAACTATTAATTTATTTTTAGTGATCAGCGATACGGGACCGAAGAAATTTGCATATCCTTTCACTTCATATAATGTCCTATATACACAATCTTACATCTCCCTCCTACCTCAACGAGGCTTTTACCGGGTTAGGAAGTCATGGTCTCCCACTTCGTTAAGTCAGAATAATGCCCTATGTATTCCAAAACAAAAAACCACTTTATTCCTACTCTTTCTCTGTACATGCAGCTCGACTGTGAAATCAGCTTTCTTCGACTATTAGAGGCGTTAGCTCGCTGTCCACCTTTAAGCAATCATTGAAAAAGCATTTTCTTTCACAATAAGTATGAACCATAAATTCTAACCTTTCCGTTATTCTCTACCTTTCCTTACCTTATTTTGACAGTTTATTTATTTACTTATTTATTTATATATTAATATATGTATTATGTCCTTCTCGAAAATTTATTTATTTATTTACTTTTGGCTTTAGATACACACAAAATGCATAATATATGCTATAATTTAAAATTTAATTGTACTTGTATCATATTCTACTTCAATTTTTGCCTACTATTCATTTCACATCAGCATGTTGGTTGAATGGAACATATTGTAATGTAGCAATAAGTCCGCCATTGTACCTTATTTTTAATGTGCAATAAAGAAATTTTCATTTATTCATTCATTCATTCATTCATAATGATTGCATAACGCAGTTACCCACAAACAGCCGTATTCAGAGTCGACACTCAAGGGGTCCCTCAACTCAAGTGTGCCCTAACTTGTCAGATTACTATTCAGAAACCATACTTAAATAAGCACTCAAGTAGGCTACTCGAGTGTGCCCTTAAGGGGGGCATCTTCCATACATTTTTGTATTCAGAGACAATACTTGATTGTCGAGGAAGCTAAAATGGCCGAAATTTCTTAAGTTTTGAACTGTCAAATTCAAGTGAGGTCTCGAGCTCACTTTGGCGAGTGCGCGTTGAGTATTCGAATAATTAATGCGTGTTTTTTGTGAATTAAATCCATGAATTTGATAACTCTTTGGTTTATAATGATTGGGCCGATTTTATAAGCGTATTTACCGCGCCGCACGCGTCGTTAGGTAAGGGATTTCAACATCTCTTTGACTTCTACTCCACTGGAGAGTTTAAAAAACATTTCCGCCTCGCCATTGCAATGTTTTCTGATTCCACGAAAACCGCGGATTTCCGATTCCGCCTGATGCAGTTAGTGCTGGCACTGAAATTCTTTGCCACCGGCAATTAGCCATACAATGCCAACCATAGCTATTATTTCTACCCATATTTTTGCTTATTCTTAGGTGAAGAAATTCTGCATCGAAATTCGGCGCAAAAAGAAGCGAACTAGCAAATGGCAAAACGAAAAGACGAAAGAGCGCATCGAGGAAATCGATCACGAAACCGACAAGAAAAATACGCCGACGTCGAGCAAACGTCAGTGACAACAGCTGATGCACCGACGGGTTTTTTCAACCATAGAGCACAACCATTTTGTTCAAAGACAACGAAAACTCTATAGACCGTGTAATAGAAATGTATTAGTTTCGAATTAGAAATGAATCCAATTGCTTGAGGGTCCCTTAAGTGCATACTCACTGAAGGGAGCCCTTAAGTAACGACTCTGAATAGCAATTTTGAGGGCGGTACTTGAGTGTCACTCGAGTGAGTGTTCACTTAAGGTGTACTTAAGTATCGACTGTGAATACGGCTGTAAGGCGTGTGCATTTACAAGTGGTAAACGGTAGGTACATACAGTTTGGGATACACTGCATCAAGTTTTTAGGGTCCTGCGGTAATGCTGTTAAGGGATAATGTCCGAAATTCCAGTCGTAAAGCGTAACCTTCGCAGTGTACAAAATAACATTTAATGCATATTGTAAGGATCGCTTTTAGAGGCGTTTCGGCGTCGACCGCTTGCGTTTTGTGTTGTGACTGGGGACGTCGCGTCGGAAAACGGACCCACCAATAAAACGCCCAGCCGACGCAGCCTCCAAAGAGGCGCAAAAAACGCACCAGCCAGACCTGCACTGTCGAAACTGTACTGACGAATATTCGTAGCGGTAGACTGAATTGCATGTAGGTATGGGATATTCGGAAACGTTCTTAATGACATGCTTTTTGTCTAAAATATGCTGAGATTTTTGAGAGATGCTGAGTGAAGGATAACCTTTACAATCATTGTTAATCATTAAAGTAGGGGAATCAAATATACCAAAAGACCACGAGTACAAATTAAATTAATACCATGATCTCGCCAATGCCGTCACTAGGAACGGCTTCACCGTTCACCTTCACGCGGTGAAAGTTAGAGCTCGTGGCCTGCCAGCCAAATCTCTGTTTCACCTTTTTGAAGATCTTGGTCTCTCCTGTAAAATAATCAACTCCTTTCTAGAAAAAATATCTAAAACCGCGATTTACGCATCTCAAATTCTATGGCTTTGAAGGGGGTAGTAAATAGGTGGTAAAGTGAACGCTCACATGTGCAATACAGAGGTCCTGAACGTACCACAGCCGGTCGTTAGTCTCTCACTACCTCACAAGTTTAATAAAAAAAATATTTTATGATGGGACCGACTTTGGTCGGTGATTTCCATGGCAGCTCCGTTTGTATTTTATTTATTTCAAAAACTAAGTTACTGGAATATTCCATCGTGGACGGACAAACTTACAGTAGTAGGTACCTTTAATATGCATAATAAAATATTTAGGAAGCTTTATCGCAAATGAAATTATTAAGTACTCTTGTAAGGAATATCTCCACATATTGCGTGAGGCTAAAGTCACGTGACATCTTATGGTAACAATAAAACAACAATAAAAGCCGTAACAATAAAAGGACCCTCAGTCTTTATTTTATTGTTTAGCAGTGAAATCAAGATTTTTTTCTTTACTGGATGAACTCAAATTTAGCACCTTTAACACTTTTTTCCTGTTTTTTTGGTTACTTGTTGATGTTTGTGATTGGTTCATAATACAACTGTGTCATTCTATCCTATCACGTGATCAGGGTTGCCAGATGTGAGGTGATTGACCGGACAGACCAGTTTTGACGGGGCTTGTACGGTTTTCAAAACTATTAAAAAACGCAGGTAACAGTTTTCCGGTTTTTGGTTTTTGCAAACAGCGCGGTACAAAAATAAAATTTTAATGTTTAATCGGTATTTTTGTCCCCGAACTCTTAACCGGGGAAGTCCCTTTTTAATTACGCAACATACAACGGACGCGCAATTTTTCGTATAGACGTGTTATTACGCCACGGCCGCATGACGTATTAACACGTCTATACCTACGAAAAAGTGCTTATAAACGACTTATAAATACACTATTTTTTCTAGTGTGTACCCAGTTTAGATGTAATGAAAAAAATATAATATAAAAATGTATTGTAAACGTAAGTAAACTACAACAGAAAAACCAAATTTTTGGTAAAGATCTTGGGTTTACTAAAATCTTTCAAGTGCCAAAATAGCGGAAAATGTTGTTTTCAGGCATGTAATTTGCAAAAAATGCTCGAAAGAGGACCCCTGGACCCTCCTCACATGGAAAGGGAGCCTTTTTCCAGTCTCTAGCCGAGGGCCCCCAATGGAGCCAGGGTTTTATAAAAGTGACTTTAACAAATTTCAAACTCCTTAGATAATAGGGCTCAACATGCAATTGCTTTCGATAATAGAGATCAAAAAACCAAATATATAAGTATAGAGCGATTGTTTTACATTTACTAACAGCGCGTTCTCATCAATCGGCGATATAATAAGCATATTTACGAGTATTTACTAAAATTTAACGATCTAATATAATTATAAAACTACTAACTAATTATCACGATAAACAATAAATAAATCAGCGCAGCAGTATTAATCATAGGTATGCGTGGATTCCAGGTTAATATTAAATTTAATGATGATCAGTAAAAATGTCAAAGAGGCATATGGCCTGAGCTTAAATTCGCATTACGCATATACAATAACGAAGCCATAATGGTAATTAGTAATGAAATCATTAAAGATTTATTGGACGACACGGACGGCCAGCTCATTTGCGGCGAAAAGACAGGCCAAAAGCATTATCGCGGCCCCGGCGAGAGATGAAGCGGATAAAACCTTTATTACACCCAGACATTAGCGATTGTAAAATTTATGAAACATAAACAAACGCATCATTTTTTACGCGAAATCGGATTTAAAGGATGATAATTTTAAATTGGCCCGACTCTACGTGAAATATGTATTACTAAGCGATTAAACCTGAAATTTAAGATAGGTAGGTAGGTGTCTAGCATTGAAGTTTGCATTTGCGTCACAATTTGATAGGTGATTTACGCTTTTATGATATGTGACTGACTGTATATAAATTATATTCTTTTTATACATATACTGCCGCGTTATGGACACAATCCAACATTATTTCGTATACCTACGTAGTATGTACCTACTCACATTATTATCTGCGGCTAAGCCATTATTCATCGATAACTGTATCTAATTATAGATATATCTTCTAGAGTCCTCGCTAAAGAAGAGGTGTTTATGTATTACTGTGTTAGCGCCGGCCGAATTAACGTTGAAAAAATCCACAGAGCCTTAGCAATCGCACTTCGCAATGAAGATGACATTAAAACAGCGCTAATGGAACGATTAGCTGTGAAAGACTTTGTTTATCTGGGCTCCATGATATGCAACGACGGAAACTGCGAAAAGGAGGTCTCACGCAGAAGCCAGATGGCAAGATCGGCCATGAGCAAGCTAGAAAGGCTGTGGAAGAATCGGGGTATAAGCAAGCAGACTAAGGTCAGGCTGGTTCGAGCTCTGGTTTTCTCGATCTTTCTCTATGCATCGGAGACATGGACCCTGAAGGCTCGTATACGCACCAAAATCGATGCACTGGAGATGTGGTGTTGGCGTAAAATGCTAGGAATCCCACGGACAGCACGCCGCACCAACAAATCTGTCCTGGAAGAACTCGGCATCCAAGTGAGGCTCTCCACCGTATGCATGAGAAGGGTCCTGCAGTTCTTCGGTCATGTTGCCAGGAGAAACCCAGATAATCTGGAGAAAATGCTTTCCGGGGGTCATGTGGAGGGAAGAAGAAGCAGAGGCAGATCAACGGCCGGATGGAACGACCTCATCAAAGAAGTTACAAAAGGGTCAATACAATCTGCGACCCGCCATGCAGAAGACAGGTCGAAGTGGAGGAGCCTCGTAGGCAAACTGTTGTCTAGTGGCCACGATCCTCAGTAATGAGGGAACGACGGAGAAGAAGAAGAAGAATGGAACGATCTGAACTATTGACGGGTAGCAAACGGTCTCGTGCAGCTTGGGGCATAAGATCCATTGTGTATTCGTGTCGGTTCAACTCACGATTCCGCTCCTATTCAGTAGCCTCCTCGTGTGGCTAGTCACCCCGGGAAGGACTCTCGCATCTCAAGCGTCACGGCTTGTGGATCGGTTTCTCGTAAAGGGTTACCTCCCGGTGCTACTGGATGGTTTGCGCACCGTGCGACAATAGTCAATCGGTATGTGAACTCTGACTTATTACTGAAAGCGTCAGGAGAATATGGAAATATGTATACTGTTTCCTAAGCAGCGGGGGTGGATGTTGACCTGTCGTCAACCACTCTTGAAATGATCAATTGGCCACCTGATTCTGAATTCAGAGCCGGGCAAAATATAAAAATGGTCCGCGATATATATTTAAACTCAATCACCGCTGAATATACGGCAGGTAGAGGTCGCGCAAGCGACTTTCAACCCGAAACCAGTCAGGACGTTGGAGGTATCCTGATAGTAAATTCCAGACGGTGACATTCTTCCAAAACTAGTAGTCAGGGGAGAGGCTGCCCGTTGGTTACCTTTCCCGGTGCCTCGGCATACGACGTCGTGACGCCTTATGGCGACGCCGACTCGTCGGCCTCTGACGGGCATGTTGGTAGGTTTGTATATTCGTCTCTAAGTCTTCTACGCTCATCACCTCACGGGAGATTTAACGATCATTATCGTTAAAACTTTCTGAGGTGACGGGTTTGCTCGTTGTAGTTAACGACCTTTGGGTGCACTATTGACGAATGTAATAATATCTTATAGAAAATAGCCCTTACATTAATTACTTTTTGCCTCTTATCTATTCACCTAAACTAGAGGTATCTAGGTAGGTATCCTGGGTTACCCAAACTTTTATTATTTTTTGTTTTCTTTAGACCCCCCCCCCCCACCGTCTGCCTATATTGAATTTTGCTAAACTTATATTTAAATGTGTTTTTGACAGCTGCCCCAGTACTGATACTATTATTATTTATTCTGGACACGGACGCATATGCGTTCGATCGCGTTGATTACTCAATTTTTATCGACAAAAAATATCGCGCCTATTTGCCACATTTGTTCTGCCGGTTATCATTGACCGATGATTGCCCAGTCTAGCACCATTGTTTTCTAGCAACACTTCTGGTGAGCACTTTATAACATAGCACTATGGCGTCGACAAAACCACATCTGAAGGCGAGCCCTTGATAATTCCGGCTAGTCTCCAGTAATTGTTCGTCTTAATAACCTGGTCTTATGTATTGTACACATACAACCCACGAGTTGGACTCTTGGAGTTGGCGTAGTTAGACTGTGAACTGTGTTAGTGCCTAAGTCTCTGCGTTCTCTTCATGAGAGAGAGAATGACACGATGTTGTTATAACTACCTGAGGTGGCGGTTTCACCAGTAGTAAATGACAACCCGCAATGTCCCGCTCGACATTGATCTGAATATAGATTTTTATCGGGACCAAAACTCCTGTAGAACGGTATTTTTGCATCGTCATTGTGAATACGACAATTGACCGAAACCGAGTTATTTATAGGCATCTCCTGCAGAGAGGGTATGTTCAGCGGACACATTGGTCAAGATTGGTGACACACCACCTCGTTTTATACGGATTATTGCTAATTTATCCCAACTAAATTACTTTCCAATGAAATTGCTGAATTCTCTTGTGGCTTCCAGCAGTTTATCTAATCTGACTTCATTAGGTGCATAGAGCTTCAGATCAGCATCATCCATGCAGAAGAAGTATGAGAATGTTAGTCAATAGCTTATTATTGGTATTATTTTATTTTTTTTGGATACTAATCACTAAACGAGTAAGTTTGTTCGTCATTTGACGTAAATGTCATAATTATTTTTGGAACATATGCATTAGTTTCTTTGCATTGTTAGTATATTTCTGTTTTACTAATAAAGAAATAAAAAAACCAATCATAGCGACTACAGTAGGTATACAACATATATATCTGAACAATGAAGCGACACTTCTTTCGACGCGGTATGTGAAAGACATGAAATTTCTATGACAGAAGCGGTTTCATTCATTCATGAATGGAAACGTAACGCTAAGTAACGGAAAATTTTAGGAAATAATCGAATTCTCTGAAATTGTTACGTAATTTATAAATAACGTTTATAACATTTTTATATTTAAAAATATTATGAATAATGAATATTATGAAATTTAAAAATAATATTACTAAATATTATTTAAACACTTATTGAACAAGTATCTGCTCGCCATTGTTCAAGAACAATGGCGGTCTTATCACACTAAGGCAATCTTTGACACATTGAAAATAAAATAAAATTATCTTAAATACTAAACAAAATAATAATAGGTCACTGACATAGGAAATAAGACTTGGGGAGTTAATGGGCCCTTGCTGAGTTGGCCACGAAGACCCATTCTGTTCAGGGTTGGTCACACTCACGGGTCAACACCTATCCGACGGCCTCCACGCATGAAGTGCGAGCCTAGGTAGGACTCCGGCCTTATGGTTAGTTTCCCCTGGGAATCAACCTTCTGGCGCTCCTGGACAGTCTGGACTGTCCTCCTGGACTGGCTTATGGCGCACCGTGCGCCATAAGCCAATCGATTGCGCACCCTGACTAACAGTCGGGGGAGTCTGGAAGCAATACTGTTTCCTATCGAGCGGGGGTGGTCGCGGACCTTACGGCGACTGCTCTTGAAACGGCCATCGGCTATCCGATCCTGGGTGAACAGCCGGGCAAAGGACGCTGTGGTCCGCGACAGATTCGGTACACACCCTTTCACCGCATCGTAAGGGAGAGTACCGTGCAAGCGTAACCAATCGAGAGACTGGAGTAATCTGGTCACAATTGGAAGTAAGGGCGTGAGCGTAAGCCCGCCGGGTAACACTCTTGGCTATCTCGCGGTTAAGGCGTTGGCCTCTTACGGGTTTGTGGTGGAGCTGGACGGTGGACTGTTTTGTCCAAGTCTTCTGCGCTCACTCTAGGGAGATAGAACTACTAATCGTTAAAACTTCCTGAGGTGACGGGCTCGCCCGCTGTAGTCGACAACCCTAGTTGACAAAGGAAATAAGGATGGGAAGCGTGAAAAGGCTATATATATAATTACTGAGAGGAAACACTTTTTCAGAAGAAACCTAAACCTAGAGGGCGATTGAACGCCTCGGATGTTGGGAGGGAGCTGGTTCCATAATCGAGCTGCATGGATAGAGGGCTTGGGTTGCCAATAATATTATTCTGACGAACTGAGTATGAGACCATGACTTTCTAGCAGGGTGACCTTATCCTTGAGATCAGATGGTGAGGTGGGATTTTTGAGCATGGAGTAAGATATGTAGGTAGAAATTAGGTCAATATGTTGTAATTCTATTACATTAAATAAAATGAATAATGTAATGCAATAAAAATAAGGAAATTATTAGGAACATATTACAAGTAGGATATCAATTCTTTAAAATAAAGATAAGAAGGAGATTCTTTTATAAACTCAATAAATGTACCCAGTGTCAAAAATAACAAAAAAGTCAGGATTGTCAAAAAGAAAAAAAAATGTCTTATGTGCTTACATTGCAAATGAAAATGGTCAATATGTTATTATTATGTACCTAATATTAGAAATAGTCAATAAATTTTAGTCTAATAAAAATACGATTAATTACCTATTATAGAAATAGAAATAGTCAAGATGCACATGGATAGGATATGTACATTTCTGCAATTTCTAACCTCTAGCCATTGCATGCGTACCTGTAGCCAAGAGGCTGACAAGCGATCGTATAACCTCACGCAGACATTTTGTAGGCTCTCCAGTTTATTAGGAATTTCTTCATTTGCATCATGTATGCAAAATAGGATATATGTACCTACCCTATGAAAGGACTAAACAGTGATTGTACTAATATCTGCTTCATATTGTAATTATTTTCTGGTAGGATTTTTTTGCAACCATCGCAGACTATGAATATCTAAATAAGTTCGATTTCCGATTTTATTAGTTTGTGCCTGCCAAGAGTTTGCGTTTGCTAGTTGGTGAGTAAGTACAAATTTTTTAGGTGATTCAATCGACAAAAACATTTTTTTTCCCAACAGTGGCAATGGACTGGGATTTGTTCCTTGGTTTTTTGCCCAGTTTGATATGTGTTATTGCCCAGTTTGTTATGTATTGATTTAATTGCCCAGTTTGATATGCTTTCAGATCGGAATTCATTGCATTAATGGCCGTCGTAAGTTTATCCGGCTTAGCGTGAATATATACCTGCAGGTCATCTGCATACAGATGGTACCTGCAGTAATTGGATTGACGTAGATAGATAGAATGTAAGGAACGATAGAACTCGTCCTTGCGAAAAACTAGCCAAATAACAGTAACTCCAGTAAAATGCGGCCTTTTTACACGACTGCCGAACAAAAAAGGAGAGTATTGTGATCAGAGATCTTATATGTACGAGTATGTTTCCGTTTCTTTATTCCACATTAACTTCTAAACGCTTGATCCGATTTAGAAGTGTGGGATATTGTTAGAATCGTTATATCTACCTGTCTAGAATCGTTATGTCTAAGGTAACCTATGACATCCCAAGTGACATAGAAACATTACATTACATTACATTTTCGTCGTGTCCAATTGACGGCTAAAGACCGCTCTTGGACGTGTCAAAATAATTGGGTTAGGTAGTAAGTTTCGTTACTACTCTTCACTGAACATACATAGGTAGTCAAGAATTAACTATAAATATACATAAATAATCAAAATAGAAGCCTAATATTTGAAGTAGTTAGTAATTCGAAAAGATACGTAGTAAAATTATTCATCGTAATATTCAAATAATAATTGTCAGTAAAATGTTAATTAATCAAATTAAATATACGTTATGCATTTTAAACTAAAAGTACAGATATAAGACCATATAAAATAATCAGACAATAAGGCTCTACTTTTTTAAGTAATTTAAATGAGCACAATATTTGAAAAATCATGGCCCTCAAATTTGGCCTCAAAATTGGCCCTCAATATTAGCATCTCCTTGATGTTTTTTTTTTATTTTTTGTCCTCCTCCAGCTGTTTAAATTTTGTAGGGAGTATATTATAGAATTTAATGCTAAGGTACAAGTATCTTTTCTGTACTTTTGCCATTTGGAAACAGATTTGGAATTGTGTGGTATTATATAGCTACGTCATCTCGAGTGGCATAGGGTACATATCAGGTAGGTACATAGTTGTCTAAATGTCCAAATGTCAATAAATTAACCTAAATATATTGTGTTTCGTGTCAAACTGAAAGGTCTGATGGAGTACATTCCGGAAATATACATTTATCTATATGGATACAAACATAAACCACAAATATTGCATAGAAAATCGTTAATAAAAATAACTATATATACAATATTTCACTTTCTGTAACGGCAGTCGTGTTTTTTTAATATTTTAAATATACTTACTTGTTGTCCAGTTTAGTTTACTTGTTAACAGAAAGTAAATAACTAAATAAAAAGTTTGATGTAATCATTATTTTATGGTATTAATTGTCACAGCGTATTTCAGCATTTCTAAACTACATAGGTATTAGGTTTTCCGTTTTTTTTTTCACACTGGCCGTTTTTTAATTTTGTTATCGATAGTGGCTATATTTCGAAGCGACAAAATACATTCCATTCCACCAACTTTTTTTCTGTAACCGATTTAAAATGCAACTTTTAGCAGATCAACTCAGTTCCATTTGAGTACCTGCTTTGGCGGCGCGCGGCGCGACCCACGACCAGAGGACGGGATTTTCAGAAAACGGTTTCTATTCCAGAAATCGCGGCGGTGGAAACTTTGTGGTTCGGCAGCAGACTCTCGACCGCATCCCAACCTGTATTTTTCTGACAATTGGGGGTCATAAAACGAGATTGGGGCTGGCGAGGATCTCTTTTGACCCAAAACGCCATATCAATCCGGTTGGTAACTTGTGAGCTGTATATTCGGTAATTGATTTGTTTATTTCTTCAGCAGGTAGGCGTAAATAGATGTATTGTATTGTACCTATATGTCGTTTGGGAGCTAATGGGCCTGGATGCAGTTTGGCCACTAATACCCATGTGTTCAGGGTCGGTCAAACTCACGGGTCAACACCCATTCGGCGGCCTCCACGCAGAAGTGTGAGCCCGGGTAGGACTCCTGGACGGTTTACGCACCGTGCGACGTCAGCCAATCGATTATGCATTCTGACCGACAACCAGGAGAGTCCTGAAACAGTACTGTCTCCTATAGAGCGGGGGTAGTTGTTCACCTTACGGCAACTGCGCTTGAAACGACCAATCGGCTACCCGTTACCGGGTGAAAAGCCGGACACTGATGCCGTGGTCCGCGATAGATTCGGTAGACGCCGTATCACCGCTACCATACGTAAGGGAGAGGACAGCGCAAGCGAGCTTGAACCTGACCGGAGTATTCTGGTTGCAACTGGAAGTAAGGGCGCGAGTGTTAGCTTGCTCGGTGATTAACCCGGTTGGGTTGTTACGGGCGAGTGGCGTAACTAAACGGTTGACTGTTTACGTCCCAAGTCTTCTACGCTCACCTCACGGGAGACAGAACGATTTAATATCGTTAAAACTTCCTGAGGTGCCGGGTTCACCCGTCATAGTTGTCGCACCCCTAGTTGAAACCTCTAGTTGTATATGTCGTTTATTTTATTGTCAGGTATTATTTGTTGCTAGATAAATATATAGTATAATAACAGATAGATACATATCTCTAATTGTAATAACAACTTCAAACTAATTCATATTTTCAATCCATAACTTCCACTATCTTCGAGATAAACATTTTAAAAACTAAGTATTCCTCAGTTATGCGGTACACCACATTGAGGTGGTGACCCAAAATGGGGTCGCGAATCGTGATAATGGGATCGCCAAAACGGAAGTAAATGTAAAAACATCTGCAAAAGGCCATCGAGAAATTGCGGACATCGCCCACAATGTGTTATTTGTTCGGAGACATTAAGCAAGCGAGAGCATGAACTGATTAAAATGAAAACGGACCCGAAAACTAAGAATCTTACAGTTGAAAAAATATGAACGCTAATTCTACTTATCTTTATTTGTGTATTTAATAAACAAGTTTGTTTGTTTGTTTAAAAAGCTTTATTGCACACACAAAAGAATACAATGTGGTGGGCCTATTGCCAAGTGGCAATATCTTACGGCTATACCGCCAGGGTTATTGTGACTAAAGGTTTATGTGGGAAAATTGATTCACAAGTAATAAATGAATCTACATAATAAATATTACATAATAGTCATCATAGGATAAAATATAAAACAGTGATTTGTAGCGTATGCCAACTCGATATTGAAGGGAGGAGTGGAATATAAGGAAAAGCAAGGGAGACGGGAGGGAAAAGGGGTATTTCATTAGTCGAGTAAGGTTTTCAAGTCTCAGGTTTTCAAGTTGTCTTATCGGTAAAGGCACGGAATTCCAGAGTCGGGTCGCCTGCACTGCAAAAGACCTAGACATGAAAGTTGATGATTGCTGAGGTATAGATTTTCCTGAGAGCGCAATGGAAGGCCATGGGATGAAAGCGGAGAGATTAGATTATACAGATGAGTAGGACTGTTTGACTGTAGTACGCGGAAGAGTAGGACGAGTATGTGAAAATCCCGACATCGTCTAATGGGAAGCCACTCTATTTGCCACTCAAGTCACCGTTAACAAAGAATTCTATAATGGTGATTCTATCTATCAAAGATTCTAATTCTATTAATTTATTAAAGATTATTATTTTAATTAATTTTATTAAAGAATTCTAATTCTATCATGGCAAAGAATTCTATCATGACGTCATAGTGAAAACGAGTTCTTACAGTACATGACCAAGTCATTGAGATGCAAAATAAACATAAACATGCATGGAAAGAAAAAACAATTTATTATTAAAGCACACCAACTAACCTGAAGAAAACATATTATTTATAACAAATAATGTATATCACAACAAGTACATTTAAAAAATACACAAAAGGTCCAGAAAAAATAGGGCACTTATTGTGGTTCATTTTTTATTGGAAAAATAATAAGAAATCCCATAATATTGGTCAGTTTCGATTAAGCAAGGTGAAAAGTGTGTCAACGAATTTAAAACATCTATTTTTTGTCAATTACCAAAATTATTTCAATATCTAACGACATAAAAATTCAGGCGATATGTAATGTGAACGCTTTTCAGTTGGATAAGACACTATTTTAACTACTCGGGCTACTGATGTCAAATTCTCGTGTACATCATTCGGAATCGACATGGTGACAAGATATGAGAATATTTCTTATTTAGTCATTCCTTAAAAGAAGAATATCAGGTGAATATTCTATAGACGCAGTGAATACTATTTTTGGATAGCCCTTTATTATAAAATTAATGGTTGCTACATTTACTACCGTTTATTTAAATTATCTACATATGTGAGATGGGCCCCAGCCGCCTTTATTTTTCCCGACTGTTGTCGCTGAAAAATACTTTAAAGATTTGGGGTAGATTTTCATCTCAAAACAAAAGTCTACTTAGATAAAAAATGTCTGGACAATTTTAATTAGATTTTTTTATAAAAATACAAAAAATAATATATACTATAGATAAAGAAATTACTTAGTCTTGGTTACCTAATAGTCCATATTCCTATTTTTTGTGCCTAGTTCAGCGTCTAAACACGCTCAACAACGGAGACCAATATTCAGCTGACGTTTTGGTCCTATTGAATGTAGACCCTTTCATGGGCCCTGAGTGTAATTTACGTATACAAATACAATACAATACAATACAAAAACTCTTTATTGTTTACATAACAATTTGTTCACAACGGCGGAATTATTGATTGAGCAATTTCTCATAGCCAACCGACAATTAGTTATTATACATTTGTGGTGATGACATTAAAGAGATGAGAATTACTAGGGATATAAAGAAGAAAAGAAACATTGTATTATATCTAGAATGGGTGAGGGATATGAATGTTATTAGATTTGTGAAGATAGATAGTGATTTTTCAGAGACACTTGAACAGTAGGAAGTGAAGTTGTACTTCTAATAATTGAAGAGAGCTGTTTCCACAGACGGGTTGCATGAACTGCAAACGAGTGAGTGAGGCATAAAGAATTGTGCCTAGATATGTTAATTGTATTATCCTGACTTGGCCGCAGTGGAAGACGATTACTACTTAAGGAGTGAGCATTTGTTTTCAGGTAAGAAGGGGTTGTTGGGTTATTGGCGAGGGATACAGTTTAGGCAAGTTTTCGTATTTTGTTTTTGCTCTGCCATGATGGATGGGGATAAACTAGGGCTTGTTAAGGGCTTTAGCAAAAGTCGAAAATCTAGCAAAAGAAAAATGAAGCAGACATCAGGTTCATTTTAACCCGCTTTCGTAAGCGTCCATGTTTCGTAGCGTAAGTTAAGACTGGTCTGATGAGTGTGTTGTATTTATAATTATTTTTACAATTATTTGATTACCTTCGTGCTCCGGGTTAGCAGTCGGGATTTTATATGAAACTCGAGTCCCAGGGAGCATGGATTGTCCCTTACTTCTTCCACCAACCGTCCAATTAAGATTTTTTCAAATTTTATCACGTTCTCGATATTACTTATTACTTCAGGAAGATTGTTGTACATTCTAGGGACAATGAATGTGAAATGGCACTGGTCAAATGCTGCGTACGTTCTTGGCACCATCATATCAGCAGTTTGTACTTCTCTCGTTTTTTTAACTTTCCTGATTACTCACCAGTCAGGTAGACTGACTGGCGAGTAATCCGTTAGTCATATTAATCAGTGCCATTTCACATTCATTGCCCCTAGAATGTACAACAATTTTCCTGCAGCAATAAGTAATATCGAGAATGGATGGTTGGTGGAAGAAGGATGGGATAATTCATGCTCCATGGTACTCTAGGGTTAAATGAATTCCCGACTGCTATATCGGAGTATGAAGGCAACCAAATAATTGTAAATACAAGACACTTATCAGATTATCAGACCAGTCTTAGCTTACGCTACAGAAACATGGAAAGTATCACTTTTCAGACCAGACTCTTATCTTACGTATCAGACCAGACTCTTACGAAAGCGAATTAAAATGCACCAGATATCGTTGAACGCAAAATACTCCACAGGAGCTTCGGTACATGTGGTTGCGGCAAGTGGAAAGGATGGAAAATAAACGACAGTTGAAACGCATTATTTGTAGAAAAACTGAAGGGTATCATATCGTCGGACGACCAAAACTGCGATAGCTTGATTCAGTGGTGAAAAACCTAAATTAACTTGGATTGAACAATCGGGAAACCAAAACTCAGGACAGGGGGAGTGTAAAAAAAATCCTGACGAAGCCAAGACTCACAATGGGTTGAAGCGCTAGGCATGATAGAGTAATGGCTCTTAATATCTCAAATTAGGGTGGCATGCTACCTGGGAACGGCCATATATGATGAACTTTTGTTTCGTGATTTTTTTGAAAAATATAAGCGAATCCCTAGATAAGGAACCAATTTATAACTTAGACTGAAAAAAGTTGCTCATTGCCTTGGACATTCATGCTTTAATCTGGTTTCGAAAACTTTCAGGCGTGATTACTTCTACAATGTAAGCGGTGAGTGTGTTTTATTTAAATTTAATTATATTGAATGTTTAATTCTCTAGCGTCGCGCTTAGCCACATATTTTATTTAGGCCTTAAATTCATTGCAATTAATTAAAACGTGAGAGACCTCCGATAGTTAAGCTAAATATGCCTTAAGAAGCAACACCCTTATATCACCACTGTGGAAAGACAGATTTACTGTGACAGCGCTGCGATCGAACGTTTAGTGTCCGCCCGCTCGCCGACGCATACGCGCGCTGAACCTGTCTGACGCTTCATCAACGCCGGATTTTATTGTTCAAACCGCTTTTCAATACGCTAAGAAGTGTCTACTTTGCTGTCTGCGAGCCGGTTATTCGGTTATTCGATATGGCATCGTAACTTGGGGCTGTGCGGCAAAAATGCTTCTGGCCACCTTTTGCAAAGCGCAAAAGGCTATACTGAGGGTGATCAATAAAAAACCCCACACATATTCTTCCGATGACCTTTTCCGAGAGTATAGAGTGTTGAGTGTAAGAAAAATGTGTGTGCTGGTAACTCTCACTAAATTCCAGAGTGAGTTAGGAGAACAGGAAAAAAAGACAGCAATCTCGTGTAACAAGAAGATCGTCACAAACAAATTTAGCAATACCACTCAGGAGATCCGCTTTTGGCCAATCCATTTTCTCTTATCTTGCCTCCAAACTTTATAATTGCCTATCACCAAACATTAAAGACATTAAAATATCATATAAATTTAAAAATAGTTTAAGTGCCTACCTCTTAAATTGTACAAATGAAGACATTGAACACCTTATTAAATAATTGAATCTTTATAATAAAAACATAATATTATATGTAGTAATATAAATTGATTATTTCTAAATGTTATTTTATTTTAATTTTTCTGAATTTATTTTGTATATTAATAATACATATTAATACTTAATAATATATATATATATATATGAATATATATAAATTTTTATCATGTTTTAAAATAAAACAATATTGACAATTTTCATGACATTTTCCTACGAATTTTTGTTACATTATGTATGATTTTGTTTATTTATATAAATATAATATTATAGATTTCTTAGGATAATTAAAATAAATTGTCTACCTTGGAACAGGCGGCAGCCTAGTTAGGTTAAGACTTTTGTAAATTGAATGTACTCATATTTTGAACTCAATAAATAATTTTGAATTTGAATTTGAAAACCCTACTAAGGTAAACCCCACCTATTTCTTCGCGGGTCGGCCCATTTCAGATATTTTTCTTAGGTAGTATGTCGCCTTAAGGACCATTCCTCTATCTTGACTAGCGATGAACTATTCATCTATCACGAGCTTCACGAATAGCTCCTTTTTTAAATTATTCGTTATTTATATTAACAATTATTTTCAACAATTATTGAATTATAGACAATAAGCAATAGCAATAAATGTCTCCCCTAAAAACAAGAGCCACAGGGCGGACCGCCCCATCGCCTCTAAATCTAAATTAACTAGGTACTCTCATTGCTTATAATTATTGGTAAACTCTTCCCACATTCCCACATTAATAAAATCCACTCTCGGCATTCCGACTTTTTAAAATCAGTCATTTATTCAAGATGCTTCTACGAATTTTATTATCGTGGATTTAAACCGACTGTTTTCCTCTCAGTGATTCACGATCGTCGTAAAATAGGTAATAGTTAAAACGACTGGGATCGTTTTACAACTTACTGCTTTGTGGGTATGTACTCGAAAGATACCGACTTATTTCGTACGTCATTTGGGATGCAGTGTCTAATCCCTTAATTTATAAGCACACTGTTGCGTTTGTTTTGAATTCCCATAAAAAGTCGTGCGTTGTTGATGCACGATTATTTCGACACGATTTTAATGTGTTATAATAATATGTATAAGATGTACTAGGTCCTTAATTATGTAATTGTTTTTTTCGAAATGGCTAATTTTAACATAGCATTAAGAGTACTTAAATTTAAATTTAAAGCCGTCTTATTTCCTTTACAAAAATCAATTATGTATTTGTCTTTCTGTCGTTTGCTATTTGCCCGAATATTCTGTGTGTGAATTAAAAGTTAAATTAAAACTTCTTGCAATATCACAACCGTAAAAACAATGTATACTCTCAAGAACTGCAAACGATGATAGAGATGCGTACGATTAAACCGAACCTGGTCAATCCATCGATATATGATTCCCTAAATGGGCCTTTCGCGGTCGAAAATGACCACTTCAAAACCACTACTGAAAGCTGGCCAGTAGTAGTTTGGTTGCAGTCCGCTGGCAGACAGTCGACCGTTTTCGGTGTGAGAGCTGCCGAAGTTAAATTATATAATCTATAATCTAGCAGGTAGGTAAATTCTTGACTACCTATGTTTTTAGCCGTCAATTGGACACGAGCGGTTTTTAGCCGTCAATTGGACACGACGAAAATGTAATGTAATGTAATTATAACATTATAATTTCATGCTTTATTATTCGATTCGAATCGAACATGCTGTCGCCATCATAGAGCGATCCTCGAAATACGTCGGTAAAACAGATGTCAATACGCCGGTACGTATTTATCGGTAATTATTACGCATCGGTCTAATGTACCGCGCAATATAATGCACTTCATTTCTGTGACATGTATAAAGTAATGCTGACGCCTCTCATTCTATTTTAAGCTGTCTGACCGTTTGTTTCGAGTTCTGTATTGCATTTACTATCTACTGATGAATTTTCAGCCTTTTCAAAACACTTTGGGGGTACTAATTAAAACTGCACCCTTCCTAGTACGCCAGCGCCGGGTGTCCCGGATTCTGGCCTGCTGACTCTACCCCAGCATTCTATGGCTAAAATACTGTCTGAACTGAAAGTATCAGCTCTTACAAAACTCTTCCACTTGTTTGTCGCTTCCTCTTGGACTATTACAGTTTTGAATTTGATTTATTAATTCTCAGCGAATAAGCTGAGAATTGATAAATCGCCGAGCTTTGAGAACACTAGGATTTGTGACCCGTATCTCAAGACCTTTCTCCAATATAAATGTCCTGAAGATGTTATATTTCGCTTACGTTCGTCGCAGTACCGTGGAATTTGCGTCCTCAATTTGGAATCCGCAATATTCGGTCTACAGAAGCAGGATAGAATGTATCCAAAGGCGTTTTAAAACACATCAATTATCGCGGACGCTTCGGCCTTCCTACGTACGAGAGCAGACTGGACCACTTCGGTATTCAAGCTCTAGAAGACCGACGCACTGTGGCTGATATGGTACTGTTACACAAAGTTATCCACAATACCATAGATAGTCCATACCTTGTTGAAAACTTACGTTTTTTCGTTCCTCCGCGATTAATTCGCAATTCACGCACTTTTGAGGTCTCTCGTGCCAATACCAACTACGGGAAAAATTCCATCGCTTATAGGCTGATGTGCACGTACGACTCTCGTTTCTCCACCATCGACATTTTCAACCTCAACCAACCGACGTTCGTTAAAGAATTATTAAATTCAATTGCACCTAACGAGCTTGTTAATACCTATCGTTCTTAGTTATATACTTTTCTTGCAACATATCAGTAGCTACTACAAATATTTATAAATATCTATAAATATTTATTATATATCTATACATATCTATAAACATCAATAAATATCTATATGTCCACTATCCGACCTATCTTTATTTATATCTATATACATTACACATACCATCGTCTAACTCCTTTTTCCTAATCACTTCCAATTCCCTACCTCCCCCATCGGTTTACTATATTAATTTCATATTTAATATGAATTTAGTTTATTTTACAATATTTTTTTAAGTGTAATATGCCGAAATTAAAATGTGTAAATATGCGGAAATACTTTCGTAGGAAACGATTATCGGCGTAATGTTTTTCTTTTTTTCTACATTATGTTTGCACATGTATGTCAATTGTATGCGCTGTATGTTAATCGAATTTTATATGATATTTGTTGCCGATTAAATAATGGAATTGCATTTTATTTATTATATTATCTTTTAATAATTTTTTTTATTATTATTTTTTTATTTTATTCTGAAGACTTCAATTTAGTGTCATTAGCTTTTTACTAAAACTTGTATATTTGTAAGCAACCAAGCAATCAAGCAAACTTGATTGTAATATTGGAGTCCTGTCCACCCTAGAACGGGCTAGTCCCAGTTGGGTGACAGAAACAAATAAGCAAAAGGTTAAGGTTTTGCCATTCGGTTCCTGTTATTTTTATAAGCTAATCAATGTTTCATGGTAATTAATTCTTAAATAAATAAATAAATAAATAAAAAATGTTTCCAGAAATAAAATAAAAATAAATAAAATAAGATTACGCGCTTTAATTTTCTGGAGTATTCAAACTATACGCAGGTACGAATAGGTGCGAAAATATCCTAATGGGTCTAGCCTAATCCCAAAGACGCCAGCTGAAAGCCTTCAACTACTTATATTTATAAAATAACTATTATCAAACTTCCAACAGCGGGATATTCTTTTTAAGGGGTAGCTGTACAATAAACCAAACAAGAAAATTGTAAAAAATATTATTTCAAAATACATTTTTTGATATTATTAGATTTTATTTTACTTGACATTATTGTAAATAAAATAAACGGCTGTGTCACCTCAATACTTTCTCGGAATGTAGCCAAGGGCGTCATCTCATTAAAAAATTCAGTCGCAAACGCGCGACGCCGCAAATTTGATCCCCTCATACGTTAGTATGGCGAAATTGAAGTATTATTAGTTCAGCTTGTGAACAAGATATTTCAACCAAAAGTTTACAGTGTGATTTCAACGTGAGGCCCATCAAGGGATATTTGTAACAAATTTCAAATCTCTAAGTCTAATATTTTGAGGTCGAAATATGACTATTCGCCCTGGTGGACAGATTTCACCACAATCTTTTCAACTCTCGCCATAACCGAATGATGCCCGCATTCCAAATTTCAGCTTAATCGGATAAAGCTTTGGGCGCTATCATGGGAGAATACACCCACACACCCACACAGACACACACACAGACACACAGACGCACATAGCCACACAGACAGGCTTCACATAGACGTAGGCACACAGACAGAGGAATACACATACACAGAGATACACACACAGAGACACAAAGAGGAATACACACACACACACACACACACACACATATTTACACAGCCACACAGAGGAATACACACACACACACAAACAAACAACAAACA
This sequence comes from Micropterix aruncella, assembly GCA_944548615.1. Lineage (NCBI taxonomy): Eukaryota > Metazoa > Arthropoda > Insecta > Lepidoptera > Micropterigidae > Micropterix > Micropterix aruncella. The sequence continues at coordinate 828,968 of OX155950.1, forward strand.
CACAGACGCATATACACACAGAGAGACTTTAATATGGAAATGATTATGAAATATGGAAATGAGAGACTTAATCGTCTCAGGGGTACTCAAAATATTAATTTTCCGCACCCAAAAAAAAATGCGCTTCACACCACTTTTCCTTTTGGTCGGTTGGTAGACCGAGAAAATAACTGAGTTGAAAGTATTCTAGATGGTTACCGAGGAACAACGTTTTTAAGGTTCAATATTTTCTATTTTTACTGGTCTCTATAAATAGCAAAGTAGGTGCACTGTTAAGATGGAATGGAGCTGGTTGGGATGCATAATGGTTTCCCGGGGCGTCGGAGGTTGCAAGCCACCAATCGCTGGACAAAGAGGAGACGATTAAAAATGGCCGAACGCCGTCGCTAATAAAGCAGCAGCCGCTTTTATTGGGCGGCCGAGAAACTCGTAAAACGAGAGAGAGAAGGGTTAACCGACATGGCACAGAATCGAGATAAGACAGAGACCATGCAGGTACACATACCTACCCATAAAACAAGGAATAACTATATATAACATCGAATAGAAAATAACAATGGAGGTGTATTTACGAAAATAGCTTCGTTCGAGATGTGGCTCTATATATAGGTATATATATATGTTGCATATTAGCTGATATCATTGATTTTACACTATAAAATCAATGCTGATATCTATTCTGTTGGCTTTGGCGTAAATTTAGTATGGTGTTTGCAAAGCACCAATAGAGACTGCCCTATGAAGAGTTTTGCATCTACTATATTTATTTTCTATTTATTTTAAACGACAAGATTTACAGAAGAATGGCTATGTTACTCGGTATAGGTTACAATAAATCGTGCAGGAAAAACAAGTTAAACCCATAGAGAAAGACATGGCGAGGCCAACTTCCAGTTTCAGCAAACTTTTAAGTTTAAAAATGAATTTACCTCGTGAATTTTACAGCCCCTGACGTTTAGGCGATGTTGCAACCGCCGTTGTCCAGTCTACCCTGTACAACGGCGGTGGTAACATCGCCTAAATATCAGATGCTACAAAATTCACGCTATAAATTCGTTTTTAAACCTTTTTATAATATAGCCATTTAAAGTTAGTATTTTCGAAAAAAAACAATTTAGTTAAATAACCTAAATGTGAATTACATGGTTAAAATTATATATTTTATCGAGCTGTTTTATTCTAAATCTCCCTGTACCTTTAACAATTTCAAAAATACGTGGCCTATTAATCAAACGATCAGTTTTCTTTATCGGATATACCTAAGGGTTAATAAACAATACATTAATTGTAAAACAAATATATAAAGGACTTACGTGCTTTATCAAATAATAATATTGGAGGATTAAGGGTTTTATAAGCAATAATAGTCGTATTATAAATGTGTATAAATTACTAATGTGATATTTTTTAAATAAATAAATTGGAAATTTCAAATATGTATAAGCCGTATTCAAGTATGTATTTCAAATATTTATAGAAATAGAATCTATTATTATAATAATGAAGAACGTCTTGACTGTAAGATATCGCTATAGCGATAAGTCCGCCATTTGTGCATAAATTGTCTTTTTTATAAAACCAGCGTAATATTCATTAAGTTATGTTTTTATAGCACAATAAAGTTATTCTATTCTATTCTATTCTATTCTAAGCTATGGAAAATGGCTTCATCTATATTTTAAAAGCTTTTAATACTTCTGGACTTAAAAAGCAAAATTACCTGCCTATCCAGTTTTAAATTAATTTTAGATACTTGGTCCCCATATTCACGCGTATTACCCTTTCTTTTAAAGCTTTCATTAAATGGTTTTTATTCATTTAGTTTCATTGTGCTTTGGATGGATGATATAAAATGTTGTTCTAGCATTTGTCAGTGTTCAGATAAATTAAAAAAATAAGGATTTTCGTTTTTAAAATGTCGATTAGGTACTTGAAAACATCAAATGAGGAAATATTGCATTTATATGAAGTTTGCCATGTTTTATTTTAGAGCATTAATCACTTTATACTTTTTTTAAACACCCGCCTTCTTCTTTTATCCCAATATAATATTATTTACTCTAAGGTTTGCGAGACGGGATTGCAAACATGCTAAAACCAATTTGTTATATGGAGGAGAGAGTAGTAATGCATTCGACCATTTCGGAGAAACGGATGTTCGTATATTTTACTTATTTTTTCTGCTTCAATGTTTTTCTTACTAATAAAATGTCATATAGCTTGACGACGGCATACAGCCGAAACTTATAGCCTAAATATTGCAATATAAGTATTTTTACTAATCATTATTTTTTAGGAGCCACTAACCACCATTTATTGTTACAGAATCCATCCTCCATTACTTGTTACAGTTAACTAAGCGCGGGAAGAGGTGTGACTGCCATATACAAAAAAATAGGATTAGGTAACTGCTACCGATCTACGAGTTAAGAAGGGATTGGATGAGTAGCGAACGACGAATTCTTCCTGGTCTACCACGACCAGATAAGTAGTAGTAGTTGTAGTAGTCCATCGTTTTAAAATGTAGTCTCTTGTTTATTTATTTTTCCACTTTGCTAAAAAAAAAGACAATGGTCTCTTGTGATCCGAAATCCTATAGAATAGTCGTATAATAGAAGACAAGCATAACTCGATCTCAAATTGTCGGTGTGAGAGCTTTCAAAAAGGCTTTTTAAAATGAAGCGACTGGGCAGGGGAAAGCGTACCTCTACCTGCCTTACATCTTGTTAGTATCGTAAAACATTTTCTCGTAATGTGCCAACGGAAGCATGAATTGCTGCAATTGTTACTTATTATAGCCGCATTTATTGCATTCTTGCCGCAGAAGCTGTTCCGCCTTACGGGCAACTACGAAGCTGTAAAATAATGATCATAATATTATGCGCAAACTGCGATAAGAAATACCATAACTTATATAGGCGCCTTTGTATTTCAACTACATACACACCGACTGCTGTCTGTTACAGATCATGATGCTCTGATGTATCGATGCTCTCAAATCAGGGAGGAGCGTATCCCCGAAAATATAATATTTTGGGAGAACCAAAAAACGTTACATGTTATCACCATTACATTCAATTCAATTCCACAGTATTACAGTATAATATTTTTTTAAATGTATGCAGATTTACAACAAATAAAACCGGTTACGGATTTCATTAAAATTACATAAATTAAGTTTTTTTTTAAAACTCTTAATAAAACTAATGTACCTTCAATTTAAGAACTACATAAGAGTCTAGTATGCAGGGGTGTGTGTGTATGTGTTTGTGGGAGTGTGTTGAGCGTGTAAGTGTGGAGTGTGGGCGTGTATGATATTAGTAATGGCGTATATAAAATATAATAATAATAATAATAATCAATAAAAATAGCTAAAAACGAATAGTCAGCTTATTATATCGGTTAGGGTTTGATTTACGGAGTATTTGTAAGTGATTATGGAATTATTAAACATATCAATACCATTTAAATGGGTATTATAAAGCTCACAACAGCCTGTGAGTACTCCATTCCTTGATGCATTAGTTTTAACGCGCGGCAATCGAAACAGGTCAAATTGGCGTGTGGTCCTCATTGGGGCGTTAATATTGATCGCTCCCACCAGGTCAGAGCAATCGAATATACCGTTCATTATTTTATAGAGGCACAGAGCATCATTCAAGTTGCGCCGATAACATAGCGAATTTATTTTAAATAGTAAGGCCGCCTCATTAGTAGTATTACAATAACTTTTCGTCTTGAAATTTAAGTATCGAACGAACTTATTTTGGATATTTTGCAGTCTGTTAATGTGGACCTGATAATAGGGAGACCATATTGGAGAAGCAAACTCAAGGTGAGATCGAACAAACGCATTGTATAATACCTTCAATATTAATGGATCGGTGAATGGTTTCGATGCGCGAATTATGAACTAAAACTACACCCAGGTCCTTAATGAAGTGCACGTCGCGATAGGAATGTCATCGATCTGATATGAGTAGTTAATCTTGTTTCTATTTCGCGTAAAGCTTATGTGGAAACATTTTGCTACATTCATTTTTATCATGTTTTTGTTACAATATATTTCCAAAGAGTCGAGATCCTTCTGTAGGAGAACACAATCGTTTTCAGATTTAATAATTTTATATATCTTTAAGTCATCTGCATACATCAGGAATTTTGAATATACAGTTTGAAGCGTAGGCGTCAGAAGGCGAAAGTCAGAAATATAATTTCTGTAAAATGAAAAAAATCTTTTTAAATTTTATTGGTTTAATCGTTTTATATGTCAGGTATTTTTATACGAAAAGGAAGAAAAGGAAACACCAATTTCCTTGGAGTGTAGGAGGAAATATCTGAGACATGCTGGAAAAAATGGTCGATGTTCCTCAGCTTCTCTCGATAGACGTTTAAAATGTCTAGTCTCCCAGTTAGACCTGAGCCACATATTTACTGCCCTAAACGTAAATGAATCTTCTTTTGACGATACATGTCACAAAAATGACAATCCTCTTAGCCATTGGACGAAAAAAAACAGTTTCCTATCGCCATGACGCATAATGTCTGTAGAAATTATCTTGCCCTGCTAATATTGTATCCACATGTCAATCTCTTCTCAAAGGTTTTCTATAGAATAAATCTGTTCCAAAAATTGACACGAGCGTTCACTTAAGTCCCAACAGTAATGGAGTATTACTTGCTTGCTGTTGTCTTCTTTCTCATCTTCTACTTAGACCTTGAAAAAATGATTAAAATTGCACTTTTGCGCCTTTTCACATGACTGTTCGAAAAAAGGAGTGTTATGTGTTCAGGGTTCATCTATGTGTTTTCCGTTTCTTTATTCCGCCATAACTTCTAAACGCGTAAACCGATCTAGAAGTGTGTCGTATTTTTGGAATCATTATGTCCCGAGTGCCATAGGGTACCTTAACTGTCCGTATATTAACATCTTGAGGTGTCGACTACAACGGGCGAGCCCGTCACCACAGGGAGTTTTAACGATTAGTCGTTCTATCTCCCTGGAGTGAGCGTAGAAGACTTTGGACAAAACAATCCGACGTCTAGCTACGCCACAACCCGTTAGAGACCAACGCCTTACCGCGAGATAGCCAGGTATGTTACCTGGCGGGCGGCATTTGCGCCCTAACTACCAATTGTGACCAGATTTCTCCGGTCTCTCGATTGGTTCCGAGTTCGAGGTCGCTTGCGCGGTCCTCTCCCTTACGAAGCGGTGAAACGGTGAATACCGAATCTATCGCGGACCATGGCGTCCTTTGCCCGCCTCTAACCCGGGATCGGATGGCCAATGGTCATTTGTCAAGAGCAGTCGCCGTAAGGTACGCAACCACCCCCGCTCTATAGGAAACAATACAGCTTCCAGACTCCCCCGACTGTTAGTCGGAGTGCACAATCGATTGGCTTGCGGCGCATGGTGCGCAGACCGTCCAGGAGCGCCAGAGGTTTGATTCCCAGGGGAAACTGACCAGGGCCAGAGTCCTACCCAGGTTCGCACCCCGTGCGTGGAGGCCGTCGGATGGGTGTTGACCCGTCAGTGTGACCGACCCTGAACACACGGGTCTTCGTGGCCAACCCATCATGGGCCCGTTAGCTCCCGAATCCTGTGGTAACGACTAATCGTTAAAACTCCCTGTGGTGACGGGCTCGCCCGTTGTAGTCGACACCTCAAGATGTCCGTATATTAAGTAAGTAGTTGTCTAAATATCAATAAATTAACATAAATATATCGTGTTTAGTGTGATTTGACAGGTCTGATTAAGAACATTCCGGAAATATTACATGTATCCATATGGATAAATAGATAATCCACATTATTCTCCTCATGAATTGCACCTGAATGCCAGTGGCAAAACTATTAATCCCACATTGGAACTGGAATACTTACAGAAGCTTATCCAATGGAGAACTTCCAATTATCTCAGAAATATTTTTTCCAAAAGTCGATAAAACTGATCTGGCATCATTTTTTTCCCTCCTCCGTGATGTTATACTTGGTGTACCATAGGGGTTCATATCAGGACCTCTTCATGTTTATACCGCGTCTGTTTGGAAAACTGAGCGGAAAACGCGAATTGTCTCTGCTATGTTCTGTTTCGTTATTCCTCTTCGACATCATGTCTCTCCTTTTCTAGCTTTTGCATCTTTGCTCAACATGAGGCAGTGTCTTCGCCCGCATATGTTGAAGATCATACGGTGCAAAGAACGTCGCTACCTTTATTATAGGATATCGTGTTCTCGGGATGTTCAATTGCATCTGACTCATACGCGTACCTAATCATTTTGCCATCGTTCCCAAACACGCACAAAAAGATACCGGGGAAGTTTACTTCATTTCCAAAAATAACAATAATTACAACCTAAAGAAAATTAAAACGTAAAGAAAAGTTTAAATTTAGGCAGAATAGTTTTAAAGTAGACCTGAAAAATATATGTACCTACTCGTATATTTGTTATGACTTGTAAATTATATTATGAATAAATCATTATTTATAACATAATTGCACTATAACATAATTTCGAGTCAACTCTTATTGCATTTTTCACTATATAATTTCACATTATTTCAGGGTGGTAATATGAGTTTATATAACACGTTATAGAAGGGGGAGAATATTAAGGTCTATCCGATCCCGCAGCTATTGAAATTTTGATCGAAACATGGTATACATACATACTTTCATACATACATACCTGTAGATTAAAAACATATTGTTTGCAAACATTCTGCAGTCGCGCTAACATCGAGGTGTGCTTTATCGATGTCTAAATAAGCGACTTCTGGGTAGTCTAATAACGGGAATGATATACTTTGAACTATGATCTGCTTAATATTTACTGGAAAAAACCTCTGCAACTGTCGAAGGTTTTAAATGCCATTGTAAATTCACCTCATATCGTTCATTTGTGTTTGACAAGACATGGCATCGTCCACGAGTACCTATCCCTAAATTCTTTACGATTTTAGAATACCAAATAACTTTGCCCTCGATTCCTATTGGACTTTTAGATGGCAGAGAAAGGGAGTGCAATACCTTTTGACCGTTAACCATAATCGATTATCTTTCTCTTTGATTTTCTTTCTCATAACATTATTTTCCCTTTCTTTTGGTTTAAATCTATTTTATGTGTCTCGCTCTATTTAACGGAATATTATAATGTTCAATTTTAATGCCGGTTTTAAGCCAATAGAGGACTACATTTTAAGGCAACTTAGTTTGCATGAGCATTTTACTACATTATTTAAATATTTGTTTGTATTATTAGAGCCCTGTCCACCCTAGATAGGGTTAGTCTCAGTTAGGTGAAACTAGTAAGCATGAGGTTAAGGTTTTAACCATTCGGTTCCTTTGTTTTTGTAGCCAATATTGGTTAATAAACATTGTTTTTATAAAAAAATAGGTAATCATTTTAATATATTGTAAAAGAGTATAAGAATATAAGTAGGTATAGAGTATAATTATAGGAATATATGGTTTAAAAAAATTATATTTACATATACATCCAATTGAAGGATTTACCACAAAAATAAACGCGAATAAGCATGGTGGCAATAAAGGCGAAGCAAAAACCAATATGTCTACGAAAGAAAATTAATACAGTGTAGAGCAAGGATAGGGTAAAGAACTATGTTTGTTGAAAGAAACATCTCGGAGCTCTTCTTGTGAGAAGGTGACGGTTTCCATAGTCAGGCAGGAGAATAAAAGGCTATGAATATAAAGACGGCTGATGTTTTGGAACAGAAAATGTTTTATCCTAACTAGAGGCGCGCTATGACTTGATAGAGGAGTTAAGATTTGCTTAAGATAAGCAGGCGAGGTGGGATTATGGAGTACGTTATCGAGAAGAGATAAAGTATGCAAATGCCTATACGTTCACGATTCCTTAGACATTAAAGTTTACCTACTAACGTTTTCTGTGGCATGGTCATTTGCACCTATCTGAGGCAAAGGTTTTGTAGGTGGTTAAGTTTATCCAGAATTAATTCATATGTATATAAACAATAAATAACAGTTTGCAGACGATATTGTTTTATTCAAGTGGTAGGAATTTCTGTAATCTTCGAAGCCGTGAAGTAGACGTTTACTGGTTTTGAGTAGGTACATTGAAAAAAAAATACGTACCTACGTGGGCTCCTTAAATAACGATTTTCCTAACTACAATCATGTCCAAAAAGGACACAATTTCGTAATCACGCTACGCCATGCTTGGTAAAAGTATGTAGCATAATGGCGCGATATCGTTGTCGGCATGTCAAGCGTTCGTTGCCGAATTTGCGTTTATGACATTAGTATAGGTACCTACTGCATGTCTGGAGCAGTCTTAGTAGCTAAAACGTCAAAAGCCGCCAGTTGGCTTGCTAGATGTAGCCGTGACCTTATCGATTGTATGATATATAATTATCGAAATTATGCCTACATAATATTATGCCTATTTGTCCAAATGGTAAAGTATTATGCCTATTTGTCCAAAAGATCAGGCGACCTAACTACTTTACCACCGGACCAGTATTCGATTTCAAACTGAAGTTATCCAAGTTCAAAGTGGCCAGTTACATAGGTAAGAACTTAATATATTGGATCGTCTGTACATGTCTGTACATTACACCAACATTTTTAACAAATCTAGAATATTCGATGATGTTATCATGGATTTGTATGCGAGGCAGAGACAAGGGATTTATTAATGATATGTTTTGTCCGCGAACAATTATTGGCTCAGGACTTGACGGATTTATTATGATACCATGTAATTTGACCCGTTTAGAAATATGATCTAAATTTGCAATTATAAGGGTGACAGTGGAAAGACCACTAATACTGTCGTGGGTGTAGATTTGCAGGTCATCAGCATAAAGGTGGTAAAATGTTCATATCCCCTTCGCAACAGAGTTGATAAGCATCGAGGACAACAGAGGAGGTAGCACTCCCTTCGGGGAATCACGCAGTGAGCCAAATCATGGTAATTAACAACTACCCACCCGATTGCAATGTACAAGCTGCCTTGGTAAGTGTTTGATCACTTTCTTCAGGGGCAGCTGTAAATAGCCAGTGCTCGGATAGTACATCCGAACCCGACTATGTTTCAGCCGATTTGAGTGAATTTCCTTGCCGCCGTTGGAAGGAAATGTAATCAATCTGGTTAAGGAATATGAGGTTTGAATTTTTACCAAATGCTTTCCAAGCGTACAACCTTCTTTTCGGCAACAGAGAACTTGCGCACGACAGCGAGGTTATGTTTCAAACAGAACTATAATGGTTTAATAATATTCTTATGGCTCCAAAAACGAGCCATAAGAATATTATTAAACCTTAAACATAATGAATCATGTCGTGGTCACTTCAAAAATCTCAGTATTCTAACGCTACCATCACTATACATATTTGAATGCATAAAATGAATATTAAAAAACATAGGAAAAATGAAGACCCAAAAAAAAAATCACTCGCATTTCACCAGATGTAGGCACAATTTAGCATTACCCAGTCCATCTCTGGAATTATTCAAAAGGGATCCAAATTACGTTGGAATGGCGTGTTACAATAAACTGCCTGAGAATATCAAAAGTATATGTAGAAACGGAAATATCACCCAATTTAAATCGAAATTAAAAGGCTACCTTATTGCGAGAGAATTATATAATATTAACGAATTATAATTAGATTACTGACAATTTCCATCTCGAGTTTTTTTTTTATTTAACTTGACATTTGTACCATTTTATTGATTATTATATTATTACTATTATTTTTAATTGTCTCCCATAATCAATTATAATTCTTACTTACAGGACCATTTAATTTTAATATTATAATTTCTTGACTATCTGTATAAATATCTAATATAACTCAATTATGTGGTGAGTCTCTAATGAAATATTTAGTATACATTTTAAAGTTATTTTAACATTAAGCGGCTATATAAAATGTCTAAACAACTATGTAAAGTTTTTTGAAGACAATAAATGCGATTTGATTTGATTTGATAATATTCGGTCCTTACCTATGTAAATGCTGTTTTTTACACTGGCCAATTTGAACTAGGATAACATGGGTTTGAGTTGGAATTTCAAATTCAAATAAATATTTGTTCAAGGCTATGTTATTCTTTTTTAAGATTCACCTATTTATTTGTCTTTACGTCTTTTTGTTTTACACATACACAAAATTTCACGCTAAAGTTGTTTTGTTTTACCAAGACAACGCCCCGGGACACAAGTCCAGAGTTGCGATAGCTGTCATTGAAGAAGCTGGCTTAGAAGTGCTGGAATATCCTCCATACTCACCGGACCTTGCCCCTAGCGATTTCTAACTGTATCCAATATAAAAGGAACATCTGAAAGATCGAAAATTTTAAGCTGATAATGCGGTAGTAGCCGCAGTGCAGGATTTTTAGGTGATCGGGATGACGAGCTTTTTAGGAAGGGTATTTTATGTTTATAAAAAAAGATTAATCAATTCTATAAACCTTAAAGGTGGCTATATCGAAAAATAAAAGAACATCCAATAAAAGTGAACTTCATCATACTAATTACCACTTCATATTGAGCGCCGTAGTGTATCTTCAATTGGGCTCGTTTGCGTTTCTCTTGAACTAAAATCGGAATGTAATGTAATGTAAATCTAACACCGCACGAAATGTGTTCAAACTATAAGGGCTTCTAAGTTTGACACCTGTCTACTGCCTAATCTCGGTGCTGGAAAATCGACTATAGTTCATTTCATATTCCGTTCTAACGTAGTGCTCTGTCTCTATCAGTTGAACTAAGTTCCTATTTTAGTTCACGAAGAAACGCAATCGGGCCCATTATGTTGCGAAACTACTAGGAGACACTCCCGTGCTCTGGTCTCATAGCTAGGTTGTATGTTTCGAGCAAAACATTTTGTCTTAGTGTTCGAGACGCTTTTATGTGCTTTTATGGCGCGTTTGCGAGGGAAGGGACCAGAGGGGTACGTCTCGACGAACGCCTTTGGTTAGAGTTACGCGCGTGCGAAGGTTGGCAAAATTTTCAAAACGTTTGAACATCTGCGTTGGCGAAGTAGTAGGTAGGGCAGTGTCGACTTCAACGGGCGAACCCGTCACCCCAGGATGGTATAACGATATATGATCATTCTTTCAGCCGTGGGATAAGTGTAAAGACTTGTAGCTCCGCCAACAAGCCCGTTAGAGGCCAACGCCGCCGTAAGGCGTTGGTACCCTTGTCCGGATAGGTACCACCGGGATAGGTACCCTTGCCTTGCCCCCTAAGGCCTAACTACCAGTTTCGGAATGATATCTCCGTCTGGAATTAACCTTCAAGATATCTCCGTCCTCCCGACTGGATACGGATCCGAAGTCGCTTGCGCGGCCTCTACCTGTTGTATTACAGCGGTAATTCATATTTAATTTATCGCTGACCAGGGCGTCTTTTGCCCGTAGTGCCACACGAGATCGGGTAGCCTATAGGTCGTTTCAAGAGTGGCATAACAACAGGTCAACATACACCCCCGCTGATTAGGAAACAGTATATTTTCATAGTCTCCAGACTCTTTCAGCAATTAGTCAGAGTGCACAACCGATTAGCGTCACCGAACGGTGCGCAAACCGTCAAGTAGCGCCGGGATGCAATCTCACCAGGATAAACCGTTTCACCAGCTGTGAGAACTGAGACGCGAAAGTCTTACCCGGGGTAGTCTTCCACGCGCGAGGCTTCTGAATGCGAGACGTAAATGGACCTTAATACCCAATCTGCACGAAATCATTCGCTACTAAACCATTCGTGACCGAGTAGTAGACTTGTGGCAGCCATAGGCGATCCCTTGCAGTCGTGACGTAGCTCGCTTCGTTTTCAATTTAGTTTTAACCCTTCGATGCTAGCTATGAAAATGAAATTTACGACGGCATGTTTTAAACTCGCGAAATTTCTTGGTAGGGGGTATTAGTGCATGCATACTTATGTATAATGGTTGCTTATTCAATGAAGGAGACCTTTTTTGCAGATATAATAATTATATAATTGCATAAATACGGGGATCGGCCCGCGAGTTGTCGCAACAGAAAAACCATCGATCGGTGGTATTGGCATTCTAGCGGTTAGGAGACTGGTATACTGTGCAGACTGTGCTCAGGCACTTATCCAGACTTCAGTTTCGGGGGGGGACGAGACATCGCGGGGGTAACAACGCGCGAGGCACTCATCAAATTTAAATTTGCCCGTACAATGAAATGAAAATACGCCGGATTTCGGATGTTACATTCGAACTACCCCCTCCCCCCGTATACGTGCCTGACAAGGTACATACGTGGCGGATTCTCCCTGATTCTCATTTTTTCTCGACTTAATTCTTTACTAAAAAAAAACTGGGGGGGGGGGGCGTCCCTTATGCTCCCAACCCTGCCCACTAGATAAGTCCCTGATTGTGCTGTATGAGATTGTGCTGTATGAGATTGAGAATATTATTCGTAATTACACTATAAAATCAATGGTAACGATAAATGTGGTAATATGAGCGAGCATCTCTGTACGTCATAACAAAATGGCATGCGGGCATTTATCCTTTGAATTTTGTTGTTTTTTGTAGACACGGACCATACACCACGTCACAATAGTTAAAATAACTGAGAACCAAAGTGTTAATTAACTCGGCGAATGATCGTTGTTATATTTGCACACGTGGATGCCCAATAAAGTTTTCTAATTTGCGAAGCTAACTTGACATGTCTTTTTTGCGTGTTCGTGGTAGGGGGTATTAGTATACCTAGAGCGAGAATTGTCAATCAATAAAGAGTTGAAGGCCGTCATGTTGTTAAATGTCGCGTGAATTTTGATACAAAGGAATTTTTCGAGGGTTTGCTTTTATATTGCTTTTAATAAAATTTAAAAAAGCATTTGGTGTTTAACAAAGTGCATTGTAATTACTGGCCAAATATCGGTAATAAAACTTTTTTGTCACCAACTATAAAGTAAATATCGACATATTATACCTAGCCGTCACTGTTGTTAAGCACAAAAACTCCAAAACTCCATAGGACAGGTAGGTGGTAACTAGTAGCATTGATTATATCTAAAACCTACCTACCGTTATTAACCGCCCTACCTATACGAACGCACCTACGTGATACGTCCGTTATATTATCGCCTGAACGAAACAAGCTGCAGCCATCGATATATAGGGCAGATATGCTCAGAGAGAGAGAGAGAGAGAGAGAGAGAGAGAGAGAGAGAGAGAGAGAGAGAGAGAGAGAGAGAGAGAGAGAGAGAGAGAGAGAGAGAGAGAGAGAGAGAGAGAGAGAGAGAGAGAGAGAGAGAGAGAGAGAGAGAGAGAGAGAGAGAGAGAGAGAGAGAGAGAGAGAGAGAGAGAGAAAGACATTAAACAGTATGCAAGAGAATAGCACAGCAATGTTCATCGCAGGATCGCTCGCACCGGGAAGTACTGGCGGAACTACTAGTGGCGGTGATCCGTAGTAGTATTGAAGTGGTCCTTTTTAGGATCCCGGTAACAAACAAAAAAAAAGGGGTCGTAAATGTATCTATGGCGTAAAAAAAATCTAGTATAAGGCTAAACAAAAAAAACAACGATTTTTTACCTACTTTTTGAATAATAACACAAACTACATAGGTATTTATTGTAAAACGCATCGTCTGTTGGTTTTGCTTTTTATTGAATGACATAAAAATAAAATGTCGATTTGTCTGTCTGTATGATCACTAAGATCTCCGAAATAAATGGACATATTTTGATAGTTTTGCAAATATATTTTTTAATAATGTATTATATATAAATTTCTACTTGTTTTTTTAAAAATCTCGAAATAAACTCCACTATGTGTGAAATAAAATTACTATGTATAACCAATACAATCTTGAAAAAGTTTACATTTTAAAAATAAAAATTGTCAGGACCGAATTCAGAGTGAAAGCGTGACTCACAGAAAATAGAATTTCCCAATATCTAAAATCATGTTTCTCAAAATAAAATAACGGATTCGATTTTTCTATTCATGTACTTACACAATTACTCCCTAAAATGATGGATTTCAAGTGAAATGCCATCATAAATTATCAAATTACTGAACTTGCGTCGGTAAAGGGCTCCCTAGACGATCAAGTATGCTTGACAAGCATCGCGTCGCGGGCTGGGAGAGAATTGTAAACCGCAGGAAAAATGCAAATATTTTTAAAAAAATATTTACTAAAAATGCCTAATTGTGTGGTTTATACCAGGGAGACAAGTCATTAATCAATCAATTACGTCTAATTAATGTTAATCCCTGGTATACACTACAAAATTAGGCATTTTTGGTACTTATACATTTTAAAAAATTAGTTGATTTTTCCTGCGGTTTACGATCCCTTCCCAGCCCGTGACGCGATGCTTGTCAAGCATGCTTGATCGTCTAGGGAGCCCTTAAGACCAGAGATCACTTTTTCTCCACGAAAGTCAAAAATCCGCTGACATTCCATGTTCTACTGACGAGCGCTAGCGTTTTGAAAATGCCTAAGTACTTGTTCGTTTCAGCTTACTAGTTTTCCATAGGTGGAGCCATCAAATAAAAAAAGAAGAAGAAAAGAAGTAGGTTTCCATATGGCTTTAGTCTAGCTAGGATTTAATCGAACCAAAATCAGATTCGTTACTTTTATTCCAGAACTACCTAGTTGTATTCAAAATTACATTTTATAGATTGTATTTGAATTACAGGAGGTGAAATTATTTTATAACTCGAATTACATCTTTGGTGTAGTTTGCTTTAACACAATCACGATGTATTTTGACCAGCCGATGTAGGTATTCTACGAATTGAAAACATCCCCAAAACGACGGTTTTTCCGCTACAAAAAAACATGAGTCGCATCAATAAACAGTACAATATCACAAAAAAAGAGACCGACATCATTATTTTCCTGATATCATTGTGATAATCTTTCATGTTTTATGGCTTTTTGTTGCCTCAGTCACATCAAACGCTGTCTGTACCGCCACAAAATGCTGAAGAAACTAATTTTTCGTGTTGGACTACGTGCGCCATCTATCGATTCTCACAACAACTCCTTAAATGTTCAACTGTCGACTTATAGATGGCGCTAATTGCATAAATTTATAAAAAATACCTCTTATCAGGTTACATAACTATTTCACACTTTTTGCGCGAGCGCAAATATTTATTTCACTTATTATAACTGATAAACAAATCTGTCAGTCAATATTCAAACAAAGCGATTGTTCCTTATGAAACTCTTATACAAACCATTTTGATCTTTGACCCATCTCATTGTTTTGGGCACTGATAAGGGTATTTTACATCATCAATCATCATTCTCTAAAGCGTAAAGGAGGTTTATTTGGTCACACGATGGTTCTCAATATTTCTGAAGTTAACGCTTTAAACGTAGAGCAGTTCTCGTGGATTTTTGGAAATGTTATCGAGCTGTGCACGGAGGCCAGTCACTGGGTTATCGAGAAACGGCCGTTCAGCAACGCTGAAGATTTGTGTAAAGCATACGAAGAGTATTTGGATAGTCTACCCGAGGATGGTTTGTAATTTCATCAATTGCTTTTTTAAAACTGTGTATGTGGTTGCTCTTTCATAGGGACAAGTTTTCATGGGGGGCGTACTAAATTGTGCACCTTAAAACCAAAATATTTGGTCCTTACCTATGAAGTTGCTGTTCTATAACGGAAATTTAAGGCCAAAAACTTTGTATAAAATATATATATTTAATAAATAGAAATGTTGACCCCTATTATCTATGCAGATTTGTCATTTTAATGAGAGTTGCTTAATTTCTTTGCTGTAAAACTCTCGACAGGAACCAATGAATGCTTAGAAGGAGTTTTCCACCGACTCTTCACAGTTGATTTTTTCCCTTGTAAAAAGTTATCTAAATTCTGAAAAAAAAGAAACTATTGGAGTAAGGTCTGGCAAGTAGGGTGGGTAACCTGATTCTTAAAAAAGAATAACTTTCACTCAACTCAATAAAATTTCAACTCAAACCCAAGTTATTTAAGTTCAAAATGGCCACTGTGAAAAAATAGCAATTACATAGGTAAGGACCCAATAATTAAAAAAAAGCTAATTTTCAAGATATTTAGGCAATTTATGACTATTTTCAGGTAAGATTAACGTACTACGACTCCATCCAGATTTAGCAGGTCGCTTAGCGGAAAAAGGGCAATTGACGAGCGAATCGACAAAGGAACAAAAATCTGCCGGACTCGAGGAAATGACGGAAGAGCAGAAATCTTTGATTGATTATTATAATAAATGGTAAAATTAGCTATATTTTAAATACATTACTCTAAAATATTTCTAAAATAAAAAAAATAAATAACGTAGAATACAATGTCCCCAAGAGCCAGTGACAAGAAAAGTCTTGTCATTTTAGGACAAAAACTGCAATATAAAATCGTTGACTATCGCGGTTGTTTGACATTATAAATAGGATAGAAAACGAATTTGCCGTCTGAAATTTGTAGCACCCGACGTTTCGGTGACGTTGCAGCCGCCGTTGTCTATGGTAGACTGAAGAGCTGTCAATCCGTTGTTTTGCGGGTAGCCGCATACCGCTGCCGCCACTGCGTAGGTTATAACGGTGGTGGGGGGCCGGGCTCGGAGCGCGGGAATTTTGAAAATCCATCTTGCACACAACACTCACTGTATCCTGTCTTATGTCTTTGCGTTCGGCGGCGGGAACTTTTGCGGCGTCCCGCAAAACAACGGATTGACAGCTCTTCAGTCTACCCTAGACGACGGCAGCTGCAACGTCACCGAAACGTTGGGTGCTACAAATTTCACGCGGTAAATTCGTTTTCTATCCTATTTATAATAAAAACTGCAATGTTTAAAAAGTTGCAATGTATTAAAAAAGTGACATGGAACTAAAGACTATAAAGGGTAGATGTTAAAACTGAAAAACACACTAAAATTACGAAAATAGTGGTGTAAAAATAATATTATCATCTTAAATATTACGTTTTTATAAATGTTCAAAATTGTGAGCTGCGGAAATTGCTTGTTAATTTTGAAAACACAACTAATACATATCTCCCAAGAGTAAATTAAATTTTGCGACTTAAAACCTAAACCATTTTCAAAGTCAATTTACAGAATATTGAGGTAATTCCTTCAGATTACTATATAATACTTAGTGTTATTGTTTAATTTGCATTAGACTTCACTTTCTCGTCTCTTAGTAAATAGACTGTCATGTTTATAGCAATTATTATTGTTTTCAGTTATAATGAAAAATTCGGATTTCCATTCATAATCTGCGCGAGAGAAAACCAAATTCCCTCAATCATTGAAAGTCTAATGAGGAGGTACAACAACACGCAAATACATGAAATTACAATAGGAATTAACGAAGTAAAAAAGATTTGCAGACTTCGAATCTTGGATCTAGTTTGGACCGATTAAATTGTTTAACATGTGTGATTATCAATAAAATGATTAAAATATTTTTTATTGCATGTAATTTGGAAAAGAATGCTATAGCGCACAAGCTTATTAAATACAAGAGTGTGAATTATTTTCAGTGATTTTTTTAAAGGAGTCCGAGGGAACGCTCGACGACGGCGTGAGGTTGTCCTGCGGTTTCTTGGAATTCCGGAAGGTTTAAGATATCCTCAAAGCCAATCTCCAGATCCCTACCAAGTAGAGAATCACGTAATGCGTGCGAGCTCTGCAGGAATGGTAATCTGCCAACCTGAAAAAAAAAACAGTTAGAGTTAGTGGCTGCCTTATGTATAGATGTCAAATGTGAAAGCTCATATGCAAGCGTGAACCGCAAGTAAGGGTATCAGGGTTGGCAAAAACCCGGGTTTTATCAAAAAATATCTGCCCACTGGGTTATTTCGGGTTTTTTCGGGGATTTTCGGGCTTTTTTGGGGAATTTCGGTTTTTTTCGGAGTTAATGAGAATTTTAAATTAATATATTTTAATTTTACATTAATTTTATTTTATTACCATTGTATTGATTTTTTCTCCCAATTCAAATCTATTTACTACTGAATAAAGATGTAACACTACCATGAAGGGATTTTGCCGGAAAATCGTTATTGTCAGTTGTCGGGGAGATCCCCGTTATTTTCACAACAGGATAAGAGTTAACACTAACGACCGCTAGTGGCGCTGTTTTGGCGCGAAAGTATTGAGTAGTAGTGCTGGCAGCGTTTTGGCGCGAAAGTATTGAGTAGTAGTACAAACGATTTTAGAACTAAATAGTGTATTGAAGTGTGTATAAGGGTCTTTGTCGCTTGAAGAGTATTATAATAGTTTTGTAATAAATCAAGTTGAGTGTTCTACCATGTTTTAGCATATTCTGCTGCCTATCGACGTAACAATATTATCCATAAGTCATCTTATAAATCATGCCAAAAGTAGTTGGCATTACACTTGTCCGGCCAGTTCTGCATCAATTGAAAGACTTCTCAACATTTGGAATGGTCTGGAGTAAATTACGGAACAGACTGGGTGTGTCACAAATACATCCTTTTTTTTCTTTTTGAATAAATATAATATAAATGCTATATCCGTTCATTGATTTAATTATTATAAACAAGTATTTTTTCAGAAGCCCACACTCGTCAAAAACCCTCGGGTTTTTTCAGGTGAGTTTTACCCAATTTAACCCAGTGGGTTTTTTCGGGTTGGGGAAAATTAAGCCAACCCTGAAGGGTATGGCCACTGCACTGGCTAGAGATTGATGATGATGATGATAATAAAATGGGGGATAGCTAAGGGCTACTCGCATTTAGTCCTAATTCTAGGTCCATCGTCGCTTACTTTCGCCTATCGCGTATCTGTTGGCCACAAGTCCATACTTTAGAACCTGCAATCAACTTAACTGGGAGATCACTACCAGAATCCACGATGCACAGAAGTGGCAGTGCTTATTATTTCATCATTCTTACAGCCAAAAGATGGCATGTATATAAAGGCTGCTCCATCTAGCGGTATCTTTTTAAATCATGTTATTTTGACACTGACAGCTCATTCCCGCTCAAATTAGTGACAGGAATTCAGTATCAAATCTCCGCAGTACGAAATGAATCAATTTACGCTTGAACGACGTTGGGAAATATTGAAAACTTATTTCAAAATTTCTGTCAAAATGAAGCACCGACCGCAGGTGGTGTATGCAAATTTGTGATGAAAGTTCGTGAGACTGGCATGTTAATGGATAACCGAAGGTATGCCCGCACTAGGCACAGCCGAGCAAACCAATCCAAGAACATCAAGTCGCCGCAGATCGCAGTAAATGGACATTAGCCGCACGACAATGATGACAATACTGCATAAAGACCTCGGATTATTCATGTATAAGGTTCGAATGTCTCAAGAATTTAGGGCGAACGACCACCTGCTTCGTTATCGCTTTTATGTTTGGGCCTTGGAGCAACTGCAAAATGACGGTAATTTCGCTCAAAAATCATGTATTCAAGGCGCATTTTCATCTCGACGGGTATGTAAACAAATACAACTGCTGTATTTGGGGCACAGAAAACCCAGACATAGTCATAGATAAGCCAATGCATCCTGAACGTATGACTGTTTGGTGTGGTTATTGGAGTGGTGGCATTATTGGCCTATATTTCTTCGAAAATGATAGAGAAAAAGCGACCGCAATTAATGGAGAGCGCTATCAAGGCATGATTACGGATTGTTTATGGCCAGAAATAAAGGATTTAGACATGGGCAATCTTTGGTTTCAACAGGATGGTGCTATGTGCCACACAAGCCATCAAACAATCGATCTTTTGCGCACTAAGTTCGGTAATCGTCTAATCAGCCGTTTTGGTGATGTCAATTGGTCTCCACAGAGCTGCAATTTGACACCGTTAGACTTTTTTTTATGGGGTGCCGTTAAAGATCGATGTTATGCCAACAATCCAGCAACAATTCAGGCACTAAAGCATAATATTGGTTGGGTTATTGGTGAAATAGAGCCTGACACCATGAAAAACGTGCTGCGAAATTGGGCCAACAGGATGGCCTACTGCCGAGCCCACCGAGGCAGCCATTTGAATAAAGTTATTTTCCATAATTAATCAAAGGCTTATTCTTTTCAATAAAGCAACCAACATTGGAAAATATTGAACGGTGTTTATTTTATACCATTTTTAAAAAGATACCACTTTTTAAAAAGACGACTAGACAGAAAAAGATAGACAACACATTTTCTATTACACAATCCCTGTAAACGTAGTCATCAATTGTCCCTGTGCATATGTTTGTAAGTCGGCAGTGCCCAGTGAGTTATTAAAAAACATCCCGCGGCACTTAAAAATTGTTTTTTTTTTTTTTTAATTGTCAACATTTAAACTGGACTTAGGAAGTCTCATCTGGCAACGTTGTCTAGAAATATGGCTCTGAATAATTAACAAACATCTATATGTTCGTGGTTAAGCAAGGTACAGTAAAACCTCTCATAACGAGTAATTCGCATAAGATTTTTTTTTTAAAAATTGCACTATTACCGAGCGACATTTTGCATAACGATGGACACAGAAAGGTGAAGTAGCGCATTAGTTTTATATAGATCGCATGTTCAAACATTATTCGTTTTTTTTTTGTACAAAGTTTAATAACCCTTGCAAAAATGTCCCCGAAGAAAAAGCCACAAGAAGACAGCCATAAGAGAATAAAAGTATCTGTTGAAATGAAACGTAAAATCATTGTTAAAGCGAGAACAAGGTAAGCGTGGCTCATCTAGCGCACACATACAATCGCTTTAGAGTGTTCATTTAGATCAACGATCTGCACTATTCTCAAGAACAAGGACAAAATTAAGAAGATAGATGCTTCAAAGAAAGTGTCAAAAATGGTTACGATGATGATGTCTACGATAAAATGTCTACGAAATTCTTGATGTTGTTGAAAGGTTGCTTCTCGTATGGATAAACGAAAAGCAATTACAAGGCGACACTATTAATGAAAACATCATTTGTGAGAAGGCGAAAGTCATTTTCGCTGACCTCGTTAAGAAAAGGAAGTACAATTTCAGGAAAGTCATGGATGGTTCGAGAAGTTTAAGAGAAGAACCGGCATCCACAGCGTTGTGAGGTACAGTGAAGCAGCAAGCTCTGACACAAAGGCAACAGAGAACTTCATCGGCGACTTCAAGAAGCTTGTAGATTTTGAGGGTTACCTGTCGCAACAAGTTTTTAATTGTGACAAGACGGGTCTCTTCTGGAAAAATATGCCAAAGCGAACCTATATAACAGCAGAAGAGAATGCATTGCCAGGCTTTTGCATGCATCCCAGAGAATGCATTTGATTAAACAGTAAAAATAACAAAAAAAAAACATTCTTTTGACATGGAACGCATTATTGTATTTTACATTAATTTATATGGGAAAAATTGTTTCGCTTAACGAGTAAGATTCTGGAACGAATTATGCTTGTTATGAGAGGTTCTGTATACTGTATTTTTATCTACCTTGAGTAGGTTGACATTATATTAGCAAACTTTAAAAGCCCGTATCTCTTTTATTTAGAGTTTGTGCGAATGTTTTTACAGATTCGTAATCAGTCTGGTGAATATAGTTGGGTGACATAAAAACAGCTTCAATGCAGACTATTAACCTAAAATGTAGACTATTAACCAAAACTGCATATATACCATGTTTTGATATTAGGAGCGGACAAGTTTACGTATATAAAAACAAATTGATTACCTTATTCATTGCATTCAACTCCATAGTAAGTTTGAGAGGTGCGTGCAGACCCTGTGTATTTCTCAACATTGTTAGATTCATTTTCTGCTGATTCATCGCCCACTGAAATATACAAAAAAAACAATTTTCAAATAAATATTAAATATTCAAATAATAAAATTAAGCAACATACATTTTTTTCGGAAGCTTCCAAAGGATGAGTGTATCCAAGCTTGGATTTCGTCGCGGAGAGGCCATTCGAGAGCGGATCGGCTACTCCGAGGAAACCCTCACTTATTCCAAGATTATCGACCGGCTCCGGTCTGATCTTTAGGGCTGGTAGTCCAAAACTCTGCAAATGAATGAACACCAAACATAACCTCTCGGATTCGGGAATATTCTATAATTAGGTACCTATACTGCAGTAATTCCTTCTTTTGTTTCAACCTACCATTTTGCAAACTTTGTGTTTTCGAAGATTCACGAATAAATCCCGGAGAAATCGTGCGTTAGATAGTCGTAAAACCGGGAAATCGTACAATTTTCAGCGAGACACAAAAACGACAACGAAATGACAAAGCAATTTAATTTCGTGCTTTGTGTTCTATGATGTTTGACAGCTCGTCTCTATAGTCTATGGTGAAAAATCTAAAATGTTTATGGAAAGAAATACCAGCAATGGGTCCCATCAAACTTGCAGAAGGCAAATTTGCAGACGGCAATCTTGCAGACGGCATTCTTGCAGGCGGCAGTTTTGCAGAAGGCAATCTTGCAGAAGGCAGTTTTGCAAATGTCAAAATGACCTAACCTAACCTAACAGAAAAACTTAAAACATTTTTTTTAATGTTTAGTTTGATGTATAAAAGTCATCCACTACAAGGATGCCGGTAATTAATGTCACTTCGATTTTAGGGAAAGAAAAACCTAACCTAACCTAACCTAACAGAAAAACTTAAAAACTGTACTGAAGGTTGCCGCCTGCAAGGTTGCTTCCTGCAAGGTTGCCTCCTGCAAATCTGCCCTCAACAAATTTGGACCTGTCAAAAGTGACATTTGTGCAAAATTGCCGCATGCAAAACTGGCGCCCCCCCCCCCCCCCCAATCAACCGATGTGATTGATTGACGACAAATTCAGTTATTTTCTTCCAACAAGAAAAAAATATAGAAATAGAGCTTTTATGTCAAACGTTTTTAGACAAACTTTTTCTAAGCCAACTAAATGAAATAAATTTCATCGGGGTCTTATTATTTATTATTTCAAATTAGATATCATCAATCGTTTTTTCTTATTTCACAGAATTACAAATTTTGAAATATTTTTCCAAAATGTCAGAGTCTAAAACAAGAAAATCTATTTGGGTGGATATTAACACACATTTAATAGATAGATTAGGTGAAAGTTGTTGATATGTTTGAAAATTTCAGAATCCTGAAGAAGAGATGAGGGAAAAATTCAAAGCAAAATGTCGATTTTTAGCAGCCGTAAGAAGAGTAATCGATAATCGTGTATGGATGCTACAAACTGAAGCTAAAATTTCAGTAATACTGCTTAATTTAGATGACAAAATACTTCTTTTCAAACCGATAAGAAGGCGGACAGAAGAAGATAAAACTTACCTATTTCAATTAATTGGTGGCTTAAAGTGGTATCAGAGATATCCTTCGGTAATTTACAATCAAAATTCTAAAAAGTTAAATGGTGATCGAATACTGAAATAATAAATCATGTTTTAGACCGTAAGAAAGAAAATGGCGGGTGCAACTACCCTCATGTGCTATGAACCTGGGAGAGTACTTGCGAGACAGAATGGCGAAGCGCATGCAATGTTCTTCATCCTTCAGGGTGAGATAAAAACATCTGTTAATGTTTTCGATGGAGTTCTTATGAAATGGGTAGACGAAGAAACTGGAGTCATAGGTCCTAGGAATTACTTTGGGGAAACATCGCTATTGCATGGGCTGCCTAGATCAAAAACTTATACCACTAAAAGTGAGTTTGACTATGACATAATAGGTATCTTTATGTATCCTAGGTGATATTGATCTAATACCTCTATTTACTTTAGCCTACATCGAATCACTGATGCTTGCTAAGGAAGATTTTAGTAATATACTCGAAACTGAGGTCGAGAAGCAATGGAATGAAGTTAAGAGTGCTATGTCGCGATTTACGTATTTTGATGAATATGATAAGGTTTGTACGTTTTATTTAAATCCTCTGTTAATTTTTTTTTTCCTTTTCTCCTTATCCTTAATCAGTCTTGCGACTATAAAAGGATTTGTTGCCAGCAGCAAACGTTATGAGGATGGTGGCCAGTGCCACGATCTTCTCTTTACAGAACCTGGGCTCTCTTCAGTCTCTTCACCAGGTTTGTAAAATCAAGCAATTTAGCGATGAGAGGGTTTGGGTGCAGTGCCAGGCGCTCGGCGTGCTTTACTTTTAGCCGTGCAATCTCTGCGGCTATTGTTGGCATGTTGAGATAGTCGTGGATCTCCTCGTTCTTTGCGTACCAGGGCGCATTCACAATAGAGCGCAAGATGCAATTTTGGACTCACTGTAGGCAGAGTATGTTGCTCTTGCTGGCCACCCCCCATAACTGGATGCCATATGTCCATATCGGTTTCAGGATCGAGTTGTAGATCAACAGTTTGTTGTCGACCGACAGCGTAGAATTCCTGCCCATAAGCCAATACATGTTTCTGTATTTCATGTTGATCTCATCCCTCTTGTGTTTTAGGTGATCTTTCCATGTGAGTCGTCTATCCAAGTGGAAGCCGAGGTATTTGGCGCAATTGGAATGTGGTAGGACATTATCGCCAAGTTTAACTGGGGGACAGTCTTTCTTCCGCAGGGTGAATGTGATGTGGGTCGACTTTGCCGCACTAGCACGAATACGCCATTTTTGTAACCAGTGGTAGGTGCTGTCTAGTTGTCGTTGCAGTATAGTGCTTGCAGTCTTGGGGTTGGTATCGCTGGCTAGGTAGGCAATGTCATCAGCATATGTTGCAACTGTGATATCCTCCGATGCCGGCAGGTCTGATGTGAAGATGTTGTAAAGAACAGGGCCTAGGACCGATCCCTGCGGTACCCCTACCGCGCTATTAAGAAGGGTGGATCTAGCATACCCCTGTTTCACCTGGAAAGATCTATCAGCCAGGTAGGACGCTATGATAGGAAACAGAGAGTGTGGTAGGCTCTCTTTGGTTTTGGCGAGTAATCCTCTATGCCACACTCGATCAAATGCTTGTTGCACATCTAGAAAGGCAGCTGAGCAGTACTTTCTTTGCTCGAGAGATTGTCTGGCAGAATGGTACACTCGGTGAACCTGCTCAGTAGTGGAATGTGTCTGGCGAAACCCGAATTGATGTGTTGGGATTCTGTTACAGGCATCCATGGCCGGTTTTAGTCGCTTAAGCATTATCCTTTCCCAAAGCTTAGAGAGCACAGGAGTGAGGCTAATCGGTCTATATGATGTCGGTTCATGTGCAGGTTTGCCAGGTTTATGGATCATTATTATCTGAGAAATCTTCCAAAGAGCAGGAAAGTATGGTGTTCTGAAGATAGCATTAAACAGACAAGCGAGAAATGTAATGCATTTTTTTGGCAGTTCTTTTAAGATTCTTGGAGTAATTAAATCAAAGCCTGGGGCTTTTTTAGGATCCAGCGACCTTATTTCCTTTGCAATCTCTCTCGGCGAGGTTGGTGTAATTGGCAAACACATCTGAAAATCGCGGTTTAATATCTCGTCTATATCTGATTCATCAGTTTGACTATCGTTTGGTTTAAACACATTGCCAAGATGAACGGCAAAGGCTTCTGCTTTTTCTATATCGGTTCTGGCCCAGGAAAATTGGGATCTAATTGGAGGGAACGATTGTTGTGTTTTGTCCAGTATTTTGGTTGCCCTCCAGAGGGAATGATTGTTGCGACCTGATGGAGACATCATTTCAAGATTTCTCTTAACGGCGGTGTTACTTAGGAGTTGTAGCATAGTTTTCAGCTGTTTGGCAGCTTGGTTGAATGCAGTTTTATCGGCAGTGAGGCGTGATTGTTGCCACATTCTCCTTAGGTGACGTTTATCTTTAATTTTTTGTCTGATGTCTAGAGGCAGTGCAGAGGCCACTGCAGATGTATAATCAATATCCGGCGAGTTTTTCCACGCAGCTACTTGTATCAGGTTGGTTATGTACTTACAGCCTTCATCAACCTCGCTCTGTGTCTTGAGTGAAATGTTTAGATGAATTTTGTCTTTGAGGTAGGATCGAAAGCTCTCCCAGTCAGTTTTGTGGTTGTGCAAGGACTCTGCCTTCTCCTGAACGATGGTTGTAGTACATAATGTTAATATTACCGGTGTGTGGTCGGAGGATCCGTCGAGACTTGATTCTATACTGGTATTAAGATGGCTGATTCCTTTGGTCACGAAGAAGTCCAGGAGGTCAGGCAGCTTATTGGGGTCAGAGGGCCAGTAAGTGGGGTGACCAGTAGAAATAGGTTGCAGGTGGCAGTAGTCCAGGCAACTTTTAAGTTCGCGACCTCTGGTTACCGTACAACGTGAGCCCCAGAACGTGTGCTTGGCATTCCAGTCTCCGCCAGTAATAAATCGATGTCCAAGAGTCTCAAAGTAGTTCATGAACATAGTTTCGGTAATCTTATGTTTCGGTGGGCAATAAACAGCAGATAAAGTGATTGCGCCTATGCGATCTTCCAGTCTGACAGAGGACGCTTGGAGGTGGGGAGTTGAGTAGGCCTCTAAGAGTGAGTGCTTAAGGCCCGATTTAATGACCAGCGCTGCTCCAGCATGTGCCCTGCCATCTGGATGGGCAGTAGGGTACACGTTGTAGCCTTGGATTTTAAAAGAATTTCTTTCGGTGTTGGGTGACAGTCCATTTATGTTCCAGGTGGCTATGCGTAGTGACGCCATTACGTTAATTTGTTTATAACGGTTGTTAATAGACCTAATAAGGTCGTAATTTGTTGTAAGAGTGAGTCTATTTTTTCACTTTGTTTTATGATTAGATGTTCTATAGTAGAATGTTGTTGAGTGCTGCTGTCTTTCGCAGGTGCTTCTAAAGTGATTTCGCGATGGCGCCGTAGTGTTGCGTCGAGATAGGTTCCTTCTGTATGACGTTGGGATTGATTCGGTATCTGAGGATGTGGATCTATAGCAACTTGGAGTCTGTTAGTATTAGCAGTGACATTTGGTTTAGGTGCTCTATTGTTGGATTTTGTTTTTCGGGCCAGAATCTCTTTATATACTTGGCACCCTTTATAGTTTGCCGGGTGTTCACAGTAACAGAGGGCGCATCTAGCAGGAGTGTTTCTATCCTTTTTGTTGCAATCTGATGTTTTGTGTCCCTCACCACATTTTACGCATCTGTAGGGCCTCATGCAGTTATTTTTCGAATGCCCGTATTGTTGGCATCTCTGGCATTGAACTATTGTCTTTGGCTTTTTGGGGTCTTCTATTTTAACACTCTGGTGATGGATGTATTTAATATCTTTAACGGATTTGTTATTGATACCTGGTTCAATATTTACGAAGAATGTTGAGGTGGGTATTTTGTCAGGACCGTATCGAGCATTGATGATCTCTCCTCGGACTTTGTTCCCTGTTTTTTCAATTTCCTCGATAAGGGTGTCATGTGAAGTGGTGTGGTGGAGATTTCTGATGACAATCCTATAGCTTCTTGTGTCCTTTCTGGTAAAGAAGTGTCCAATTAGTCCTTTCTGCCTTATAAGGTCTATTATATTTTTGTATGTATCCGTTGAGTCTGCCATTATGCGAAGCAAGTTTTTGTTTACGATTCTGTATTTGAAATCAGAGGAGTTGGTGGTGGATTCAATTAGTTTCGTTAGTTGGTTAAGGTCATCTATCCCATATAGTATGATTGGAGGTTTATTTTTAGGTTTAAGGTTGATACTGGGGGAATCCTCTGCTTGGTCAATCTGTAGTCCTGCGAAACGATTTACAGTTGGGGTTGAGGTGGGTGATAAAGAGTCTTGCCTAGTCTTGCGTTTCTTTGTTGTAGGCACGCGTTGCCATGGTGGGGCTAGTTGCTCAATGTCTAACATTAGAGAACTCTCTGGCTGTTGTTGGTTGGTTTGTACTGTTGCCTCAGATAATGTTGATGAAGTTCCATGGAAGGAGCTTGATCTCGGTCTTCCTACAAATAGGCCTTTATGGAAATATTGTTGAGTGTAGACCTTGTCGCTGTTGTCTTGTGATATGGTTGTCTTGTGATATGGTTTGGTTTTGGTTATTTTTATCATTCATTGTTGTTCCCACGAATGGGTCGAAATAGATTGTCGCTCACAGGGTGACGCCCATTCCTGCAAGAAGGCTCTGTACAACGATGTCAACCTGGTCCATCGTGGTTGGCGTTCTTAACTGGTTGACCCACCAGCCACTCATCCCTTGGCACGTTTCCCACCGTAGGATTGGGGTAGTTTTTGTAGAGGTTGTCTTCCTCGCAGCCCGGGCGGTTAAGCCAAGGCCCCCGTTCCTGCGAAACATGACCACAGGGTTACGGTATGAGCGGTTTTTCTGTCAGGGATTTCCTTCCCTTCGCTGGTTGTTTCCTGTTTTGAGGCGCCGGAGGATTGCCTTTCGCCCGCTCCCTGTCTGCTGTGACCAGAGTCACATTGCCCAGGACTTGCGGCGGGGACGCCAGGGAGTCGGACTTGATGGTAGTGTTGCTGGTCGATCGTAACCTGGCATTTTATAGAGACATACTTTCCAGCAGAGTATGCCCCACCACGGCCTACGGCCCTTTGGGGCCCAAAGGGTTGGTAGGGCCGTTACTTGTCTTTAAATATTTGTTCATTCTCCTCCTTCATCCTCTGTTACTTGTCTTTAAATATTTGTTCATTCTCAGTCTTTCCGGTAAGCTTATAGTTGACACTTACCGCTGGGTGAAGGGCTCCCCTTTTGCACTCCTCCCGGGATTGAGTAACTCGTCATTAGTAAAGGACCGACCCGTCTAATGTATTCTGTCCATTGCACCGATTGCCCTCCATCATTTCTTTTTCCTAGTCGCCACTTTGGAATAGATGCCTTGCTACTTTCTGGCCCTTGTAAGACTTGGATCTATGAAAATTATCTTAACTCCTCGTTTATCATGGCCCTTCCTTATTTACGATTTTACCAAAGCCAACTACCTATCTGGAAGCGTTGGTGACAGCTAGTCTAAAATCCTGGTTGTCCTTAACCAAACCAGCTGACCCCTCGACTCTTTTCAGGTTCAAACACAATTTTGTATTAGCTCTAAAACTGCCCTCTCTGCTCTACGCCAACTCCCGAATAACCAAAACTTTGTTCTGTCCAATTCCAAGTATCCGGTAATATCGAAGCGCGTAATAAGTGGCCGTATTGAGTCTAATGAGCTACAAGCCTGTGTAGACTTCCATAAAAAGTTTCTTGCTGGAATCAGCCAGAATGGCACTGGTATGGCGGTACAACCATGAGCGATGTGGACTTAAAGAAGTCCCTCTTGCGGGGAGATTACGACAGCAACAGTATGGCTCATGCTGTTGGCCTTCAATTCCAGAATGATAGGACAACAATTGAGGACTTTTGGATAAATGCTGTATGACTGTACGCGAGAGATGCTGAAATTTTATTTAAATGCCTTTCAGCATACACTTCCAGACCCCAGTAACCACGCTCGAAGGGAGCTACGCTGAGAATAGTCCATATCCCCTTTGTGGCAATGCTCTTGCACAGCTAGACATGTTCTAGCTGGCTGCAAAGTGGCCTTAGACCTTGCTGTAATTTGTGAGGTAATTAGCCTCTCAGTGGCTTGTGCCAACAAGGGTCTGAGAGTACCCTCCAAAGTCCCAATACAGTTTGTGCAAGATGGCTTTAAAGGCAAAAAACATTTCACTACCAAACCTTTCTCAATAATCGAGAAAGCTTCAGATTGGATTCTGGATGTCGAGGAGTCTATTACCAAATTTTAATTTTGTTTCCAATAGGTATCGCTGCGTGAAGCTAGTATCTTAGCGAAAATGAAAAATTTTGCCCCACACGAAACTATCATCGGTGACGGGAAAGGCTTAAAGACGCATGTATACTTCATGCTATCCGGCCGCTGCCAACTAATTGAAAACTTCAATATCAAAAAGACAACTCAAATAGGAAAAACGTTCTACAAACTCGCAGAACCTTCGGAGCCGCATGTAAAACCGATATTCATGCAAGTATGCTTGTTTAACGCCGGCAGCTGCTTCGGTTTAGGAGAACCGATGGAAAATCGACGTATAATAGCGCTGACTCCTGTTGAATGTATGTTACTACCGCATCTGCAGCTGCTGCAAAGGAATACTGCTTGCATCTGGTGGAGAGTCAAGAACTTTCTCGAAAGAAAAATACCGTCGACGGCCAGCCTCTTCAATTCATTCGTTACAGATCGGAAATGGCACGATTACAAAGAAAGTCTAATTGCTGAAACCTTACAAGGTAAACAGTGTGCCAACGCAACCACTATCCATGATGTTCCATATTCAGTGCGCTTAGAAGAAGAAATAGATATTTAAAAACGAATCATCCTATACATTAAAATTTATTATGATAAACAACAATTAATGGCGACGCATGCAAGACTAGCAAATTGTACAAATTATACGAAATGATCCTGAAATCAGTCTAAAATAAAAAAATAATACTTAATTTACGTATGTACTATTTACGAAATGATTCTTTTGGACGTCGTTTGTTTTCGTCTTTGGATTGTCCATTATGATATAACTAGGGTTCGAGAATGCGTCGTTCACTTTGTCGTTCTTCCCATTGTTCTGATGCGACATATTCACATAGTTGTCGTTGTTGGCGTGATTGACAGGACTGTTTTTCGGGTTTTCGGTGACGATTTTCAAATTGGGCTGAAATCCGGTCGGCGATGGTATTTCGCTGTCGGATTCGGAGCCGCGGGCGGGTTTGTTATCTTTGGAGAGCATCGGTATTAATTCCGTTTGGTTGTCTTTAGTCTCGGCGATGGGTGTCGCTTTCCATTTGGTCTGTGCCGGGGGCGTTTTGAAGTCAAACATGTTTGCCTTGCTAGTGTTAGGGCTGTACATCGCGCTGCTTTTGGCGGGACTCATGCATAGATATCCCTCTGCATCTGAAATTA
This sequence comes from Micropterix aruncella, assembly GCA_944548615.1. Lineage (NCBI taxonomy): Eukaryota > Metazoa > Arthropoda > Insecta > Lepidoptera > Micropterigidae > Micropterix > Micropterix aruncella. The sequence goes on from OX155950.1 coordinate 859,729, forward strand.
AAAAGAAAACAATGTTTAGTAGGGTGAGACTCTCCATATTCTAGATATTTATGATCATGTTTCTTGAATGTTTGTACCACAGTATACCAGACAGTAGTGTCTCTGAGAACAAAATTGAAAACGAGGCGAGCTACGTCTCGAGTCTAAGGGCTCGCATATGACCGCCAAATATCTAATACTCCGCTAATGCATATGTTCGAACGTTTTGAGAAATTCGCCGACCTTCGCACGCGCGTAACTCTAACCAAAGGCGTTCGTTAAGACGTATCTTTCTGCTCACATCCCTCGCATCCTATCCCCGCAATCCTTTACCGCTTAAAAATGCGTCTATTGTTCTCTCAGTATACTGTGGTTTGTACCAAGAAGTTAAAATATTGAAAGCCAATAAAAATGTAGTTCTTACTCTTTTTATGCCAATACCATAATATTTAGAAAATTCCTATGGAGGCCCATCTTGCTTTATGCGCCGCGGGGGATTTGTTTGGGAAAATGATCAGTTTATTGAGAAATGTACATGTAATCAAATGAGTGAAGTGTGTCTGCAGCTTTGATGTTTTTAGCACCTCTTGTCTTTGATTTGGGGTGCCTTCTGACTTTGGAACTTGAGGTGGCTACCATCTTCGTCCTCCTCCATCAATAACTCCTCCGGCAAAATAAACTCCTCAAATAAGTATTTTTCCTCTTGCAGCAAGTACAATATCCGATTGGTATGGTGAATGAATTGATAAGAGCGCTAGACACCAGTCCTGTGGTGAGGCGCTCATCATCCAATTTATTCATGTGGAGTGATTTTATCCTTTTCAGTAATGAAATGCAGCAGAAAGAAACGTAACAGGCAAGCAGGTCAAAATTTTCAATTTGTAGGAGGGGAAATGCAGAATGGCATGCGTCATCTAGATGTAAAGTCTCAGAAACAGATTCAATTTTATAGTTTTTGTCGTTAGGGCCTTTAACAAACGTTATGCTTCGCCTCCCTCCCCCCCTCCTAAATTCCCGCTTTCTTTGTCTCATCGGGCACTTGCAACACTTACCGGTTTCTTCGGGTGACTGTATATTGACAGTGACCGGTCCACCGAAGGGCGCATTGACGTAATCTCGACCACCGCTTGGCGAAACCAAGTTGCCGTAATCTGGAGCATTCATCATGGCCAAGTAGTCGTTATCTTGACCTTTCTCAGCAAGCCATGCATTATTCATTTCCAAGTATGGGGAGTTCAGATCAATGTAATGCTATAACAAATAAAATTTATTTATTTCAATTAAGTATAGATTCATGGGCAATCATACTAGATTATTCATATAAAATTTGATGGTTGAAGGGTGTGCTCAAAAAGAGCACAGCTCCTTTTGTATGGTGATGCCATTTTCTAAGCTCCCGGTATTCGAAAAAAATCCTCTTTTGATTAGTGGTCGCTCACTGGTTTAATTTAGGTCGCAAATGCTAAATTACATTGATTTGAGTAAGTAGGTTAGTCTGTAGCCAATTGACAACGCTAAATCATGTAATTATATGTAGCTAGAAAGTGGGGAAAAGGGTTCGAAGTCAACTTTAAAAATGAAATTTTTCAAACGTTTCAATTTGCCAAAAATCATAAAAAGAGAAGTTATGCGATTTTTAACGCATTAAAATTTAATTATTCATTTTGTTAAAATGATCTTATTCTATACGCTACTCCAACGTCGCCAAACATATCCTCATAAGGTATTTCATGGATGGACCACGCTGAACAAAACCTTCTACAAGTCTCAACTGGAACTTCTTCTAGGTTAAGCAAAACAAGGCTCAACTGGAGATTCGGTATCGATGCACGCAATAAACACATCTGGTAAAATTTATAGACATCTATAGAGCATGGGTTTATAGACGAATGTACAGTTGATTGTCATCTGTTTTCTTGCTGCTAAAACAGTTATTTTGGAATCATGTTAGCCTACATTCTACACACATTTTATCGGAGACGCGTTGGGGTGAAGTGAATTCGATGATGTAACCCAATTATATCTACTTAGAGAAATTTCAAAATGATTCTATACGCCACCTACTGTTGCGGATGTACTACATGGTGCGACTTGTAATGGAGTGGTTTGTGTCTCCGCTAGGATGAGCGCCACTCGTGCGGAAGAAGAAGATAGGAGTGATCGCTGTACTGAGCGAAGTGTTCCTTTGTCTTGAATCGATTGATTGACCGAATGAAAATATTTTACGGTTTTAGATGTTTTGACTCAAAGACACCTCTTTCAAATTATACTTTTTGATCTTTTACATTTCGTTTGATCATTCTATATTAATTTTGTAAAAGCGTATATAGTTAGCAAATTCTCACACCCGTCGATACCGCTCACTATGAGTTCCTAATTTCTGTGGTTATGCTTTCACAAATTGATAATACTCAAACATGGCAGCATGCAACATGGCGATGCGTTGCTTGGGTAACGCAATAATACAAACTGTAATTGCACTGTTTTTAAAATGTCTTGTTTATACAAACAAGATCGAATCAAACAATTTTAAGCTTGTACAGACAACTAAGATCTTTCCACCTAGAGCCGGTGGATTCACCGTCGAAACCATTTTCCGTGTTTACCAGTTGTTTATCGCTTTGAACCTGATAAGACAGTGTCACTGGGTGCTTTTGTCAAAGCACTTAAAGCTGATTTTTTTCCCACACCCCGCTCAACACTATAGGAGGGTTTTTTTTTTTTTTTTTTTTTTTATAAACTCTTTATTTGAACTTAAAAAAAGTATACAAAAAAAGGCGAGCTTATTGCCACATGGCAATGTCTTACAGCTAACCTAAACATAGTGGTACATGCGCTGGTTTTGCGCTGTTTTCTTTATCCTGGTAGATCTATAGTTCCTCTTCGCTGGACTTTTGTATGTATTTACACCAATTATTAACCCTTCGAGTAGCGGCATAATTTCATGGCAGACCGCGGCAATTTATTGGAATTTCTTGCAATATCGCCGCGTTCGACAAAAAGTACTATAAGTATGGAACTACTATAGCAATCATTAAAAGAATAACTGTGCAATGATCGCATTGAAATTTCGTATATAGAATATTGAAATATCATTTTGTAAAACAATTAGATAATTATGAATAAATATGAGAAAGTCGAAAAAGTGAAAAAAACTCGGCATTTCTAACTTGTCTTACGGAAAAATACGGAACCCTATTTAGAAATTGTAAATATTATCGTGATCTTTATTAGATTCTCTATCAACGGTAATATTTCGTTTTGCTTATTTACATACAAAAATATTTAGATATTAGCTCATAAAAACCAATATTTTTGACAATGGAATTTTACCAGAAATATCCGCGAAATGATGCGTGAAATTATTCTAGCGGCCGTCTATGTATCTATAGTAATAATGAGATATTTGGTATGGATTTTAGGATGCGTCCGAATTACAAAATAATATTACTGTGCACTCCGGGGCAACCGTCAATGTTGGTCGTTAAGTAGTCAACAGTGTTCTGATGTTCAACCATATTTGGTCGTTACGTAGCCGAAGGGTTAATTAAGAGACTCCAGTGTGTAAACGTGGCCTTAATAGCATCACCCGTCAACCCAGAAAGAAAAAAGAAAACTTGCCGATCGAACTGCTTCTTCAAGGAGACCACCAAGCTTCGTCTCCAACTCGGAGAAAGATGGCCGCTGCACTGGTTTGGCTCTCCAGCAATCCAACATCACTTCATATATTTCATTATTGGCATAACAAGGTTTCTCCATGCGGTACCTAAAATATTTTATTAATGTTTTTAGGAGAATAAATTTGTAAATCAAGCAACATCACCTAGGGATGATTTTCAATAGAGAAAAAAAAACAATAAATAAGAGAGGGTATAATAATCATATTATGCCCTTCATCAGAATAATCTCATATTCATCAGAATAAGTACGAGGTGCTACCCAAAAGTTAAAATAAAATTGCTTATCATAACTTCTAATTTCCACCGTCTCCTTCAAAATAGTCCCCTTGGTCATATTGATCAGCGATCCCACCGTTTTTTCCAGGATTCCATGTATCCCTGGAAGTCTGCAACTGTAAGTGTTCAAAGCACATTCAGAGTTTCTTCCTGGATCTCCTCAATTGTGTTAAAACGACGGCCTTTTGGGAAAGAGAAAAAAGTCGCAAGGGCAATAGGTCAGGCAAATAGGGTGAGTGAGGAATCCCTACCGTGTTTTCGGAAGCCAAAAATTTTTTTTAGCAAATTTCTTTCTGGTCGCTGTTCAACAGTCTCGGTACGAATTTTGCAGCAATGTGTCTCATGTTCAAATTGTCTGACAAGATGCGTTGCACGGACCCGAATGACATTTGAACGATTGCACAATAGCCTCTCGCACTTTTGCGATGTTTTCTGGTGTTGTGCTAGTTTATGGTCGTCCTGAATGCTCCTCGTCGAGACTGTCAATCGTCCATCTTTGAATCGTTTGTACCACAAAAAAGTTTTACTTGTACACATTGCACTCTCGCCAAATGCTTCCACAAGCATGCGATGGGTTTCTACAGCAGTTTTTTTAAGCTTGAAGCAAAATTTGATGCAGGTTTTTTGCTCTTTAAAATCTGCCGTTTAGAAAATTGCCAATACGCTAAAACACTACGTTACACAACCGCACGAAACTCAACAATGAATCCACTCAGCTGCACGGCCATTGGCAAACTGATTCACAGAGAGTACTGTTAGCCACATCTAGCGGCCGCAGGTCGTTCCATCAATGGTTTGCACGCGACATTCAAATTCCCCAAAATTTTGGGTAGCACTTTGTATATGAAATTAATTGTACACACCCTTCTATGAGTTTGTTATACAATTTTTCGTCAGCCGCCATTCCTGGATACGGTGTCCTGGCCAAGGAGAAGAGCTCCCAGAGCACAATACCAAATGACCAAACATCCGATTGCGTGGAGAAAATTCTATCACGTATTGATTCAATCGCCATCCATTTGACTGGCAATGGACCCTGAAATGTAAATGAATATTTCATACATAGATATAGACCTGATAATATCATGATGATAACGTGTAGTCTTTGAAGGAATGGCCTTCGAAACCTGTTTTAAGATACAGAAAGTATACAATGAAGATGCTCTTTTCATTATTTAGATAAATGACCTGAGTCCAAATTTATCTAAATCTGAAGTCATCCAATTTACAGACGATACTAGCACTGTAGTTGAAGCTGACATATAAATACATTCACTGCCAATATTATTACATCTCTTGGTGAACTTGATGATTGGTTCAATGCGAACAAGATGTCTCTAAATACGTCTAAAACTGTTATTTTAAATTTTAATAGCAAGACATCATCTCTAAAAGTTAACTACCCTGTTGAATTTGCGAAATCAAATTCCTCCGACTACTTCTGGAGAAGTCGATACTGTTGTCAGCCTGCTATGCTCTATTACGAATCAGGAGTTGTATAGAGATAACTGAGTTGATATCGGCCTATTACGCGCTAGTTGAGTCATACCTGCGCTATGGTATTCTTTTATGGGGTACTGCAGCGCACATCAACAGTGTATTCACTCTCCAAAAAAGAGCCATACGTGCGATAGTGCGATAGTCCACGGCAGTCATTTCGTGAACACTTCCAAAAACTAGGGATATTGACCGTATATGCGATTTTTGCTCAAGAAGCTCTTTGCGAATTCTATTGCAATAAGAGCTCGGCAAAATCCCATGAGGAAGTACATCGGCATGACACCAGGAATAAAACTCATTACCTCCAACCGGTCATAGCACGTACTGCCAAGTTCCAGGCAATTACCCGGATATATAGACTTCAAACTTTTAATAAATTGCCCGATAGATTAAAAGCGATTTAAAACATCGATTGTTTTATTGTAAATTGTTATGATATAGTCTTTGTTTTTGTAAATTAGAAAGTTTAAAGTAATTAATAAATAAAAATAAAAAACGAATTTACCGTGTGAATTTTGTAGTACCCGATGTTTCGTCGCTGTTGCAGCCGCCGTTGTCTAGGGTAGTGTACCTTAGACAACAGGGTACTACAAATCACCCGGTAAATTCGTTTTTTATCTTATTTATAATGATAAACAACTGCGATAGTCTCCGATTTCATATTAAAAATAATTTACTGTATATCATTTTTGGCTAAATTGAGTAAATAGTTTAAGATTAATTTAATGTCATTCCTATACAATTGTTATGGTTGTATTGAAAATAAATATGCTTTATCTTTATGAGAATGGAGGCCAAAATCATGAAAGCTGGCCTACTCCAGACACACGCGGAATGAACAAAAATTTGAAATGCTGCAACTTATTATGCAGGCATAATTCATAATTATGAGATGGCCAGGGAGACAAAGCCAATCTTGGCTAAAAATGCATCAGAAGAATTATACTGCTATCTGCAGAGTAAAGATTGCTCTCGTAATCGCCAATGAAGACAGAAAACAATTGCCTGTTGTGGAAAAAGTACATATTATTTTATTTTATTTTTCTTAAAAACATACAGCATAAAAAAATACGTATAAGCATAATATATACACCAGTAACAAAGCCAATGATGTTTTAAATTATTTGCTATATAAGGATTACAAAATATGCTAAACAATACAAAATAAATAATACCAAAAAGAATTTAAAAGTAACGGTTAAAATTGCTAGGTGCGAGTGTATGGATGTTAGTGTGTGTTTGTGTGATGGAGAGCGTGTATGTGTGAGGGTGTGTATATGTGTGTTTGTATGTGTGTGTGCGTGTATGTATGTGTGTGTGGGTGTGTGTATCTGTAGTGCGAATGTGCTTGTGAGTGCTTGTGCATGCTAATTCAATCCGATCTGATAATCAGCTTTTCACGTACCTCCTTAACAAAGGATCGACTATTCTGATGGTTAAATATGTCAATATCGTTAAAGCATACATTGTATGCATGCATAACGCGCGGCAATAACGAATTGGAACCATAGTTAGTGTTGAACCTTGGTACGTAAAAAGTTGAGTGAGCACGTGCGAGTCGGGAAGGCGCTCGTATGCTCACCCTACTCAGGAGGTATGAACTGTCCAACCCAGTATGAACAATTTTATGTATATTTTATTATTATACTTACATCGCCTTTTTTCCGGTAGTTGTCACTTTTGTACATACTCTTCGCCAATCCAAAATCACAAATCTTTACAATGTTGTCATCCGCCAAAAGAATGTTTCTCGCCGCTAAGTCACCATGCAGTACCTGAAAAAAAATTATAATGACTTCTTTCCAACTTAAGAGATAATGAAGGGACAAACGTATTCGCCTCAAAAGGTGAGAACGTACCTTCCGTTGCGCCAAATAATCCATTCCTCGGGCGACTTGGAAAGCCCAGCACAACAGATCTCTTGTGCAGAGGGGCCGCGCGTGCGCCGCACTGTAAGTGTAGTCACCTCTATAATTACTCCGCCATTCAGGCTGAACACTGCCACTCGAATTCTGACCACACTCGTTCATGGAATCCTCACCTAAAATTATACAACTTGTAAATAAAAATACAGCCCTGCTCGGGTAGAAGAAATCTAATATTAGTACCTTGAGGCGCCATAGACACAGCTGTTCCCCCGGAGTTGAGAGTCGTTTGAGCGGTAGCACCAGACTGAAGATTGTCTCTGTAATCGGGCTCAGGTTGACGTCCACTATTGAAAAATGACAATGCAGCATCCTTCAGTCTTACATTCGAAAGATCCATAACATCATGCAAAAGGTAGAAAAAGAGTGTTAGTGACAGAGAAAGAAAAAGACACAAGAGTTAGCGCAGCTTATTATTAAAATGAATCAGTCAATTACATTACAGTTTCAGAAATATGTTACAGATAGAGGCTCTGAACAGGTTATTTTAAGAATTTATATATGAACACTGAAAAACAATCCGAGAACAGACAGAAGTTACATTACATTACATTTTCGTCGTGTCCAATTGACGGCTAAAGACCGCTCTTGGACGTGTCAAAATAATTGTGCTAGGTAGTAAGTCTCGTTACTACTCTTTACTGAACATACATAGGTAGTCAAGAATTAACTACTAGATTGTCAAACTATAAATATAAATAATCAAAATAGAAGCCTAATATTTGAAGTAGTTAGTAATTTGAAAAGAATTAGTTATATGAATCAAAGCATGTGTTAATATTTAACGAAAGAATTAAAAAGACCACTTCACTAGACACACTTTATAGTAAACTAAGGTCCTGCCACAAAATGCATCACTAGTTTTCTATATATATTTAAAATTTTGTTAAACTTTATTTTGAAAAAACCTACCTGCTTTTAGAAGATTCTGAAAATGCTCTATTAATAACTCCGATGGCGGGATCTATGGATCCTGTGGTGTGATCTACTTGATCGATATAAACATTGCGATGACGTAGTAGGTAGTTGTGGATGTTGCCATATTGACAGTATTCGACGATGACAAGAAGCTCTCCTGTAAATGACAAATATAAAATGAGTAACAATGCCATAAAATAATAATAATCATAAGAAACTCTTTATTGAAAAAAAATACAGTTTTGCACAACGGCGGACTTACTGCACTACGACAATCTTACAGTCTACTCTAGCGTCGTTGAGAGAGTTAAGGGGAAATTTAAAGACATAATGTTTTACTAACTAGATAATATCCTCCTGAGTTTCAGACACCCATTTTTGTGTTTCTTTTAAACTTCCAGTACACTCATTAATAATTACTTATTATAAGAAAAATAGTGTAAAAAATCATGCACTGGAAAATCTGGTTTTTCATATTTCGGTGTTGCCATTTAAACGCAGTCCCAGAATAATTTTTTTCTTACGTACTATGTATAATACAATTGTACCCAGGAGGTTAAACATATAAATATTGTTTTTAAATTACTTATTGTAGGGTTGATACTAAATAAAAATGTAAAAAAAGAAACAAATTAACACTAAGTAATTATATAATATAACACTAATAATTATGGAAAAAAGATGGGACGTCTTCCATCTTTACAAGAGAGAAGAAATGCTTTTTCAGAACAAGCTTGGATTTTCAAGCTTCTTGATTCAAGATTTCCAAGATTATTTCAAGATTTCCAAGATCACTTCTGCTATTTGGATGGAGCTGGTTTTATAATAGAGCTGGATATAAGGGAAAAAGTAAAAGTTAACCCTTCAGGCCTCGGCCCCTCAGCCGATTGACAAGTTGCTGTCCCAAATTTTTTAGTAAAAATTAGTAAAAAAATTGAATTACGACACTGTCTCACCAAAATATTAATTACTGCCAAACCACTGTACCCATAATTAAAATGAAACATATTAACATAATACAACATAATAAAATCAAACAAAATAAATTAAAATAAAATTAAAACGGGGCCGTCACGCTGAATCGAGTTGTGGCCGATATCGGCCAATCGGGGCTTGAGGGGTTAAACAAAGTTTTGTGACTTGTAACGCTAATGGTGTTAAGTTATCCTTCAGATAAGACGTTGAGGTAGGATTGTTGAGTCTGTTGTGCAACAAGATACGAAGTGTAAGATTTCCGCGATTTGGAATATGCAGGCTGTTAAAGCCTAAATAAATGTGATTATTAATTTCAGTGATTTGCACCTGTCATGAAAGAGTATGGTTGATGAGTAAACCTAAGTTTTTTACAACTCTTGAATACTCTATAACATTATGGGCGATTTGAACTGAATGTAATGAAGACAGATCAATTGACAAGCGTAGTTTTTGTCTGCCAATCACAATTGATTGTGATTTGGTCGAATTAATAAGTTGGCGGCTTTTGGCCTACCAGTTTATAAAGTCGATAGTCAGAGAACTAAGAAAACGAAAAGATTGTGGATTGCACTCGTCAAATAAACTGAACACTTACTTTTCACAACATTTTTGGTGCAGGCGCCCAGTAAATTTACCACATTTAAGTGTTTTCCTAAATGCACCATTATTTTCAACTCTGAAGCTAGAGCTTTGATGTATGCTGGTTCGGCAGTCTTTTTCACCATTTTCACAGCGACCGTTGTCATCTCTTCAGCGTCCAAAATGCCATACGCGTCTGCTTTCATCACAACTCCAAATGCACCGGAACCCAGTTGCTTACCTTTAAAAAAGGATGACAAAAATATCATAATAAGAACAAATGAATTATAGATATTTCTTATTCATACCAAGTTTAAGCTTCTCCCTAGGAAATTCCCACTTTCTGTCGTAAGGCAAAAGCTCGGCTTGTTCGTCCACTCCCAACTCAGGATTGAGGCAATTCGTTTGGCCCTCTTCGAAGTTGAGGAGACCAGCGAGAGACAGCTGCTTCCTGATCCTCATCTCTCTCCGAATCCTCCAGAACAGGTATATTATCACTATGATGCAAAGAATGAGGATAGCAGCGATGATCGCAATGTAACTGGCCTTAAACACCGACTTATCTGTAAATTAAAAGAAACAAAAATGAAATAGGCGGTCACTTGTCTTGAAGGTTTTAATGAACTTGGGGGTGGATAACGAATCACCTTCGGCTAATTCAGCATTCTCGAATTCCATAGATAATGAATATGCTAAAATGCTTACTTTTCAGGATTAAATTGACGTATCGCGAGGTTTTGCCAACTTTATTTGTAACTTCGCAGGAGTATTTTCCTTCATCGCCATCTTTTACATATTTGAATAGAATAGCAGAACTTTCATTTTCGATTGACACTCTCTCGTTGCTGCTGTTTGATGGCGTCCAGGGCATGTCGTTCTGAAATCAGAGGAGAATTACAGGTCAGCTTGTGGATGATTATCTATATCTCTAACCTCGTGACTTCTCAGTTGTTTTTCTTTACGACAAGTAGGCGACCACGACAGTGATATCTCACTTCCGTGTTTGTGCTTCTATAATCACAGCCATGGTCTAAAGAAAAAGAATATGGGGGCGGTTCTCAATATGCTACTACAGTGCTGTTGAAATACTGAGACTGTATCTACTGCACCGACAGTGGTATGCACGGCATAAAAGCACTGCTTACCCTATACCTACCTACCCCATTATGACTACACACAATTCACTTAATATTTTTAAACAAAATAACTACACACAATATTTTTGTTTTTTGGTAGTTTCTATGAAATTATCGTAAATTATCAACTTAATTATTTTTAGAGGAAATGTGGATGAAATCATTCTTCCACCAAGTTTTTGTTATGTTGTGTGTTGTTAACTTGTGATGCAACTAACAACATGTTTTTGTTATGTTGTTAGTTTGTTAACTTGTGATGCAAAAAACTACATTTGGAAATATGTGTTTGTTTTGTAACGATAGAATATGTTAATTTATATAATAAAGATATAGGTACAAGAAAGTCTGGTGCAAATCTTTTTTTTTCAGTAACGATCATATTTTTTTTTTGATCGTTACCATCTATTAGATAAACTTTATATTTATTGACGTCCGGGTGACAAAGGCATTGTTCATGATGTGGATTGTATTTTAGCACAGAAATGCCAAAAATAGTTTTTTCATCCCATCTATTCGAAAGGGACGACTTAATTCGCCTTTAAGTGCGCCCAAAAGTGGTGTTTTCTATAAGAAACTTTATAAGTGCGCCGCAATATCTTTGTGGCTCACTTTTTGAATAAGTGCGCTGCAATTTATCTTTGCGGTGCACTTTTTGAATTTGGAACATTTTAGTCTTCAGCGCTGAAGAAATCGAACGCAAATATTGTTTGAATAAAGACTGGCTGGTATGACGGCCCCTAGTCGCGCCGCCGGCTGAATAAAAAAAAAAACAAATGAAATTAAAAACGCGCGAACAAATGCCACTATCGCCGCCCCCATCTACATCCAAACAAAGAGATTCACCATCACATTTTCCTCAAAATGAGCCAGATTCGGACATTATTTCAAACTCGCAGAATATGAAATCTACAACAATCTCAATTCCTAATAAAACTGTAACAATAAATATTCATAATTGCGAAAATGTCTCAAATGTAAATATAAGTGTTTAGTTGTTTTATTATTAGATAGTATTTAATTTCAATTTAGTTGATACTCTATGTTTTATTAAATAATAATAATTCAATAAAATATGAGGCGCCTTTTATTTTCTCATAGAGGGTGATGAAAAGTAGAGTGTATCACTCGGGCACAAAATATTTTGGCTCGGGCGCTTTTTTGAATCTCTCGCTACGTTCAGGATTCTACTAAAGAATCCCGAGCGTAGCGAGGGATTCTTTAGTAGAATCCCTCACTTCTCTAGAATCCCTCACTTCGCTTTGGATTCAAAAAAGCGCCCTCGCCGTAAAAATATTATTTTGCTCCCTTGTGATACAATCTACTATTAATGCTTCATAATCTATTTCTAAATCAGTTTTCATTAATAATTAATCAATATTAAACTTTAAAGTCCCGAAGGTAAGCAATTTTTAAAATATTACCTCACTTTTTAACATTACTTAATGTTTCATTACTCAGCGACTATGTCAGTCAATTCTTGACTGATTGACTTGACTATTTCGATCCATTTGGGTTTCTGCAGTCTATCATTTGAGTAGCAATAGGAAAATGAGAGAATGGCCATTACAATGTGATAGCTTTGGCGAGAGTGTTCGTAATGATATCGCTTTTCAATAATTAAAAGCGATCCAATCGCGAGAGTATACGAAATAGGGCTGCATGTTACACAAGGAGGTATTGATCTAATCCGTACAAACAGGTTTGAGTGAACTTGCACTTTTAAATTTGGAAATGATCATCTCTTTCACGCTGCATAACTTTGTCTCTCTCGCGCAATTCGAATGACGTCTTTCTCGCCCGCGATCACCTCTCGCAATATGAACTCCTGATATCGCAAAATTGACTGACCCAGCCTAGAACCGAGGAACCCCTTTCTCATACCGTTAATATCATCTGTATATATTAAATGCAATTTCTGGTGCGGGTAATGATTTTTTCTGTTACATATGTCTTTGACATCACCAAGAGTCAAAAGGCAGGGTCATTGGCCCCCCTGGCCTACCTCACAATTTAGCAGTAAGGGCCACTCCATCACGCAGGGGATGGTGCAAATGCGGGCGTGCAGTGCACTGCATTTACTAGCTTCATGACCATCACACTAGGATATTCTGATCAGACTAAGAAAATTTGAAACAAGAAAAAAATCCCACCTTTAACCATTGTATTGAGGGATATGGCTTTCCGATAAAGTTACAAAAGAACTTGACATTTGGTTCGCCGAGTAAAACACTCTGATCCTCGTTTTTGATATTAGAATCAACAATGATTGGTACAGACGGATCTGAAAATAGATAAATAGTTTAAAAAAAAATAGAATTTGTCCAGAATGTAGGTATAATAAAGTGAATACAGAAGTATAGCGGCTTTCTAAAAGAAGTACATACAATTCTGCTACGTTGGGAATATACATAGTGAATAATGCATTAATAAATCCAACGCTGCATTATACGAGGGCTGCATACAAAGTAAATTTACCAAAATTTTTTTTTTAAAACTACAAGATTTTTTTTTAAAAACAAAATTTATTATTGTGTTTAGTACTTCAAAGTAACTTATCAATAAAATCCCCATCCATTTCTCTACACTTGAAGTCAGGGCAAAAGTTTTTTAACCCCTAGAGCCCCGATTGGCCGATATCGGCCAAAACACGATTCAGCGTGACGACGCGTTTTAATTTTATTTTAATTTAATTTGTTTTATTTTATTATGTTTTATTATGTTAATAGGTTTTATTTTAATTATGGATACAGTGGTTTGGCAGTAATTAATGTTTTGGTGAGACAGTGTCGTAATTCAATTTTTTAACTAATTTTTACAAAATTTTTTTGGGACATCAACTTGTCAATCGGCTGAGGGGCCGAGGCCTGAAGGGTTAAGCCCCTGTCGTAGTCCCTCCCGTCCACCTCCTTGAGGAAGTTCAGATAATTGTCATCTTCTTGCAAAAATACTGCTTTTTCAAGGGGTGACTCTGTACATCAAATTCAGCAATGAACAAACAATGTAAAATACCTATAGGCATCGTTGGCACCCAACCGTTAAACCCGAAGAAGTACATACAAAAAAAATCTCTGATGAACTCTCGATATTGGAATCCCCGAGGCTGAACAAGAGATCCATTGCGGATACTACGATAAGTTAAAACAATCCATAGGGAACCCTGTGAGAGACCACCCCTTACTGGACTCCAATTGCTCGTGAGTGAGGAGGTGATATCATCAGGGGGTTTTCTCTGTAGTGAAAGTCGTTCTAGATGAAGTTGAAGTTATTTATTGCAGAACGTAGTTGATGATTGCCAGACGCAACGCTTTCGAATAGTAAGTCGCGGTGTGTGTAGTGTGTGCTCGAAGATGAAGTCGCGGCTGAGTAGTTGAAGATTGGTATCGCGGATAATGAAGTGACTGCTCGTAATTGATGCGCGGCGTGAGACTGACCGAGGATGCTTGACCGGTGTGGCTGACTGCCAGAGGATGATCGCGAAGTATGGCGGTAGACGGTCACTAGAGGATGATAATTAATTGGTCAAATGTATGGGCTTATATACTGTAATGCATGATGCAATGCTGAAAGCGTGGGGGGAATAAGTGTGTCGAATGAATCGATCAGAAGAAATTAATATGAGTCACCGGCTTGCGACTGCATTAATTACCGAAATTAGATGGAATTTAATGGCAGTTACGCGTGTAGAATTGAGTGTGTTTGCGATTATGGATTTCTCTAGAATCTAATTCTTTTGTTGACTTGGTATGTAGGACGAAGTTCCTACAACCCCGAAAGCCAAATCAAGATCTAAGCGGAAGACGGGATAGATAAATTAAAAATTTCTTTACATTCAAACATATTTTGAATAACATGTAAATAATATACTTATAAATAAATTTAAATAACAATTGATTCAGATAAGTTCGTACCTGACACTTTCACGTAAACTTGTCGCGTATCATATTTGACATTATCGACACTCTGCAATTTAATTTCGGTCGCTTTGCATAGATATTCTCCATCGTGGTGTTTCTGGATGTCACGAATCGTTAGAACAGCTTGATTGGAATAGACGCTGCGGCGATTTAAAATCGTTACCTCTGTAAAACATCAGATCAAAATGCATGAACAGTAAAATCTTTTATAGAAATAAATGGGTTATTTTACTACATACTTACCCGAGTCATTAGTGCTAATTGGCTGCATATTTGGCATTCTATACCAAGATAGATCGTCAGTATAGTTGTATAACGACGCTGCGCATGTTAATGATACGTTATCCCCTAATGTAACTTCCAATCCTGAAGAAGAGGAGAAGGAGTCGTCGTATATACCAAAGCCGCCTTCGACATCGGTTACTAAGAATGTGGTTGTCGCTTGATGGCTTCCGAGGCTATTGGTTGCAGTACAAGTAATGTACCCAGATTTGGACGCTGTTATTGATAATAATGATTTTACTTTCGAGGAACTTTCGGTCCTGGTAGTGTACTTATTTTTCTGAAATGAGAAAAAAATATTAATATTGATTCCTGGTACAGAACTTAAAACCTTCGATCATCAAGACAGGTGGTCAAAAGCTATAGGCTTTACATTAAAAAACTTAACTACTAGAAATACAGAGATGCATATAAGGCTTAAAAGGCAAAAAACATTCCAGACCCTTCTCAATAATCGAGAAAGCTTTAAATTGGATTCTGGAGGTTGATTCACTGATTCAGTCTCCAAGCAGTATTGTTTTTCTGAATGTCCTGAAAGCACAGCCCTTTGTCCAGATATAACTCATTAATCTTTATTTATTTATTTTATTTATTTATTTAAAGCAATGCACATAATAAGCGACAAGCGTAACAAATTATATTTAATATCTACACTGCACTAAAACCCATAGCAAGTTGTGTCACGCTTATAGTGAAGATCGGTCCCATGTCGCCCAACTAAGTATGAACACTTGTTCTAGGGCAGACATATTAAACAAATACTAGTTTAAAAAGAAAACATAATCAAAAGAAAAAAAATAAAAGTAGTTTAAACAAAAAGAAAAAAAGCGAAAATGGAAAAAAAACATTGAATTAAATATAAATATGAATAAAAATAAAATATGTAAATATATAATTATAATAAAATAAAACATTGAAGTAAATAGATAATTAAATACACATATCCTTCAGTTAATAATAAACTATATAGTCATAATTTAAATTATAAATAAAATTTGTAATATTTGTAAGAAAAATAAAAAGTCACAATAAAATTATAATACCATTAATAGTAAAGTTTCTAAAAAAAAAAAAAAAATTTAATAGTCACAAAGAAAGAAAGAAAGAAATTGCCTTTATCTCAGAAGATAGAGATTAATGTAGAATTAACAGTTAGATGTGAGTCAAATGTTCCTAAAGAGCACAAGTAGGTATAAACTAAATAAATATATGAACTTGCAAATGCCACCACCCGTAATAGCTTCACTTCATTTTCATGTAACGGCAGCAGCCAAATCTTTTTTCTCTTCAAAGATCTTCTTGGTGTCAGTAGGAACAAAATCAACTCCTTTCTAAAAAATCTAAAGCCACAAATTCTGCATCTCCAAATTTTAAGGCTTCAAAGTGAATGAATGTGGCAATACAGATGAATTAAATCTACCACAGCTGTTCATTACTCCAGAGCCCACCTCTCACTCCCCAGAAGTGTAACAATAATATTATGATGGGCCCAACTCGGGTCGGTGAAATCCATGACAGTTGCATTTCAATTTATTTTTATAATTATTTATTTATTTATTTACATATATAAAAAATCATGTTGGTATATCTGTCTGTCTGTCCAAGCTTAATAGACTCCGAAATCGTTGGACGAAATGATATTTGACACATATACGGGATAATTTTTTATTAACCAGCATCCTTCAAGGGGGTGAGTCAGTACGAGCAACTGAACAACTTTTAATTAAAAAAAATTGGGAAAACAACAAAAAATATTTTTTATAATTATGATTTTTTAGTTTTTTTTTATATCTCAAATGTTAAGAACTTGACTGTTAAATAAAAGTTTGACAAGCGTTTGAGCGTGTTGCGCCATCTATCGGTAGGTAAAATATCGCTAAGAAATGATATTACCGATATTTAACCAACCGCTAGATAGCGCATAGTGCTCAGGGTTTTTGATAATAATTTCAAAAAAAGAAAATTTACTAATTTTATTTTTTTTTAAATATATAAAAAAAAACGTTCTTTTTTTGTTTTTTTACAATTTTTTATCAAAAGTTGCCTATTTGCTCGTTTGTTTGTTGCTGATTCACACCGTTCAAGGATGCCGGTTGATTAAAACTCACCTCGTATGTATTTTTTCATGGAGAAGGTTTTTATGATATCCGCTTTGTTGCAAATTACCACTAAATGGAGCTGCAACACATCAAGTACCATTCTATACCGCTCAACTGGTCGCCATGGTAAAATTGGTAACATAGACATTTGAGCCGCATAATATTTTCGCACTATTCACTTTGTTGTAACTCGCCACTAGGTGGCGCTGTAGCACATACATACCGCTCAACCGATGGCCATGAAAATTGGTATACATAGGTATTTGAGGTCGGATATAATACGGACAACGCCGGGTAATACTACTAGTAATATATGAAATAGTATAAAACTTACAGGAAGGACTTCCTCCTTTACAGATTGACAGTCAGTCTGACCAATGCATGGCCTGAAAGTCCATTTGACTTCAGGAGGCGGATATCCGACGACATTACACAACTCTGACACTATTGTACCATAAAGATGGAACTTTTGTGGAGGCATTTCCACAACAGGTTTAGCTGGAAGAAATTAGATTAGTATTATACATTTCATTTATATTACTTTTTCGTCAAGTCCAATTGACAGCTAAAAACCGCTCTTGGGCGATCAAAATAATTGTTCTAGGTAGTAAGTCTCGTACTCAAGGATTTAACTACTAGATTGTCAAAATATAAAAATAAATTATCAAAATAGAAGCCTAATAAATGAAATAGTCAATAATTCAAATAGGTACACTAAAAGTTATTCATCATAATATAATATCCAAGTTGTCAGTAAAATGTTAAATAATCAAATTAAAGCTATGTACATTATACATCTAAAAACTAAAAGTACAGATAAAAGATCAAATAAAATAACCAGACAATAAGGCCCTGTTTTTGTAAGTCATTTAAATGATATACAAAAACAGAGTCATTTAAATGACCCTCAAAAACAGAGTCTTATTGTTATGAATGTTATAATAACTGCTTCCATTGAATGGAAAAGTGCTTTGAATTTCCCAGAGAGCAATTTGAAAAATAATAAAAACGTTTCCAAATATTTTTTCTCTATCACATCGTAGAAGCACCTCTCTAAGAAGTGCATTGTGGAAGGCTGATGATAAATTTACTAAAGCCGAGCAAAGTTTAGAGTAGACCTAATATTAGACATCATGGGCGCCGGCAGCGGGGTGCACGGGGGTGCACCCCCCTGTCGGGAAAAATACATGTTTTATGTTTTCGATGTGCGAAGCATATTCAAATACCCGCGCGATTTGAAGTTGACTATATATACATATATAATAATTATATTTTATTAGTAGTATAGTGTGTATATGCAGATGCACCCCCTGAAAGGCGGCGGCATCCTGGCGGGGCCCATGCTAGACATTGTAACATATAAATAGGTACCTTTAACAACGAGAGTGAGATTGACGGATTTGCTTTCATATTCGTTGACCGCTTTTACAGTATAGACTCCACTGTCGGCGAGGGTAATTTGGTTTATTCTTAACTTTGTATTTTCGTTGCTTATGATCACTTCGTATTTTTTGGAATGATTGTCTGACCAGCCTGCGGTTACTTCTCGATCTTGATTGTCATACCTAAAATAGAGTGTTTCAGAGTTAGCACAATACAATCCTGATCATAATAATACAGTTGTATCAATAAGGTAGTTAGGAACCAGAAGCCCTATTACGAGCACTCTCGCAATCGAATCGCTATTGCAATTACTCCATTCGTTATTATAAAGCAGTTTCTTGTTGCCCCTTAGGAGAAAAGCATACTTGTCACCTTCGCAACGAGAGTTACGATTTATTACTTTAAATTATAAATGTCAATTTGTATTGCGTCTCCATCGCTAACGTGATGGCTGTGACGATAGTATCTTTGCTTTCGCACTGTGATTGTTTTTGAAGATATCTTGGTCAAGGATATCTTGGAAAGTCACACTGCTGGGCATGATGCTGCACGGCAGTGTCTTAAGCCGTCGCAAGGAGTCACGGACAGAGTCGAACCTCACACGCCCCTAGACTCCACATCTGCCCGCAGTTTGTCACCCGACCGGTCTCCACGACCTGCGCCAATCGTATCTTTCCCTCCTCTAAAATTCCCTTCACTTGCAAAAGAGGATAAACAACTCCTTCTTAGAAAAATTATCTAAAAGTGCGATTTATGCATCTCAAATTCTATGACTTCGAAGGGGGAGTGAATGGGTGGTAAGGTGAACGCTCACATGTGGCAAGACAGCTATCCTAAACCTACCACAGCCGGTCGTTAGTCCGGAATCCACTGCTCATCCCCCAAAAGTGTAATAACACTATATGATGGGCCCGACTTCGGTCGGTGAATTCCATGGCAGCTCCATTTGTATTTTATTTGTTTATTTTAAGGCAAAGGTAAATAAATACAAATGATTAAGATAGATATGGGGGAAAGACAGCCCAAAGTCAAGTGGCCTATACATAAGAATAGTGGTTGCGAGCTGAGTATCTTTTGCATCAGCATTTGATAAGTGTATGTGGATATTTTCGATTTCACTGACAGATGTTAATTCCGAAGAAGAAGAAGAACGACTTCAACGCTGCCAGTATTGCGTTTGTTCGAAAAATGCCTATCCCCCGCTAGTTTTTATAATTATCCGTCACGCTGTCAAAATGACAGCATATATATTTTTCAGAGGTTTTTGCATACTGTCGCGACTTTGTACCGCTTTTATTTATCGCCTTCTTAAACCGCTCTGCAAAATCAGAATAAAACTCTGCAAACAAACTAATCCGCGTCGAGTGGGTCAAGTGTGAGACATTTTCGAAGATACTTGCATGAGAAATCCACCAACAGGCACCTCGAGGGTCCGAAGCAGTGCTGGGATTTCCAGATAGGCAAGGATCATCATCATACGTCAGTCGGTGTTTTACAGATATATATCTGATTACGTGTTGATGTTTGAGGGATTTCCGCGCATCGATTTCGTCTCATTTTGTAAAGTACCCACATATTAAAATCTATTAATTTATTTTATTTATTTTAGTATAATTTATTCACGGTTATGATCCCGCCGTTGTTCAACTATTTACACGTTGAACAACCAAATAGTATAAATCTAGCACAGTTCATCAGTCGAAACTGTTTACATATAACATAGATAATGTAAATACTAACCAAGTAATTTGGGCGAGTGGATAAGCCTGTATTTCAATAACCCACTGGACAAACAGCATTCCGGCATTAACCTCCAGGCTATATTTCCCGACTGGTTCAGTGAGTTTAATGACTGAATGACCCTTTTCTGAAAAAAAAAACATTAAACAAAATAATATAAAAAGAAATAAAATGCAAGAAAAAGCGGATAGAGGCAGGGTATAATTAATTAGTTAGTTGATTAAATTTAAAACTCACCCAACACCGTCACCGCCTTTTGATCGTGATTCTTATGGTTGTTCACGTCTCTGATTTGGCACTTGTAGATGCCTTGGTCATTGAGGGTGACATTTCTTAACGTCAGTGAGCTCCTGCCCACATTTTTATTTGCAAGAACCTCATTTTTTGTGGTCGTATTTGTAATTACTACTCTGTTTTGCTGAAATAAAATAAAACTGTTTTGCTGAATAATTAAAAACATCCTTAAACCGTATTGTCAATAATTATAACTTTTAGGAATTCCAGGACTCAGAATTCCTGTTGTCGGGTACTGTATCAAATCAAACGCCTTGGCTAAGTCAATGTTTTCATATATATATATATATATATATATATATATATATATGTATGCTTTCACAGGGAGTTAATGGGCCCTTGCTGAGTTGGCCACGTAGACCCATTCTGTTCAGGGTTGGTCAAACTCACGGGTCAACACCTATTTATTTATTTATTTATTTATATATACATATACATTCAAATTCATGAGCACAACAGAAAATGAAGTGACAATTTAGACAATGCCGTCGTATGCTTTTAAAGTTATATACGCATGATACATCTGTCTGAGCCCAGGTTACGTAGCGCATACATTAAACGCAAATGATAATCTATTATGCTAAGCAAAGAGCAGCCGAGCCCGCCTTGCTAGGCACCCCTGTGTTAAGGCGAGCTCACTTCGGGAGTCACGCTAGAGTGCTACGGTTGTGTCAGGAAAGATCTAAAATATATATATATATATATATATATATATATATATATATATATATATATATATATATATATATATATATATATATATATATATATATATATATATATATATATATATATATATATATATATATATATATATATATATATATATATATATATATATATATATATATTGTGACCGACACGATTTCTCGGTACTTAGGATACCTAGAAATCGATGTGGTCGCTTGTTTGTAGAAACTAAAATTATAAAGAAAACATTAAATCACTTGAACGATGACATTTAATTAGTAAAAGGCAGATAACAATAAGAAAATATGAATTTTAAAGAACTCTAGAAGTGAAATCTATATTTACAACTATAATATTTGATTAAAAACTTTGAAAACAATTAAAAACTTTGGAAATTAATATTTAATACATTTCAAAAACTCTGGAATCTAGCTCAGAACAATGGGACTTTTCTCAGAGGCCGGCTGATCATGAAGGGTCAACAGTCAGACGAGTGGTAGGTAGAAAACAGCAGAGTAGGGTAAGTACGATAAAATTTCAGTGATAGAATGTTCTGGAAAGCGGATTCAAACTTCCCGCCTTCAGCTCTAGGTCGTGGCGACGTCACGTGGTTACGTGGCGGTGACTGGTACGATTTACGCCGTTATCGTATCGTACGGTACGGTGACGAATAGCGGCGCTGGCGATCGACCAACCCGGCTCGGGCTGATCTTCAGGAAAGCTGGAATGGGCGTATTCTTGATTTCTGGAGTTCTTCAGCTGTACCCTTGTACCCCGACCGGCTGGAACGGTTGAATTCGGGAGTACTCTTCAAAACGGCTGGAACGATTGAAGTAGGCAAGGCTCCCAGAAGTTTGCCCCGTGGAAATTCTCCCCGTGGAAGTTCCTGAAATTATCCTCCACTTAGACTAGGGATTCAGGTGTTGGGGTAGGAGCGAATAAGGGAAGCAGAGACGGCACCCTGCGTTCCGAGGAAATCGAATCTCGCTCCCCCAACTCAGCCAGATAAACCCTTCAAGAAGCAATACCAAGATATAATTATCGAACGTACTCACCGAGAAATATAATGTCTAAGACAACAGAGAATGAAGACCAACTCGGAACTTCCACTAACTAGCGCCACGGCTCCGATTTAAAATGCCCGGAAAACGAGTTTTTGGCGCTTCATATAGGCTCATATCAAATGTTCCAGAATTTTCTAGTTCATACTCGAACAATCGATCATATCCGGTTCACCGTTTGCTGAGTATAAATTGTGTAGCTAATTTCTAAATTTTATTAATTTAATAAAGAAGTCAAAACCGAGATTAATTTTATTATAAAAACCTTTTTGAATTTATTTATCCCCAAAATTCAATACAAGGACAGGACCACCTTGACTCTATGTCGTAAAATGGTTACTTTATTAGAAAAAAGTATTTTATCAAAATAAAAATTGCTGTTTTAAAATATTCAATGTTTTATTTATTTTGCATTTTAATAACCCAATCCCATAGCAATTTATCGCATAAATTATAATAAATTATTAAATATTAAGTCGCTGATTTCGACTCTTGCGGTTGGTAGACGAAATTCGGTTGTATGGAATTGGCAAAACTGCATATATGTCAAACGATCGGTGTCAGTGTCGTGAAACAACAACAATGGCGAGGATTGGGACTCAACACGCGATAAATTATGGAAATTCTGTATTTAATTTACAGAAATCGTGTGACAATATATATATATATATATATTTAAAAAAAATATATTTCTTTATTATTTATTTATCTATCCGACAACCTCCACGCATGGAGTGCAAGCCTGGGTAGGACTCTGGCCATACGGTTAGTTTCCCCTGGGAATCAACCTTCTGGCGCTCCTGGACGGTCTGCGCACCGTGCGGCATAAGCCAACCGATTGCGCACTCTGACTAACAGTCGGGGGAGTCTGAAAGCAGTACTGTTTCCTATAGAGCGGGGGTGGTTGCGGACCTTACGGCGACTGTTCTTGAAACGACCATCGTCTACCCGATCCTGGGTGAACAGCAAAGGACGCTGTGGTCCGCGATAGATTCAGTATACACCGTTTCAGCGCTTCGTAAGGAAGAGGACCGCGCAAGCGACCTTGAACTCGTATCCAATCGAGAGACTGGAGTAATCTGCTCACAATTGGGAGTAAGGGTGTGAGTGTAAGCCCGCTGGGTAACATTCCTGGCTATCTCGCGGTTAAGGCGTTGGCCTCTTACGGGTTTGTGGCGGAGCTAGACAGTGGACTGTTTTGTCCAAGTTTTCTGCGCTCACTTCAGGGAGATAGAACAACTAATCGTTAAAACTTCCTGAGGTGACGGGCTCGCCCGCTGTAGTCGACAACCCTAGTTATGCTTTCACAGCCCACTAACCAATGTAGAAGGAAGGCATTGTGAATGTGCCTTTTTTTCGAGATGAAGACTATAAATATCTATTTTTAGCCCCCCTGGGACAATTAACCACTGGGATGCCAATACCACCAATCGGTGGTTTTCCCATTGTGATAATTTGCAGGCGGCTGATCTATGTATTTATGCAATTATAAAAATATATGCGGTAAAAATCACCTTTATTAAATAAGCCACCATTATATCGTCGCCTTACAATTATAACTTGATAACGAGGAGTTAATGGTGGTTAACCCTTTCGTCCACAATCACATATGAGGCTCGTGGTCATGTTTTAGAGCCAAAATTGTTTATCACGTGCCTAGTCCGTGGTGCAACAGTCGAGCCTAAGCTGACTATTACGGGCCTGACACGTAGTACATCAACCGGCTCAAATGTAAGACAGATTTGATGATTCATGAAATGACTTAAATCTCTGGAGTTTTGTATACATTTCGAAACAATGCTGTAGCATCTTAAATGGTAGGCCAAGGGGTTAATAAGTTGAAAATCAGCTACAGCTATAATACCAAAAATCGATATGCAGACTTATCTAGCTGAAATTTCGCAGCACTGTCTGCTATCGTAGAAAAAGTCGATATCTCCACTTATCTAGTTTTAGGTTAATATTTAAGTCCACTTATTAGTTTCTACAAATCTAAAATGGTGGACGAGTTGAAACTTTAAAAAAACATTAAACCGCTTTTATCTCAGAGCTACTAAACTGGAGCTATCGAGTTATAATTGTAAGGCGACGATAGATAGTATGCGTGCACTACCACCATCTATAAATAAATTCTCAGGGGTTGAAAACATGCTGTTTTGAGTCTCATTCCCATAACTATCATTCTAAGTGTGTCTGTCTGTCTGTGTGTGTGTATTCCTACACGATAGCGTCCAAACGATTAATCCGATTAAGCTGAAATTCGGCATGCAGGCATCATTTGGTCATGGCAAGAGTTGAAAAGATTGTGGTTAAAATCGCTCCACCAGAGGGCGCACTAGTCATACTTCAATCTTGAAATTTGGTACACAGATGTCTTGCTGGGCCGAAATCACATTGTGAAATTTTGGTTGGAATATCTCATATGCAAGCTACACTAATAATATGTAAATTCCGTCATACATTTTAATGAAATATTAACGCCATCTGTTAGCGCTTGGCCTAACCCCACCCTTAGCCGAGAAACGACCGAGAAACGATTTTAATTGCACACAACAGTGTTCATCCGCAGTTCATCGATTTTATTTATGAAATTAATATTCAAACGAAATAAATTCTTCCGACAGGTAGCAGTCGGAAGTCTTGAGATGCCAAAATCGGTTTTTCTTGGTTTTGATGATATGATGGTCATATACTGGTGTTGATCATATACTTTATATTAACCCTAGAACCTTACCCATTATCGGAGTGGGCTTATCTTACCCTGGGTGCCAGGGTTCCCTGTTATTTATTTTGGGATATTTTTGTAAATTAAAGATTTTTAACATTTTCAGACAAGTCAATAAAAAAATAACAAATAAGTGTGGACAATCTTTAAAAAATATATTTTTTATACAGGCACTCGATATATTCGTAGCGAATAGTTTCGTGTAGCTTGGGCCATATGATCCATTTTGTTCTCGGATCGGACCAACTCACGATTCAGCTCCTACTCAGAAGCCTTCTCGTGTGGAAGGCTACTCCGGGTAAGGCTGGCTGGATCGGTTTCTCCTGGTGGGATTACCACTTGGCGCTAATGGACGGTTTGCGCACCGTTCGGCGATGCCAATCGATTGTGCACTCTGACTAATTGCTGAAGGAGTCTGGAGACTATGGAAATATACTGTCTCCTAAGCAGCGGGGGTGGATGTTGACCTGTTGTCATGCCACTCTTGAAACAACCTATAGGCCACCCGATCCCGTGTGGCACTGCGGGCAAAGGACGCACAGGTCCGCGATAAATTCAAATTAAATTACCGCTGTAATACAACAGGTAGAGGCCGCCGCATAAGCGATTTCGGACACGTAACCAGTCGGGAGGATGGAAGTATCCTGGCGGTTAATTCCACACGGAGATATCCCTCCAAACTTATAGTCAGGACACGAGGCTGCCTGCTGGATACCATTCCCGGTGACTCGCCGTAAGGCGTTGGCCTCTGATGGGCGAGTGGCCTAACTAGATTGTGGACTGTTTTCGTCCCAAATCTTCTACGCTCACCTCTTGGGAGACAGAACGATCTAATATCGTTTAAACTTCCTGAGGTGACGGGTTCGCCCGTTGTAGTTGACAGCTCTAGATGTCCTTGATATATATTACTATGTTCTTGTTCAAACGCTTTAAGGGCATCTTCATTTCTCTTCAACTCTTTTAACTCAACTTATACGATAGACCCACATTTCGAAGGCTTCAAGCGTTCTCAACAGCGTGTCTGTAAGTGTCCAGCTTTCCATCTCTTATAAAAATATTGAGAATATATAGCATCTAAGATGTCAGATCCTCAATTTCCTCTTCGCACTAGGACCTTTGACTACATAGCTAAGCCACTGAACTGTAGGTGATTTTACGGGCATTTTACTGACTATCATGTACCTAATCTTTGTGGTGTTCAGCTTCAACCCATATTCATCGCATACTCCTTACTCCTCGCATACAGCTGGGACACATAACTCAATGCATTGGCCAATGACTTTGTTTTGTATAATAATATCAGGTGGCGTTACCCCTTGTATTTGTTTTGTTTTTGAAACGATTATTTTGCTGAATACAAGTCTTTAGGCTTTGAGTGACCTTGAATGTCATAAAAAATAAAAAATAAAATACAAACGGAGCTGCCATGGAATTCGCCGACCAAAAATCGGGCCCATCATATATAATTATTATACTTCTGGGAGGTGAAGGGTGGATTCCGGACTAATGACCGGCGGTGGTTGGTTTAGGACAGCTGTCTTGCCACATGTGAGCGTTCACCTTACCACCCATTCACTCGCCCTTCGAAGCCATAGAATTTGAGATGCAGAAATCGCGGTTTTAGATAATTTTTCTAGAAAGGAGTTGATTATTTTCCTGGAGAGACCAAGATCTTTAAAAAGGTGAAACAAAGATTTAGCTGGCAGGCCACGAGCGCCTACTTCCACCGCGTGAAGGTGAACAGTGAAGCCGTTCCGGGTGACGGCATTTGCGAGGTCATGGTATTTATTTAATTTGTACTCGTGGTCTTTTGGGATATTTGATTCCCATGGAACAGTTAATTCTACGATAAGGACCATCTTCCGAGATAGAGAGTAAAGAGTAATATCTGGACGCAGGGCTGTGCATCCGAGACTTTAGGGAATTTATACTGCTTAGAGACCGAATCGACCTCCATAATCCAATCTGAAGCTTTCTCGATTATTGAGAAAGGTTTTGCAGTGAGATTTTTTTTGCCTTTAGAGCCAACCCGCACAAACTGTATTGGGGGTTGGGAGGATACTGTGGAACCCTTGTTGGCACGGGCCACTGAGAGGCTAAGTACCTCGCGAATAACAGCAAGGACTTTGTCGTGGCGGTAAGTGTACCATCCTTGATCCAAGGCCACCTTGCAGCCAGCTAGAATATGTCTAGCTGTGCAAGGGGTGTTACTACAAAGGGGACATGAACTATCCTCGGCATAGCTCCAACGAGCGAGGTTACTGGGGTCTGGAAGTGTATGCTGAAAGGTATTTAAATAAAATTTCAGCATCTCTGGCGTCCAGTCCTACAACATTACTTTCCAGTGCATTGGAGGAGGAATGCAAAAGTCTCCAATCATTGTCCAATCATTCTCGCATTGAAGGCCAATAGCGTGAGCCATACTATTGCTGTCGTAATCTCCCCGCAAGAGAGACTTCTTCAAGTCCACATCGCTCATGGTTGTACTGCCATACCCCAGACCAGTGCCATTCTGGCTGATTCCAGTAAGGAACTTTTTGTGGAAGTCAACGCGGGCTTGTAGATCATTTGACTCACTACGGCCACTTACTACGTGCTTCGATATTGCCGGATCCTTGGAATTGCTTAGAATCGAATTTTTGGTTATTCTGGAGTTGGCGTAGAGCAGAGAGGGCAGTTTTAGAGCTAGCTAAGGTTTGGCTAAGGACAACCAGGATTTTAGGCTAGCTGTCACCAGTGCATCCAGACGAGACAGTTGGGTTTTGGTGAAATCGTAAATAAGAAAGGGCCATGACAAATGTGAAGTTATGTAGATAGTTGTCATAGATCCAAGACTCACGAGGGCCAGAAATTAGCAATGCACCTATCTTTTCCAGGCAACTACTGAAATGTTCTATAACATGATCGCCAGAGAGGTCTTTTCCCTGGCAGGTGATTTTCCTGCCAAGAAATTTGAAGTGGTTATTTGGGTCTATAAGGGAGATAATAGAGCCCTTATAGACCAATTTTGGGTCATAGGACGTAAATTTTTTGTCTATGCGGGCGAGTTCAAGGCAAAAACATTTGGAGGGCTTCACTTTTATACAGCCTGACCAGTCGCAGAACAGCTCCACTTTCTGTAATAGCAGGGAAAGCTGCTTGGGGCTCCTGGTGATAAAAGTTAGGTCGTCGGCAAAAGCGAGGCACGACGATGTGTATTGGCCGTCTGTTTTAAAACGGTAACCCCACTTCTTGTCGAACTGGGTCAGGCTTTCCAGCAGTATATTGATAACGATATTGAATATCGTCGGAGAGAGGCAACAGCCCTGAAACAGTCCAATTGAATACTTACTTACATACTTATTTAAGTTTTCCGAAGCCTATCCGTATCCTTCAACCGTTTTCTTTAGATCTAGGTAGTTTGGTTAAAAGGGATCTCGAGATAGATATTTTTCCTCTAGGTGTTAGACATGTTTATTGAGTTTTGGGATGGATTTGTCAGTTGCCTGGTACCAGCACGTAGCCCTCCATGTGGGACCTTTATGTTTTGCTTATTAGTGCCTGGAGCTCGTTAATGCTGGTTTGGATCTCAGTTTTCCCTTTCTCAGACATATCAATGGAGTAATTTCCTGTGATGCACTTTCTTCTTTTAGATTATGCAGAGCATGCATATATGATATGCTGTACTATCTCCTCCTACATTCTACAACCACGGCAAGTTGTTTCCCATGACTGTACTTTACCTAGGATGTGGAATTGTCTGTTGAGTATGTAATATCCTGTTAGGAGGCTGGGCCTTATAATGGCTCTCTTTGCCTGCCTATATTTACTGTCCTGATATATCTGAGATTCGTTCTATCGCCCTGTAGCAATTGATGGTAATCTCAAATAGTCTAATGAAGAAGGGACAGAGCTCGCTCAGTTTATTTATTTATTTATTTAAAAATTAATTACTATAAAATATTGATTAGCTTACAAACGTGACATGAACCGAATGGCAAAACCTTAACCATTTGCTTATTTGTTTCTGTCACCCAACTGGGACTAGCCCGTTCTAGGGTGGACAGGACTCCAATATTACAATCAAGTTTGCTTGCTTGCTTGGTTGCTTACAAATGTACAAGTTTTAGTAAAAAGCTAATGACACTAAATTGCCCTAAAATGTGGTCTTCAGAATAATAAAAAAAAAATAATAACAAAAAAATATTAAAAGATAATATAATAAAAAAAAATGCAATTTCATTATATAATCGGCAATAAATTTAATATAAAATTCGATTAAATAATATAAATAAAGTTATATGTGAGAAAAGAAAGAAACAGCCTATTTAATATATGTAAAGTAATATAGGATTTAATATAAAAATACCTAGACAAAAAAGTATAATTCATTGTCAAAGTCAAATAATTTTTGGTAGTTAGTTCAATGTTAAAATATACTAAACATACATGTTTAAAAATATGTTAATAATTTGTGCACTTAAGTTTTATTATACTATTATTTCTAATATTTGATGTATGGTTAGTCTGTCATGATTCGATAACCATTTCTTTAATTTATTTTTGAATTCCCTAAATGTCAAATTCATTTTTATTTCCATATTGATTAGATTATAAAATCTCGGCGCAATGAAAGAGTAATGTCTTTGTCCAAATGATGTTTTCCTTCTGGGTATTATTAGGCTATTTTCTAAAACTTGTCTCGTTGGTCGCCGGTTCTGAATTATTCCTAAATTTGAGTTATTGTCCAAAAATAGCCTTAAGAGGGAAGTTTTTAGAAAAAGTTACCTACAATCAAGAACTTTAGCTTCCTTATAAAGTTCATTAGTGGGATGGCGATATGGTCTACGTAGAATAATTTTTAATATAAATTTCTGCGCAACTTGCAATGACTCTTGCAGGGTTTTACCACATCCACCCCATCCAATTATGCCGTAAGTAATAAGCGATTCACATAAAGCATAATAAACAGTTTTTAGTGTTTTTAGTGTTGCTAGTGCTCTCTCTCGATTACTTTTTTTTACTTGGGTGACTCTTTCTCTCTCATAGCGAGACCGGTCACTCTCGCTCCGTACATAGTGAACCACAGCCTTGCATTGCCAACTCATTTTTTAAAGAATATAAATAAAATACAAAAGGAGCTGCAATGGAATTCACTACACTTCTGGGGGGTGAACGGTGGATTCCGGACTAGCGACCGGCTGTGGTAGGTTTATCCGAGCTGTCTTGCAACATGTGAGCGCTCACTTTACCACCCATTTACTCCCCCTTCGAAGCCATAGAATTTGAGATGCGGAAATTGCAGTTTTAGATAACTTTTCTAAGAAGGAGTTGATTATTTTCCTGGAGAAACCAAGATCTTTAAAAAGGTGAAACAGAGATTAAGCTGGCAGGCCACGAGCGCCAACTTCCACCGCTTGAAGGTGAACAGTGAAGCCGTTCCGGGTGACGGCATTTGCGAGATTGAGTAAAAATAACTGCATAGTACCGAGTAAGTACTTTTATTTTATCCTGAAACTAAAGCGGTAAATACGTTGAGCGAAGAAAGAGATACAGCCAATAAATAAGATAGATATAGATGATCAGTGTGCGGGAGTCAGGTAAGATTTTGCGCCTGGGCATCTTACATTTTTTGTTGGGGTTGTCTAAACAAATTTACGGATGTCAAACTTGTCTAAACTTTGTATGTGTATAATTCCAATACGACATGGATTAATGAGTTGAACTTTGATATCATTACCTCTTTACACAAGCACAATTATTTGTTATAAGTCCCTAGTTGTTTCACCCTGGGTACACTTTTCATACAAAAAATGCCCAATCTTCTTTATTATCCGTGCAAATGGTAGTTTATTCCATATGTCCACCACTCTATTTTGCAGAACGCTCTTAAGAGGATTAGATTTAAATTTGGCGCGATTGAGTTTTTGCTGTGACCTCAAAGATTTGTGTTGATGTTGAATTTGTAAATATTCTTTAGCCCGATTTTACACATCTCAATCAGGTCCCCACGTTGTCTTCTTTGTTTAAGAGTAGTCAGTCCAAGTAATTCCAAGCCATCTTCATAATTCCCATTCTTCAGGCCCACGGCCCGCAAACAGTAAAAGAATCTTCCTTTCGCAAAAGAAAGCACTGCGCAGCATGTATCAGGTAGCGCCCAGGAACCCATGCAGAGAATACTTCAGTAAGGCGAGGATAATGACCATGTATTCGGCGTTTGTATACCAGTGCTTAATGTATGCCAGACAGCACCTAACAGAAACTGCAACTAGAGCGGACATTCACTCTCACCATACCCGCGGTAACTCCCTTTTATGCGTGCCCTGAATAAGACTGGCAAAAGTACAGAAAAGCTACTTATACCTCAGTATTAAATTCTACAATCTACTCCCTACCACTATCAAACAGCTGGAGGACATAAAATTAAGAAAAGACATTAAGGAGATGCTGATATCCCACCTTTCTATGATCTGATCGAATTCGAGGGCCAGGACTTTGCAAATGTTGTACCAAATTAAATGATAATGATACTTGTACTTTTAGTTTTGAAATGTATGATTTAGCTTTAGTTTGATTATTTAACACTTTACCGACTACTTTGGATGTTACTATGAACAGTTTTTAGTACATATCTATTCAAATTATTGACTATTTCAAATATTGGACTTTTGTTTTGATTATTCAACTTTTTATTGACTATTTTAGTTATCGCAATGAGTGGCTTTTAGTAGGTACCTATTACAATTATTACCTATTTTAATTAATAAGCCTTTATTTTGTTTTGTAATTTTTAGTAGGTACCCATTACAATTATTACATATTTTAATTAATAAGCCTTTATTTTGTTTTGTAATAAGATTTTACGATGAATAACTTTTAGTAGGTTCCGAAGTTTCTTAGGTACTATTTTGTTTTAAATGTAATAGCTGAATTCTTGACAACCTATGCATGTTATGTATAGACTAGAGTAGTAATGAGACTTACTACCAAACACAAATATTTTGACATGTCCAAGAGCAGTTTCTAGCCGCCAATTGGACACAACGTAATGTAACTGGCATTTTGGTTGCCCTTCGCTGCAACTTTTCCAGGACATCTACATCTTAAAATAAGTAGGGGTTCCAGAACTTTAAGGTAATGCAGGAACACCGACGAAACCCACCTTAAAGAATGGAAAAAAAACGCTGGATGCAGGCAAACAAAGAATGCGGTTCCGGAAGCGTCTAAAAAACTTGCCTGCAACCTCACCAGATTAAAAAGGGACAAAATCCGTAAAGTCATAGGTACTATGACAGGCCACTGTCCCTTAAACAAACACCTGTTTACCATAGGGGTGACAGACAGCCCTCTATGCAGAGGATGCATGGAGGAAGAAGAAACGCCACAGCATGTGCTCATGGAATGCAGGAGCGAGGCAGAGCAACGGGCAAGAATACTACAATCTCCAGCATCCGTACCGGAGGCCTGTATCAACCCAAACAGGCTGCTAACCTTCTGGGACAGCCTGGGTTGGCTGGAGTAACATAAATAGAAACATGCGCCACGCGCAACGGCCCAATCAAGAGGTTAAGTGCGGGAAATAGCTCTGGAAAACTAACTAACTAACTAACTGGTAATTTCGTTCTGGATGCTCGGAGCCTGAAAGTAGTACTAAACAAAATACTTACACGAAATGCTTCCTTATCGGGGATACTCCAATCAAACTGAAATGGTACTCCTTTATCGATTCTGACGTAGCAGTCTAGAGATATTTCTCCACCAATGACGGCATGACCGTACGATGAATCATTTATATGTGGTTTAGGAGCGGATACCGTATGAGCTGTAAAGTCAAAGTCACATTTTTAAAAAGTGTGTTAAAATAAAAAGGCACAACAATGCACGTATTAGGTGTAACGACAAAGAAGCAACCGTTATAATGCATTAAAAAGTTTTAATAATTATATACATAACAAACATGCAACAGATAAATAGAAAGTTTAAATGTAAACACGGTGGTATTAGGTTTATTATTATATGTAAGTTTGAAAGCATAATATAAAGAAAGACAAAGAAGCGAAAACATGAAAGATGACAGACAGCTTACAGAAAAACCACCACGCACAACGGAGAGACACCTCATGCAAGCAGTAATCGTAACGGTCTTTACTTACTTACAAAGATATTAACGCTATGCTCGTATTCTTTGTCTTTATAAATCGCATGGCAAACGAATCTATTTGCGGTCACCGAATCGAGAAATATAGAAAATCCCGTACGCGGATTATATGAACTAGCATTTGTTATCTGAAATATAGGCGAGTGGTTTATAATAACAGATATAAAAAGGGACAAATGACATTGGGAAACGCTCAATACATATCTAGAGGTTATTAGGCAAGTTACTTCATGTCGTAAACATCCATAGACACGTCCATAAAATTCGACGGCCAGAAAGAAACTGAATAATGGGGATTTGTGTGCAAAACTTTTTGTAGGTGGCGCAAGCGGCGACTCAGTTCCCGAAAGGTGTGAAGTGAGGGAGAACATAAGATGAATTACCGGACAAAAATGGCAGTTTGATGGATAGTCAAATGACTAACATATTTTCCAGTCATAAAACTATTAAAAAGATAAAATGGCATATCTTTTCATGTGTCAGATATTTTAATTCGTGGAGGTGGTTTTTTTTTTTGGTTTTTAACAGCGTTATGGCTGGAAAATATGTCAATCAGCAAGTTAGCACTGCAACAGACTTGTCCAACTGTGGTGGTTTCTACTCAGTGCTTGCTCGAATGTCACTTCACATCTTTTAGGAACAGTGGCCATTGGGCTGGTGTGCATTTAGCGGGAGAAAATGCCCATTTTTATGATTATGTGGGCAAGTTCCATTGCACTTAAATGTGTATAAAGTATTTTAAAGCAATGGCAGCAATTGATTGTGATAGGATTTTATGAATTATGGGCTAAAACGCTCGAACTTTGTTAGTGGTTATTTTAGTAAAAGCATCCTCCAATGTCATTTGGAAACCTACTCGAAACGGAGAGCACCACAATGGAATTATCGACTTTGTTGCCTCTTTGGTGTTCGCATCGGTACATGTAAGAGGCGTCGTCAATGTCCAGCTCGGGCAGTTCGAATCCGGACCTCCGATCGTACGTGAGGCTCCTATTATTGAGCTTCGGCAGAGGTCGGCCGACCTCCAGCTGCAAATCACCCTGGATGAGCATAGTGTAACTCGCTGTTATGGGGGGTTTTTGAAAATGGGTAGAAAAGTGCAAAGTTGCCATACATATTATTAGCTTTATTTGACATGTGTGGCAACTCTGCAAAAAGTACCATCACCAAGCGTAGTGATAGGCGATCATAAAAATATTGCATTACTCACTGTTGTATAAATATATCGACCCGGCAGTATAGGGATGCTTGCGCAAAACTTTTTTTAGGTGGCGCGTGATGGCGCTAATGCCTATCACTGCAACTAGAACGTCAATTACAAAGGGCGAACCCGTCATCTCAGGAAGTTTTAACGATATTAGATTGTTCTCTCTCCCATGAGGTGAGCGCAGAAGACTTGGGACGAAAACAGTCCACTGTCTAGTTACGCCACTCACAAGAGACCAACGCCTTACAGCGAGATAACTAGGTTAATCACCCAGCGGGCCGACACTTGTGTCCTTACGTCGTTGCAACCAGATTATTCTGGTCTCACGACTGGTTACAAGTTTGAGGTCGCTTGCGCGGTCCTCTCCCTTACATAGCGGTGATACGGTGTCTACTGAATCTGTCGCGGAGCACGGCATCCTTTGCCCGGCTGTTCACCCGGTATCGGGTAGCCGATTGGTCGTTTCAAGAGCAGTTGCCGTAAGGTTAAATTCTACCTCTGCTCTACAGGAGACAGTATTGTTTCCAGACTCCCCCGGCTGTCAGTCGGAATGTACAATCAATTGGTTGACGCCGCACGGTGCACAAAACTGTCTAGGAGCGCCCGAAGGTTGACTCCTAAGGGAAACTGGCCCGCAGGCCAGAATCCTAACGGGCCGCCAGATGGATGTTTGACCGACCCTAAACGCACGGGTCTTAGTGGCCTAACTGCAACAGGGCTTATTAGCTCTCCGCCTATCACTGCAGTGACCGGCCTGAGGAGGTGTGAAGTAAGCGACACGCCCTTGTGAACAATTGATCGCTCGCTCATTTCACACCTCCTTGGGCCGGTCGCCGCTGCACCCTCTAGCGGGAGAAAACATGTTAGTAAAGATCCCCATATGAAGTACAGGGTAAAACCAGTGCCATTTTTGCTACGAGGAAGCGAGATAATGCTGATGGGGTAGAGGGTAATAGCAATACTGGGCTTCGATTTTTCAATCGATGGAGAAAATATTGCATTCGAGATGACGTCATTTGTCAATCACTTGAAAATGAAAAGAAATGGCAGCTCTGGAAACAAACAGACGCTGCAGCGTCACTAACACGCATATAAAATAACAATGAATTGTTACATAAAAAATATGTAATAACATTAACAGTTACTTATTTATTTTATTTATTTATTTATTTATTTATTTATTTATTTAACAGGGAAAACATACAGCGCTACAAAAAAATATTACAATTACATTAAATACAATATTTCTGGCCGATGACATGCTTTCAACAATAGTTTTAGTTAGTTAAGTCTCCAATACGCACAGTGCATTCTGTGGGGGTTGGGAGGGGAAAAGGTAAGGAAAAGGATGGAATGGGTGTTAATAGATTTTAAGTAATAATGTGCAGTACAAAAAATACAAATTTGAAAAATTTGAAAAGTTAAGAAAATTAAGAAAAAATTACTCCATCATATAAACCATCATATACAGTTATCATATACAGTTAAAGAACAGTATCATATACAGTTA
Source organism: Micropterix aruncella (assembly GCA_944548615.1). Lineage (NCBI taxonomy): Eukaryota > Metazoa > Arthropoda > Insecta > Lepidoptera > Micropterigidae > Micropterix > Micropterix aruncella. The sequence continues at coordinate 895,739 of OX155950.1, forward strand.
AAGAACAACGAACGAAAAACCAAGTAGTCCCTAAGTCAATAGTATCCCATGAGAAATGTCTATGTCGCATTTTCGATTAATTTTAAGTATATGCTTTGCTTAAATTTTTTCTCCTTCATGTTAAATAGGTCGATATTCTGGAAATGTTTATCGTAAGTTGACATTAAGCGGTACATGATGGAATTCTGGGCATACCTAGTACGGACGCGCGGGACTTCGAAGGTACGGGGAAAGCGAGCCACGCGTGGTGGAACGTGAAAAGTTAGATTATGTATGAAATACGGGTTGTCCACGTTGTTATGGATAACTTTGTGTAATAATACCATGTCTGCCGTGGTACGGCGGTTCTCCAATGATGTAATATTGAAGTTATTCATCCTCTCCTCGTACGTGTTCAGTCCCAAGCATTGACGGTAGTTTAATTGTCTCATAAAACGTTTTTGAACGCTTTCTATTCTCTCCTTACATACATGATATTGCGGATTCCAGATCGGAGATGCAAACTCTAATACGCTTCGGATGTATGCAAAATAAAGGGTTTTGAATACAGTCGGGTCAGAGAACGACTTAGAGACCCTACTAATGAAGCCCAAGGTTTTTAACGCTTTACTGACAATACCTTGTATGTGTTCGTCAAATGTCAATCGGTGATCGAGTTGAACGCCAAGGTCGCGAATGCTCAGCGCGTTGGGAATCGGATCATGGTTGATAAGTTACTTATAAAATGTAATTCTTAATGCTTTCGGCTGCTCGTTTGTAGTGTTCTAGCAAATTTTTCATACACAAGAAAGCATTTTAAGTTGTAGAATGACGAGGACACACAACGAAATGGAGATATGTGATCTGCTTACAGACGAAAGGCCTTTCATGAAGAAGCCAGGTGGTCTCTTTTTCGCAGCACAGCTGCCTTCGGCCGATGCCAGGTCTATATATTTATACTTCAATGGCATTATTAAAGATATTAAGCAGTGATATATAAATACCAACCTCATCATCATCCCTGAAGAGTTTGACCGTTACATCCGGTGAGGAAGGTCTACAAGGTATCGTGATGGAACTATACTGAATACCAGATATAAATGTCACCATTGGTACAATCAGTATGTCGGGATCTGTTCAGCAAGAAGGTGATAAGAACATACTACCGTGCCAATAAATTCTAATGATAATATGAGTATTTAGTCGAATAAAATTTTATTGCTGGCAACTCTGCACAATAAAATTTATTCTGCGAAAAAAGAAAAGTGCAATGCAGAAATTTAGAAAGAGTGATTATTACCGTGTACATAAACATAAATGCTTTTGGCCTTTCCCATCGCTTCTAACTCTTCGGTATTTAGTTCTTCATCGTAAACTGTGTTATTGAATTTGCATGTGTAATATCCAACGTCCATCGGGGATACGTGAAAGAGCTCCAGCAAAAGTCCGAAGGGGTACTCCGAATCCGGGGTTTCCGAAACGCTTATTATGCTGCTCGCCTCTTTGAGATCGTCCATTTCTTGGTTCTCCGGTAGGACCCACGTTAAAGGCTGCTTCCCCTCGCATCTCAGCGTCAGGTTTTGTCCCGAATCAACGACATATTCATGCAAGTCGGGGTATATTCTAGGAGGATCGTAACTTGGGGGGACCACAAGTTCTGGAACAAAAATACACTTACCTGGAGATTGCCTAATGTAACATTTACAGTATTGAAATAGTTCATCAATAAACAAATTTAATGGAAATTAAAATTATTGAAGGAGTAGACTATTGAAAGGAAAAAGGAATAATAGAAAAAAATTATAGGTATATTATAATCTTTAATTTCAACTAGAAAAATATAACAATTTGAATTATGTAGATACTCTATAAAATTACATTCTATTATGTATCATCCTTGTATGCATTCTCCAATGTAATTCCAGACGTAGCGGTCAATCTACTCAATCTAGCTTCGAATATCACGTCGCTTATTAATTTCTCTGCAATAATTTGCATGTTCTTCGGCAATTTTCTAAGTTTTGCAGCAACGTTTATTCCAATATCGTCGTACTCGTCCCCTTTATTTTTCCCAATTTTGCTCGTATGATTTACTGGCTTATTTGGAGTTGTCGAAATTAGTCGAATATCCAGTGGATCATGAAACTGTAAGAAAATGGAACCAAATTACAAAAGTAGGCAGTGACTCGGGTGCTTGCGCCGGCCTTCGAAAAAAACGTACAAGTACAAACTGCCATCTACCGGCGGGCGCCTGAACCAAATAGGTAGCTAAATTGCAAATGGCTGCCGGCAGACATGCGGCTGCTAGCCCTCAATAATGATATAATATATGCATATGGATATTTGTATTTAAAAAAATTATAGGTCATTCAAATATATACTAAAAAATACTGGAAAGATACCTAATTGAAGGACAAGTCTTCCATTGGAAAACTAAAAAACCGAATAGAGACCTGTATTTGTCAAGGAGAAGAGTAGGTACTAGGAATCTTGAATAATTTATAATAATCCAGTCAGTAAGGACAAAAAAGGCATTTCGCTTACAAAAGGTCGAGTAAAAAAGATAAAAAAAAAAAAAATACAAATGGAGCTGCCATGGAATTCCCCGACTGAAGTCAGGCCCATTATATACTATTATTACACTTCTGTGGGGGTGAATGGTAGATCGGATGTAGAGGTTTAGGACAGCTGCCTTGCCACATGGGAGCGTTCACCTTACCACTCATTCACTCCCTCTTCGAAGCCATAGAATTTGAGATGTAGAAATTGCCGTTTTGGATTTTTTTCTAGAAAGGTGTTGATTATTTTCCTGGAGAGACCAAGATCTTTAAAGAGGTGAGACAGAGATTTGGCTGGCAGACCACGAGAGCCAACTTCCACCGCATTAAGCCTGGGTGACGGCATTTGCGAGATCATTACATTTATTTAGATGAAAAATCATAGTATAATGAAAAATAATAGTTTCCGACATTAGGGTGCACGCACGACAAGTCTAATTATATTAACTTAACGAATTACAGCAGCGGAAGAATTGAGAATATTTTGACATAAAATGTTATTGATATGTTTCTGGGAACAAACGATGTAATTTAATTGAAAATAAAAGAAATTCTAATATTTTATCTCTTACATTAAAAGCAGCCAAAGGAGAATATGAGCGCTGGCAGCTGTGTCAAATTGGTTTTGAGTGCCGGCGTGGGCACCCGAGGCACTATTTAAAATAATAATTTAATTTTAGACGACTTACCTCATTTTTTACTGATGCATCCTCTGAGATAGTCTCATGTGAAATCGACTCGTCTTGTTCAACCAAAAATTCCAATAGGTTATAATACCAGAGCGTCGGTTTATACTCTTCCGTATCAGCACAGTCGGGCCTGTAGTTCTTGAGAACTTTTCGACGTTCTTTTCTGTAGGTCGCGCGCAGATACATTATCCTTCTTTTCACGGCGAATTCATCAGCCGTCGGCTCCACCTTCCTCAGCAGTTGAAGAAGTCTTCCGTACGCGGCGGTCTTTTTGCCGCGAGCCATGTAGTCCGGCGTGTTCAATTTCCACAGACACGGATTATTTTTGTATTCATTTATAAATGCCGCCACAAAACCGCGGGAAAACAGACGCATGTCACTCATTGCCTGTCGCAGAAATAAAAAAGAAGATTTGTCTATGGTAAAGGAGTCGACACCCGTGCTGTCACTTGAGTCGCGTCGAAAATGTGTGAATTTAGAGGAGCAATCTGACTTTCTTTAGAGATAACGCTATGGATTATTATGAATGATTACTTACAGAATTATTTTGTGAGTGCATTAAATTTAACTACGCCGCGCAAAGGTCAAAACTCTAATCGGCCCGTAGACGCGATGTCAATACCTACAACTGGTTACTAACCAACCGTGGGAAGCTCGACAGAGACGGCGGGCGACGCGCGCCACACGCGCGCTCTACCAACTACGAACAAACAGCGCAGTCCCAACAGCGTTGCCAGTAGACTGACGAAATTATAGTTTCAGAAATATGTATAGCCAGGGATCGGAAACGTCCATATAAAACTGCTCCATTATTTTTACTATTAACATTAAAAGTAGATTAGCTGTTAAATAACGTCAGTACTACTCAAAAAACAAGAGCAGTGTATTTCGTATGCCCAGATACAGGCTGTTCGGTCTAGTTGGGCATTCGTCTAGAATGATCGTATGGGTTGTGTTCATTTGCTTATTGCTTATATTACTAATTACAATTTATATCTGTACGATCACACTGATAACCGATAACCCGTATGTATACTAACAAAATAAAAAATAAATTTAAAAAATAGCTCTTAGCCTTTAATTTTTTCTTAAACGTATTCACACATTAATTTATGTAACTCTATGCATATAGAATGTCCGCCCAAGCACAAGGTTTGCTTATTTGGGCAACATCGGACAGTAAACATCAATTATTATTTGAGTTTAATTTCTTGCTGTGGAAATTTAGTTACATTTGACATATTTTATTTGATAAAAAATTGATAACAATAAAAATTAGGTTATCAAATGATCGACTGTAGGATATCGCTATAGCGATAAGTCCGCCATATGTGTATAAAATGGTTTTTATAAACCAGAGTAATATTTATGTAATGTTATTATTTAGCACAATAAAGTTATTTTATTCTATTCATATTCATATTGAAAATAGCACACCAAATAGAAATGCGTGGCAACTAAGTATAATTCTTCTTTATAAAGAGCTATTAAAAGAAAAAAACAGTAACTTGGGAAAGCCAAGTAAAGTCTGACAAAATTGTTTTGGTTCTAAAAAGACCCAGGTATGTGCTTAGTTTTTTAAAAATGTCAATAAAAACTAGAAATATATCTACATAGTATAACTGCAACGTTAGTATGTAACGCCAGGTTAGACCTGATTATACCTAATCGTGGAATAACCACGAACAGAAATCGAGTGCAGGAAGGATAAATTAATGCCAAAGCAAATACACATCAAAAAACTAAATTTCAAAAAATATTGGACGCCACAGCTTTTTATAGGTTAAAGCTGAAACTAAAAAAAAAACCAGAACTCGATACAAAAAAATTAAGCACAAGATTTAACAGGGTGGGTAAGTCTCACAGGTTTGTCACTGGTTTAGCCCGTAGGTAGCAATTCTTCCTTCAGCTGTAAAAAAAAAGAAATGAGAACACGTTGCTTCTTTTCAGAGTTCTTTAATCCGCTTCTCCGCGGGCACAGCAAAACGAAGAAGGTGCAAGGCACACGATGTATAAATCACTTCACAGCACAGCAGTATATGGATATCTTCTAAAAGTTGACAGTAGGTAGGTCCGGAATTTGAATCTCCGATCTCCAAAAAAAATGCTCCGAGAAGCAGGCCGCCACGCTACGGCAGTTGAGGCTTTGCAGGTGGATTAAAGATAATTCGTATAAAAATAATAGAGGTGCTCGCCCGCCCGTCAGAAAAGAACTACATGAATTGAAAAACTGCGCCGCGCTATACTCGTCGGCAGCGACGCCGATCCTCAGCCCCTCTTACGCCTGCGCTTCCAAACTCCAAAACCACAAAAGAATGCCATTTTTGATAGGCGCAAAACTGTACGACCCCGAAAGAACAGTGATGTCACCTTTTGACGTTTCCGGCTGAACCAAAGAGAATAGAGACGTCATTGCCGTAACCGTAGCGTTCGACACCTTCTTAAACGTCAGAAAACGGTTTTTACGACTTTTACAGTCGACTTTTAAGTCAAGTTGTGACTTAATTACGACGTTACGAAAATGAAGCAGAAAACTTCGGAAAAATAGTACAGACGCCAGAAAACGTGTGCAAATGACACCGAAACATGTAATTACATGGATCTGCACACGGAAAAGCATGAATCGCGAAAGAAATGTCATGAAAAAAGCAGTTTTTGTTACAGCCCCCCTTCCAAAAAGAAATCGGAAGAGCCAACGAACGATTTCAAATGAATCGTCCCGATTCTAGCTCCACTCTCAAGGGTTAACAAAAACGCCACAACGTCTATAACAGTGTATAAGACAGGAAAAAAAATATACTCTTCTAAACCAAATGACCAAGCTACCTTCAATAAGGGTAAACAAGTCTACAAAAACATACAAATAAATAAACAAAATCTTCCCGTTAACTAAAGTGGAAACCCTGGTAGGTAAGTTCTGCAGAGGTCAACTGCCATTTGAAAACTCTCCACTTTCCCGTAGAGAACACAAAACTACTTCAACAACAAAACTACTGCTTACCATGGAAGCACAAAGCCCATGTAAAAGAAAAACCACAAAACCTGGTGTCCTAAACAACCGTAATAAACCACCCCTCCTACTGAAGGAACACCAACAACGTCCAATAATCAAACCAAATACTGGCTGTGGACAAAAGAAACCGATGACTATATTGTTAGACCACGACAGAACTAATACCTCCTCCGGTATTTGAAAAATGTCCAATACTACCTTTCATACCATCACCTTGCATACTTCCCTCTCATGACATAAATTCAATCTACAGTGTTGCTAGACAGGTTTACTAGCAAGACTGATCTCAAACGAAATGGTTTCAGTGATAGTAACCACTCGGTACTACACCTTTGTAAGGAATACATTTTTAAAGTCGATCTAGTCGAACTCATAAAGACAACTTTCCGAAGAATGTTAACGAGAGACATAAAAATTACACAAATTACTTAGACCCTTTAGGATTTAATTTGAAATCCTTAATATGCCAAGAGCCAATATTCTTTCCCTGAGCATTAACCAACTCGTATACCAGAGCCGACAGTTTCTTGACTATCCGACATTTTTCATAACGTGGGGCAAACTTTGAAATAAAATAATTCCCCGCATTGCTCAAGAAGTACGTTTTCTTGTAAACCGTATCGCCCACCTCAAACTCCGCAGGACGGTGTTTACGGTCATAATACGTTTTATTGTGAGCATGCGCATTATCAAGTTTCTTCCTCACGGTATGAAAAACACCGGAAAGTTCGCTCATATCTTGAGCGTAGGACAAACGACTGCCAAAAAGGACCTCAGCTTGGGACTCAGGAGATTGAGTATAAAACGAACCGTCTAAGATAGGTTCTCGACCATGAACCAAGAAGAAAGGACTGAAACCCGTAGCCTCCGAAACGGCCGAATTGATCGCCATCTGAATGGCAGAAAGGTGGAGGTCCCAAGAGCGATGGTCGTTTTTTACAGACAACGCCAACGCCGTGACAACTCCTCGATTCTGCCTCTCAGCTGGATTGACCTGAGGGCAATACTTCGGATTAAGGTAAACCTTAGGTATCCGATACTTGGACATTAGTTCGGTAAACTCCTTTCCAATAAATTGTTTTCCGTTGTCGGAAATAACATACTGAGGGACACCAAAACGCAGGAAAACCTCATGCTCCATGATACGACTCACGATTTTGCTAGTAGCCCTCTTTAAAGGGAAAAGCAAACAGTATTTACTGAAACAACAAGTAACTACTAGTATGTGAATATTCCGATCTCTCGTCATCGGATAGGGACCCAACAAATCGACGGAGACCATCTGGAAAGGGAAAGAACAAGACTTTGGATTGCCTAACTGACCCAAAGGAGAAATATTTGGGTGTTTATACTGTTGGCAAGTTTCACATTGGGAAATGAATTTGACCACATCTCCGTGCAAATTCGGCCAAAAATAGCGCATTGCTAGGCGACGATGCGTTTTAAAAACCCCAAAATGCATAGACAGATCGGACGCATGGTTATCGTGTATAAGCTTCTCTCGGAGAGGTAAGGGTACCACTAACTTCCAGTCATAAGCGCTGGTGAGCTGGTACTTTCCCTTCGTGTAGCGATACAACTCCGCGTCCTTAATCTGGTAATTAGGGTAAGCGGCAGGGTTATTAGATACCGCTTGGAACAAATCGTTGTACCAAGGATCGGCGACCACAGAAACAGATGAAACGGGCAGCAAACGCGATAACGCATCAGGAACCACATTTTCGACGCCTTTCTTATGGACGATCTCAAAGTCAAAGGCGGACAGCCGAATACCCCATCTGGCCAAACGGCCAGTTGGGTTCTTCAGACTCAAAAACCACAGAAGACTGGCATGATCCGTGAAGATTTTGACTTTGGGGCCGCCCTCTAAGTAGCCGCGAAAATGCTCGATTGCATGAATCACGCTTAGGGCCTCCCGTTCGGTAGCAGAGTATCGCGTTTCAGCGGGTAAGAGAGTCCTACTCGTGAAAGCGATGGGATGTTCTACGCCATCCACTGTCTGGGTAAGTACGCCGCCTAAACCGTACAACGATGCGTCGCAGTGTAACGCAAATGGCTTTGTATAGTCCGGACAAGCTAGTATCGGACTAGAAATTAGAGCTGACTTCAATTTTTGAAAGGCCTCTTCCGCTTCTGGTGACCACGAAAATGCGGGAGCACCTTTGCGGGTACTGGTCAAACGTGACAGAGGAGCAGCAATACAGGAGAAATTTCGGATAAACCGACGATACCAACCGGCCATCCCAAGGAAAGTTTTAACCAACTTAGGCGAACTAGGAGTCGGAAAGTCTAATATACATTGTACCTTTTCGGGATCGGTATGTAGACCATGAGAGTCTACTACATACCCTAGGTACTTAAGTTCTCGACGAAAAAATTGACACTTTTTGAAATTAATCGTTAGGTTCGCATAAACGAGACGATCTAACACTCGGTTTAACAATGAAATATGCTCTTCGAAAGTTGAAGAGACAATAACGATATCATCTAGGTAACAAAATACTTTGTTATCGAACGACGGGTCGAACAACTGATCAGCGAGCCGTTGCATGCAGGCAGGCGAATTGCGCATGCCGAACGGACAGACTTGCATAGCAAAGAAACCACGTCCAGGAACCGTAAAACTGCACTTTTCCTGAGAGGCCGGATCTAAGGGGATTTGCCAAAAGGCGGCCGACAAGTCGATGGAAGACAAGTAGTTAGCGTCTCGTAAACTGTCCAGGATGGTAGTAATTCTCGGAAGAGGGTACGCATCCGGCTTCGTTATCGAGTTGAGCTTCCTACTATCCAGACAAAATCTTAAAGTCCCATCGGACTTCGGAACAAAAATTGTTGGGTTATTCCAACCCCCTTTGCTAGGTTTAATAACTCCTAACTCTAGCATACGATCAACTTCCTCATTTAACAATGCTAAACGAGCGGGAGACATGGGATAATACCGCTGTTTCACCGGTGGATGATTACCCGTGTCGATAACCTGTGATATTAAATTAGTTCGACCAAGACCCTTAACGTCTGTCGAAACTTTTTGAAAACCATCGATCATTTTGTTTGCTAAGGACTGCTGATTCTCAGTCAGAGAAGCGAAAGGATGCAAAACCCTCACTTCGCTGACTGAATGCCAACTAACATCACTATCCTCAAACCTAACGAACTTCACAATTTCCGGAGCCAAATCAAATTGTCGGACAAAGTCCATGCCTAATATAAGAGAAGTGCCAATATCCGGAGCCACAACCGCTCGGATCACTTGACAACGATTATTAAATTTGAAAGGCAAAGACATATAACCGATCGTCCTAACCGTACTAGAATTTGCGGTGCTTAAAGTCCAAGACGAAGTCTTGTGCAGGGTATACCCGATCTCAATTAAATGTCGATGTGAGTCGGCACCCAAAATTGTGACGCTCGAACCAGTGTCAAGCAAGCCACAAACCGCAATATCACCCAACGCAACATCTAAAAATGGACGACGGTTGTCTTTTTCCTTTTCGAACAAGGCAGAGACAGAGTGAACAAACGCATTCACTCTGTCTCGGTTCTCGAGTTTTTTGAATCGGCCGAAGTAGAATTGGGAGAATTATTTCCTTTGGAACAATCCGGACAAGTTGTCACGGTAAAATTAAATTTACCGCAACGGTAACAGTACTTGGAGTGCCCGTGATGTGAACCCCTCTGGTAACCACTATACGCTCCTCGAGGACCACCCGCATTATGCGGTTTGCCTCGGGAGTAACCACCTCGGTGAAAACCACCCCGATTGCTCGAACCTCTATGGGATTCTTGAGTACGAGTGGATAAAGAATCAACAGCGGACACTGTGCACTGATGAAGATGTTCCTCAAGAGGAACGTCCGTACCATTATTACCGGAACCAGTACAATCGACAGAGTGAACTGCTCTAGACGCAGAAGGCTTGGCTTTTGAAAGTGCCTGCAGGTTAGCATTATACTCATTTATAGCCACATGCGTGAGTTCCTGCTGTTTCCCCACATGAAGCAGTTCTTGTATGGAATGAACAGGGATGTACGCGAAACATTGTTGCAGGTAAGGTTTTAAATTGGGTACTAGGATTGTCAGCTGCTCCGCCTCCGGCAAGGGCCTGGATAATTTATTAAAATAGCCCAATACTTCAGTAATAAAAAGATGAAGAGGTTCATCCGGTCTCTGAATTCGAGCGCGAGCCCGTTTCAACATATCGCGGTCGAAGGTTTGACTGCCAAAATTTTGGCGAAGTTCTTTGGCCAACTGTGGCCAATTGTCAATCCTGGAAGCAACCGTCCTATACCAAGCGAGCGCGTGATGTTGAAACAACTCGCACGCCGATTTCAGCAACCGTGCATCAGAAATATTTCGTGCCAAACGATTTTCCTCAAGGCGTTCCAGGAATTCTACGACGCATGACTTTCCATCAAACACAAACCCTAAACTCAAAGGCCTTAACACCTGTTCATTAGTAAAATCATACGGCCTGCTGACAGCGACCGGATTCCTAACAAAAACCTCGGGTTCGGAAACCGAATTACCCGCATTAGGTACACTCGAAACATTTGGAACGGCTAACGGAACAAAAAGATTATTTGATGAAACCGATGTCACCCCTAAAGGATGTACCGGCACAGGCACCTCTACCTGTACAGAAGTAGACGGCAGTAAATTTGGACTAGGAGCTCTCACAATATCTGAACACTCCTCCAGCACCTTCACGATCTCTAAAATCTCCGCCTGAAGACGTTCAAACGAAGCTGTCGGTACAACCCCAGACATTATACGTGATACTCTATAAAAAAGATGCGTTGTTTTTGTACAAACGCGTTTAAACAAAGGTCGAGTATTGTTCTCTACCAAATCCTCAACAAATTCTTGGAGACACAAGAGTCGAATGGAACATTCGTTAAACTCTTGCTCGGGATCCAGATCCGTCGACGTGATTGAATCTGCCGGAAACTGTTTAAGCAGCGAACTAAACTGTCGGCGCATCGACTCCACAAGCGTCGGGGTAACCTCCCGAATTTTGAATTCGTAATCCAATTCTTTTTTAACTAAGTGTGAGGCAGAATAATACACAAGCACGGGGGAAGCCATCTCAACTACTTGCGTATTAAAAATATAAACAAGCAGAAAATTTAAAAGTTTTAAAAAAAATTTTTTTTTTTTTAAAAAAAAACTAAAAAATTATTCACAAAAAAATAATTCACCAAAAAAAAATTTTTATTTATGGTAAAAAAATCAAATATAAAAAATTGTTCTGCTCAATAAAAAAACAAAAAAAAAACGAAAAACGAAATATTTTTTTTTTAAATAAAAAATAAATTTAGAAAATAAATAACTAGAACGATCTGACCTCAACGATTGCTGACGAGCACCTCTATTCACCTGACACCTTTAACCAATGGAGCGGAGTATTCAATCCTCGGACCTGAAATTTACAAAAAAAAACAATTTAATAAACAGTCTATAACAATCTTCGAACACGGCAAGCCTCTATCTTGCTGACGAGGCTATTTCCCGACAACCGTGTCGGATTACAAATTAAAAACAAAAAATTACAAAGAAAACCGCTATACTGTACCTCGAGCTACTGTACAATGATACTAGATATTATATACAATATCTTTAAAAAACTATGTGAAAAAGAAACGGCAAGTCTGTATACAATAGAACTTTTTCGCGGTAACCGCTTAAAATGTTAAATTCAAGTTACAAGAAATGTTACAGGTTAAACATTAAAGAAAACATTTAAGTAAACGCAGACGTGTCTCAAAAACTAAAGAAAGAATTACTACTTAGGCTAAAACCAGTTCTAAGGCTCCACGCTGGGCGACAGTTTATAACTGCAACGTTAGTATGTAACGCCAGGTTAGACCTGATTATACCTAATCGTGGAATAACCACGAACAGAAATCGAGTGCAGGAAGGATAAATTAATGCCAAAGCAAATACACATCAAAAAACTAAATTTCAAAAAATATTGGACGCCACAGCTTTTTATAGGTTAAAGCTGAAACTAAAAAAAAAACCAGAACTCGATACAAAAAAATTAAGCACAAGATTTAACAGGGTGGGTAAGTCTCACAGGTTTGTCACTGGTTTAGCCCGTAGGTAGCAATTCTTCCTTCAGCTGTAAAAAAAAAGAAATGAGAACACGTTGCTTCTTTTCAGAGTTCTTTAATCCGCTTCTCCGCGGGCACAGCAAAACGAAGAAGGTGCAAGGCACACGATGTATAAATCACTTCACAGCACAGCAGTATATGGATATCTTCTAAAAGTTGACAGTAGGTAGGTCCGGAATTTGAATCTCCGATCTCCAAAAAAAATGCTCCGAGAAGCAGGCCGCCACGCTACGGCAGTTGAGGCTTTGCAGGTGGATTAAAGATAATTCGTATAAAAATAATAGAGGTGCTCGCCCGCCCGTCAGAAAAGAACTACATGAATTGAAAAACTGCGCCGCGCTATACTCGTCGGCAGCGACGCCGATCCTCAGCCCCTCTTACGCCTGCGCTTCCAAACTCCAAAACCACAAAAGAATGCCATTTTTGATAGGCGCAAAACTGTACGACCCCGAAAGAACAGTGATGTCACCTTTTGACGTTTCCGGCTGAACCAAAGAGAATAGAGACGTCATTGCCGTAACCGTAGCGTTCGACACCTTCTTAAACGTCAGAAAACGGTTTTTACGACTTTTACAGTCGACTTTTAAGTCAAGTTGTGACTTAATTACGACGTTACGAAAATGAAGCAGAAAACTTCGGAAAAATAGTACAGACGCCAGAAAACGTGTGCAAATGACACCGAAACATGTAATTACATGGATCTGCACACGGAAAAGCATGAATCGCGAAAGAAATGTCATGAAAAAAGCAGTTTTTGTTACAATAGTCTACAGAGTTTATGTAGATATATTTCTGATAAGTATGTATGCCGGTATATGATAACATATAGGTATAGGGCATACGATATATGAGAGCGATACAGATTGGATTACATAGCTGATCACACTTTTTAGATGTTTACGTTTTTCAATGCTACCTATTTTGCATCATCATTTCACATGTTACGTAGGTAAATATTGCATACATATTATTATAGAAAACCTTTTATATATAGTGACTATAGTAAAGACCTCTTTTCAAAAGTGGCATTACTGAACATTTCTGGACCTTGCATAGTGGACATGAATTTACCCGTTTGTAATTTTTATAATATGTTACCAGTTAATATTACACATTTTATTACTTAATAATATGACGATGGCAGAGTTGATATATTTAGTGTCTAAATCGTTTAGACGACCCAGGCGATCTACCTACTACTCTGATTTCTATTATTTGTAGCGAAAAAATATGTTGTGGCATGTTAAGTGTGCAGAATAGGATTTCATATCTTAGGTGTGATTTGTAACATCTCCGAGTACCCCTCAGTACTGTACTAAAGTAACCACATAGAGGGTGAGTTTTTTATTAGAGACACCTTGTAGTGGTGAATCAATACGAGCAAGTAAGCAAATTTTGTTTTTTTTTTTTTAATAAAGAAAAATATATATAAAAAAGGTATAAAAAGCGTTGAGCGCTCTGTACCATCTAGCGGTAGGTAAAATATTGCAAATAAACAATATTCACACTATTTTACCCACCGCTAGATGGCGCAGCGTGCTTAACGCTAGTCAAACTTTTATTTAACAGTAAAATTGATCAAATTTACAAAATAAAACCTGTTGTTCTAACAACTTTTATCAAAAGTTGCTAACTTGCTCTTACTGATTCACCCACTACAAGCATGTCACTAAAAAAAACTCACGGTGTAGATACCTTTCCGAGCACACTCCGACATCTCTACGAAACGATTGATAATGAATTATACATGTAATGAATTATATTGATAATAAATTATATATGTAACACTCCATCTCGGCTTAGACTGATGAAGAACGCCGATGGATAGTTTAGGTAGATACCTATAAAAATAAAATAAACAACGCGTTTTTTTCGTGGCAAAATAAAATATCAAGCTGGCAACGCGATATTGTTCTACAGACGCGCGGGCTCGTCGTCGTCGATGGGGTTTGCGCTGTTGTTACCTACTTATTACATACGTGTTATACGCATACTATCTGCTAGTTACTCGATGCAGTCGACGCGCCCGCTCGACGCCAACTTATCCAGACGTGTGTAAGCCCGCGTATGTAGGTGTTTAACGCAAATTTCATTGTCAAAATCGTCGTTTGTTCTTTTGTCATAATTATGAATAAAAGGTACCTACCATAACAAGGGTGACGTGGGGCGAAATTCGTAGTTGTATTTAATGCCAGAAATGAAACTTAGTATTTATTAGGTACTAAATGACCCGGTGAACTTCGTACCACCAAAAATTGATTTAATTGTATGTAACTTTTCATAAGCGTTTGTTGATCCTAATCAACATTCCAAATCATTGAAATCTATAATATGACCGAATCATGTACGGTTTGAGTTTCGTTTGGTGATTAAATGAAAGTCGTTTGTAATTAAAATAAATTCAATGTATTTTATTTACACGACGAAATATAAATGCTTTTTCGACATTCCCGAGTTTTTCGACTTTTTTGACGTTTTCGACTTTTTTGACTTTTTTGACTCTTGACTTTTTCGACTTTTTTGACTCTTGACTTTTTCGACCTTTTCGACTTTACGACTTTTCGATTTTTTGATTTTCAGTCGTTTCTTTTGATTTTTCCTAAATATTTTTTTTTGTAAACCACCCCTGAATCAAGCCAAACAAAATAAAAGAAAAATAATTCAAATCGGTCGAGCAATTTCCAAGATCCTGCGAGACTAACGCACGGCGATTCATTTTTATATAAAGATTGCTACCAGTTTTACATTGTTGATTTTTTAACGTCACCCGACTATATTCACCACACTGATTCCGAAACTGCAATAATCTTTTGTCGGCTTTGTCTGTTTGCCGGGAAACTCTTGGCTCGACAAAACCGATTTTTTTTAGTTAGCGAAGAGTTCGGAAGTCTGTATGTAGTATGTACCCTGCTCTGTGCTGTGCATTGCTCCTTTTTAATTTTAGCAGTTACATCAACGCATAAATCCCCGTTTCCAAATTCCCCGCGGGCGACACCCGGGTAATATGCCGCTAGGGTAATTGGTCGTAAAACCGATTCAACTAACCCACTTTTCACAGCGAGAATATAAACACCACGGGTGGTAAACTTCACCCCCGCCTACGGTACTAGCTCACCGAAATTAAATGACCATTATGTCGTAATCTGTTATGTGAAATTAATTGATCATTTAATTTAATATTTTGGAATGAAATTAACAAACACACCAGTCAGCAATAATTGTAATTATGTAGATAATAACTGCCGTAGTAGATATTGGGGGAGTAAGTGATGTACATATAATGTAAATATTTCATATGCGAAATAAAGAACGTCACATTTGTTTTTTTTAAATATAGGTATTGATCTATGTATATGAAGGGTATTAAATACGTTATTGAAATTATTGTTTTCTCATAGTTTGTAAGTACCATAATCAGGTCTTAGTTAGGGAATGCAATCTTGGTATACCGAGATCTCGAAATACCAAGATCTCGCACTAATTTTGCAAGATTAGTCTTGCACGCAAAATCACGCGCGATCTCGCAAGATTTGCGAGATCGCGCAGCAGGACATTCCATGACCATATAGGAGCATCTGCAGATGCAGTTGTTACAGTACAACCAGCAAACGAAAGTAATGATGACGATAACTTGCCCCTATATTTAGTAGCTGCAACCGCAAACCCACCTCTCTCTCTCTCTAGATGAGGAATTAGAGATAATTTTGAAAGCCTGCCCACAAGAACGCCCTACACTCTCAACTTGTTCGTCCATTGACAAACTTATCAGAAAATAAATTAATCTCTTTGAATTAGGCGGGACAAAAGGACAAAACCTGCAGTTTGCATACCAATGGCTGTTATCTGTGGTACCTACTGACTAGTGTCGAGGCAAAACAGATTCTGCTGCTGCATATCTGACACGCAGAATCCGAAATCAATAAATTGTCGAAACTCTAGATGTGTTGTCATTTTTAAGAAGTTAGTCACATAAATATTGACTGTCGCTTGACGTTCGGCAGTTCGGGTATATTCGGTTCCGCTCGTGTAGCCCCCTCCCCTTGTGTCTATGGGGAGATATTTTTTCAAGACGCGACGGGAATTCCCCTATAACCTCTACCATCACTCACACTGCACGCGCGTTCAAAAATACTTTTTAGTAAAACTAGGTTTTTTTCCAAACACATGAATTTGGCGCCCGGGGCAGGTAGCCCGGTTAGCCACCCCCCCCCCCCCTCCCCCGCTTTGCTAGATTGAGGCATTGATTTTATACACTATAAAATCAATGATTGAGGGCTGCCGAAGAAACACTTATTTATTTCAAACATATCAAAGGTATAGAGACCAACAACAAACGGTGGAGCTGGGATCATTTTCATCGTGGTAAACTTTTCAGATACGATTTTAGTGCACTAAATTACCTAAAAAAACGCTGATACGGATATAGTTATGTGACTACTACGAGATTAAAATGTCTGTAGTTTCTCGCAATTTAAATAATAATAAAAGGCATTTTAGGAAATATCTAACTTCTATGTATTTTATTAGATACTTCTTCCTGATTTATGAATTATGTGATGGATATAATGGTCAGTCATGCATGATTGCATTTCAATGCAATAATTAAGTAGGGAATGTACCTGTCTTTCTCTCCCTATCTCAGAAAACAATCCTCTAGCTATAGCTTCATAGAATCTCCATATTCATATTCATTTTATTTGTATAATGGTATAAACGCAACTTTTCTATCATAATTGAAAAAGTTTGAAAATATTGGAATATACAAAGGAATAAACTTAAATTTAAAAAAAGAAAACGCCAAGAAAAAGAAAGAGAAATATAAAAAAGAGAAATTCAGGAAAAATGCTAAGACATAATGCAGGGAAAAGCATTAAACACTTTAGTTATCAGGCATTTTACTTTTCGCACGAGTAATATTCCTCCAGTGAGTAAAACAGTCTTGCAGCTAACTCAACTGCTTTCAATTGTGACGTTAGTGGCTATATAGCTGGGTGGCATTCGTTGCGAGGAGTCAACGAATTCATTCAGGTCCCATTGCAGCAGAATTTCAGTAGGTCAGTTGGGCTCTTCATTTACAACCACAATCTAATTATGGCGTCAGTAAAGGGAACGAGTAGAGCGCTATCGCGCGCTCGATCAATAATTTAAAATAGTCGACTACGAAAAGCATTAACTTTACGATATCGCCCGCCCTGCTCAACGCTAATATGACCGATCCCATACGTTGTCTACTGTTTTTGGTCGCGCGATCATTGCGCGCTCTAGGTTTGAATACGGCCTCTGCTCAGTCACGCTGCCACGACACTAAGAAAACACTTTTTTATGTCATTTATTCTCTTATATTATCGTCATAAATAGCGAGTTCCATCCCTTTGCGGTTCCTTTGGAATCCGCCATTAATTATAAGTTATCATATAAGTATCTTGGAGGAGAGCTAAGAACCTCTTACTCTTACTTGGGGGATATAATCCTTATGTTGTCTGTGAATCTTTACATTATGCAAGAGCCTCTCTTGATTTGGTTTAATGCTAATGAATTAGGTCTAACTATTACAAAATCAAAAATAATTCCTTTTCGCTTAAGACCTGCCAATGTTGACTATTTAAATGAATTACACGACTATTTTGAAATCGACATCACAGAAGATATACATTTTTTTGGTTTAAGAAAGGACAGTAAATTACAATGGAATGCGCACATCCAACAATTAGCTAGTAAGCTATGTAGCTCGATATACTCTATTAAAAAAATCAGAAGTCTTTGTGGTTTGCGGCAGCCAAATCAGTATACTTTGCGTATTTTAACCCGTTAATGACTTATGGACTACTATTTTGGGGAAATGCCTTAACCAGTAAAAGAATCTTTCTTTTGGAAAAGAGAGCACTGCGCAGCATGTATCAGGTAACGACTAGGACCTCATGCAAAGAATATTTCAGCAAGGCAAGGGTAATGACTATATATTCGGCGTTCATATACCAGTGTTTAATGTATGCTAGACAGCACCTCGCAGAAACTGTAATTAATGCAGACATTCACTCGCATCATACCCGCGGTAGCTCCCTTTTATGCGTACCCCGAATACGACTGGCAAAAGTATAGAAAAGCTACTTGTACCTTAGCATTAAATTCTATAATCTACTCCCTACAAAATTTAAACAGCTGGAGAACATAAAATTTTAAAAAAACATCAAGGAGATGCTGATAGGCCACCCTTTTTATAATCTGGCCGAATTTGAGGGCCATGATTTTTCAAATATTGTGCCCATTTAAATTAATTTAAAAAGTAGAGCTTTATTGTCTGATTATTTTATATGGTCTTATATCTGTACTTTTAGTTTAAAATGCATAACGTAGATTCAATTTGATTATTTAACATTTTACTGACAATTTGAATATTACGATGAATAATTTTAGTACGTATCTTTTCGAATTACTAACTACTTGAAATATTAGTTTTCTATTTTGATTATTTATATTTATAGTTTGACAATCTAGTAGTTAATTCTTGACTACCTATGTATGTTCAGTAAAGAGTAGTAACGAGACTTACTACCTAACCCAATTATTTTGAGACGTCCAAGAGCGGTCTTTAGCCGTCAATTGGACACGACGAAAATGTAATGTAATGTAATGTAACCAGCGACAAAAAAGTGCAAGAGTTTTGCAAAAGCTGATAATTTTAATCAGACAGTATTTTGGCCATAGAATGCCGTGGTAAAGCTTTTCCAAAACCCTTTAGAGGTACTAATTAAAATTACACCTTTCCTAGTACGCCAGCGCCAGGTGTCCCGGAATCTAGCGCTGAGTAGGTATACCACGATTTTCTATGGCCAAAATACTGTCTGATCTGAAAGTATCAGCTTTTCCAAAGTTCTTGCATTTTTTCCAAAATTCTTGCATTTTTTTTTGTCGCTGGCTCCCCAACTGTACTAATAACTAAACAAAGAATTATAAAGATAGAAATAATATTAGGTTAGACATTGACGTTGCTTGCCAAAGCCTTCAAGTCAATTGCATACGTAGGCAGATTTTATTTGTTTTGCTTTGTGGACCATCAGCAGATTGAAAAAAACTTCTGTTTGAAAATTAAATTGCACAGCTTGCTTAAACATTTAGTCATTTAGCGGTTTGTGGCTTACCTACTTCGCTAATGAATCATTTAATTAGAACTATGGCCATACGCGCAATGTAATATTATTTCCAGTTTTAATCGTGACATTCATACATTAACTTCAATTTATTGGTAAATGCATAAGTGCGTAGGTACGTAAGCACCGACATGTGGGTACAGTACGATAGACAAAAAAAGGGCATATATTTATTTACTAATTTTTAATTAAAATTCAGTTCTAAATACTCATGGGAATATCATTTCTTAATCGAGAACAAAATATTTTCAGAAAATATTGTAGAGAATACCTATGATTTTATAAAGATAGCGATCTTTATAAATCGCTCCGTGAGTAATAGCTGGGGATTTAGTGCGATGTACCCTGCATTTTGTGATTAAAGGCTCATACTTGGCACAATTGTTCCTTAGGTGGTCCTGAGTGGATTTAGACCGGGAGCCATCGGCGGCCACCCCGCGGGTGGCGGGGGGAGGGGGTGGAAATTTGATTCCGCCGCGCGTCACTTTGAGCGTTTTATCTTTCGGACTATAAGTACTTGGGCAAGTTAGATATCATTTTCGGGTAACTCAATGATAACAAATTCATTTCTGGAAGAAAAAAAATACCTATTCATAGAAAATATATGAAATAATTGGTAAAATCCAAAAATCGTTGACATCTTTTTTTTACTTATACGAAGTTTACTTTTTAGCCATAAGAGTTATCGGTATGCAAAAAATATATTCTGACAGCCACACTTACTTGAATTACAGACACATATTTTTTATTCGACTGATATTCTAAAATGTGAGTGAAAAAAAATATAATTCATCGCACGGCAGACCGGCGTATTACGTCCGTTACGTAGAGACGGGCATCGACCCAAGTTAGATAATTACTTATCGGATTATTTAGTTTCTGCGATTGGCCAGTGAGTTAAAAACAAGAAGTACAATCGTTATTATTATTATGATAACTATATTATTATTGTTTTTACTATTTAATAAAAATAATTCATCATTCACACACCGTACTAACTGATAAGTGTGCACATACCTTAAATACTCTAAGTATTAATTTGTCTGCAATCCCTACCACTTCGTTGAAAAAATAATAGTAAGTATTATATACATATGATAATATAAGCACATACCTACCCATTCTTACTTAATTGCTAGGAGAAACTATTAAAACACTGAAAATTGGCTATTCTTTTGAATGCCTATTTTTAAATTTTTCATTTCATTTCAGGTGAAACAGGGGCAACAACCTCGCTTTTTATGGCCCTATAAGTGAAACATGTATGGGCTATGACTTTACAAATTTTATACCAATTTAGATGATGAATTTGTACTTTTAGTTTTTAAATGTATGATTAACTTTAATCTTATTTTTTAACACTTTACTGACTATTTTGTATATTACCCCTAGGGTACTTTCAACAACTTTTAGTACGTTTTCGAACCTACTCGAATTATTGACTATTTCAATTATTAGGCTTCTATTTTGATTATTTAATTTTTTACTGACTATTTTAGTTAGTATGATGATTGACTCTTAGTAGGTACCCATTAAAATTATTGACTCTTTTAATTAATAAGCCTTTATTTTGTTTTGTAATAAGATTTTACAATAAATAACTTTTAGTAGGTTCCAATGTTTCCAAGATACTATTTATCCAATCTAATAGCTAAATTATTAACAACCTATGTATGTTAAGTAAAGATTAGAGTAGTAATTAGATTTACTACCTAATACAAATATTTTGCCACGTCCAAGAGCGGTTTTTAGCCACCAATTGGACACGACGTAAATGTTATGTATGTTATATACTTAATATATGCTATCTAAACAAACATTATAATTTTTACCTAAGGCATTCGCAATATCATGACAGCAGAAGTACTTTCCAGTACCTTTGTGTTTTCCAGTACCTCTGTGCACCCACAGCTTCTCAAGCTGGGTAATTGTGGTAATTTGCCTTTCTGCTGCTGCTGGTCTGCAAAGCCAGTATCCATAGTCAATAGCATAATTTTTGTCAAGCCATGAGTGACAGTGTTAGATACATGCACCATCATGCGAGTGTCCACATCTTCGTGGTTACGTATCACGTAACCACGAAGAAGCGTACGCTTTGTATCACGTGTGATATTGGTTAAAATATTCGGTCCACCCATGTTGCAAACTTCCTTGCCGTTGTTAGAGCAAACAATCCTTCCTTAAGGAATTGTTCAACATCAAATTGGCCTAACCTTTAGGTAGTTTCGTCGTAGCAGTGACCCATGTTCTTTGAATGTTTCCTCTGTTAATATTTTTTATGCTTTCATTGTTATACGTCCCAAACCATATCTACTTTTGAAACCCTATAAGTTCTTTGCAGAGAAATGGTATACATACTGGTGTACCTATTCTCCAAAGTCTTCCTATATCCTGAACTCAGCATGTGGACCAATGCAGATCCATCTAGAATTTTCGCTCGTGGGGGGCGTTTGGATAGTTGCAGTGCCAAAAATACTAGTAATCGATTTTAGTAGGTCTGACCTTGTTCCAGATCGCAATTTACCCATTGAAGAAAGTGCTGGAGGACTGGCTTGGTTTTCTTGTGCCAAGAATGAATCGAAATCTTCTACTCTGTGCTCACAGGTTGCAATATAAAGTTTGCTGAATAGACTGCAGTCATTCTCAAGGCCTCTTATTTTTGCTTTCGTTTTGCTCTCACTCTTTTTTTACGTATTTTAATAACTTGTATAATTATATTGTGTATATACTTGTTGTATAATGAGACATCATTAAGTTTGGTTGGATCTAGTAAACTTTTTTTATAGTTTATGTGTAATCTTCCTTTACAAATGTTATGTATTTAGGAGCAATAGCTTTACAAGATCAAAAACTCTTTGCCGCTTTTTTCTATATTGAATACTGCATTTACAACTTCAATACATAGAAGTCTGGAGACTGTTCGACAAAAGGATTTCCTGGAGTATTTATTGTAGCTACCGATGATTGCAGGTCTAGAATAAAGTTCTTCTTATTTGCTGCAGTGTCAGAAAGATGGCTGCCGTGTTCAGCTGTTCTCCGTAACAAAACATCCGGCTCAAAACTGTAAACGGTATACCAATTCAGGTCCAGCGAGAAGCCACTTAGTCAGGGTTTTCAGTCAAACCAATCAATTCTGTGATGTGTAAACTAATATTATGTTGCATAATGAAGAAGTAATCACAAACTATTTAGCGTAAAGATGAATGTAAGTGTAAAAATAGGTCCTACCTATGTGCATCTCCTTTTAATGTGGCAGTCATGTGCTTGGTCCAAAGCCATCCCCGTAAACTTGTGATCGCTTTTTCTACCCAACTATTACACATTTTCATTCTCCGCGCGGCAGACAAATTCTTTCACTGTTTACTACTGAACTGAGTGGATGGACCAAAAGGTCACCAAAGGAGCGGGCACTGTTTGCTAAAAAGAGCGAGTAGTGCCCGCGCCGCTCTGCAGCTTGACGAACTTATCAACGCATTATAACGTATGGTAAAATGCCCTCCCTTATGTAATTAAGTAGGTATGGGTAGGTATGTACTTGTATATACTACTTGCTATTATTTTTTCGACGAAATAGTAGGGATTACAGAAAAAATAATACTTACGTAAGTATTTAAGGTATGTTAGGCACAAGTAATTAGGTACGGTGTGTGAATGATGAATTATTTTTATTAAATAGAAAAAACAATAATAATATAATTATCATACTAATTATTACCATTGTACTTATTATTTTCAACTCACTAACCTATCGCAGAAACTAAATAATCCTATAAGTACTTATCTAACTTCGCTCGATGCCCGCATCTACTTAGCAGGCGTAATACACCGGTCTGCCGTGCGATGAATTATATTTTTTTCACTCACTTTTTACCATGGCAGTCCAATAAAATATATATTGTTGTAATTAAGATAAGTGTGGCTTTCGGAATATATTTTTTGAATACCGATACCTCTTATGGTTAAAAAGTAAACTTTGAATATGTAAAAAAAATAGGTCAATGATTTTTGGATGTTACCAATTATTTCATATTTTTTCTATGGATCGGTATTTTTTTTCTTCCAGAAATGAATTCCTTATAATTGAGTTACCCAGAAATGATATCCCACTTGCCCTAGTACCTATAGTCCGAGAGATATAGGGCTCAAAGTGACGCGCGGCGGAATCAAACTTCCACCCCCTCCCCCCGCCACCCGCAGGGTGGCCCCCAATGGCTCCCGGTCTAAATCCACTCAGGACCACCTAAGGAATAATTGTGCCAAGTATGAGCCTTTAATCACAAAATGCAGGGTTCCCATACAAACTGTTGCACTAAATCCCCAGCTATAACCATGTTGTGGCCGAGAGGATTAGACGATAGAATTAATTTTGGTCTTCCTTAATCCTTTCCATAATAAGGAGGCGATTTCTGCAGCCCGGTGGGGTTTCTGACATTTTTAATGAAAACGTCGATTACACAGAAAACACGAATTCTGAAATTGTGTGACAAAACAAGCAGGGTTGGCAAAAACCCGGGTTTTATCAAAAAATATCTGCCCACTGGGTTATTTCGGGTTTTTTCGGGGAATTTCGCGCTTTTTTGGGGAATTTCGGGTTTTTTCGGAGTTAATGAGAATTTTAAATGAATATATTTTAATTTTACATTTTATTTTATTTTATTGCCATTTTATTGCATTTTTTCTCCCAATCCAAATCTATTTACTACTGAATAAAGTTGTAACACCACCATGAAGGGAATTTCCCCAAAAATCGTTATTGTCAGTTGTCGAGGAGATCCCCTTTATTTTCACAACAGGATAAGAGTTTTAACACTAACAACCGCTAGTGACGCTGTTTCGGCGCGAAAGTATTGAGTAGTAGTGCAAACGATTTTAGAACTAAATAGTGTATATTGAAGTGTGTATAAGGGTCTTTATCGCTTGAAGAGTATTGTAATAGTTTTGTAATAAATCAAGTCGAGTGTTCTACCGTGTTTTTGCATCTGCTGCCTATCCACGTAACAATATTATCCATAAGTTATCTTATAAATCATGCCAAAAGTAGTCAGCATTACACTTGTCCGGCCAGTTCTGCATCAATTGAAAGACTTCTCAACATTTGGAATGGTCTGGAGTAAATTACGGACCAGACTGAGTGTGTCAAAATACATCCGTTTTTTTCTTTTTGATAAAATATAATATAAATGCTATATCCGTTCATTGATTTAATTATTATAAACAAGGATTTTTTCAAAAACCCACATTCGTCGAAAACCCTCGGGTTTTTTCAGGTGGGTTTTACCCAATTTAACCCAGTGGGTTTTTTCGGGTTGGGGAAAATCAAGCCAACCCTGAAAACAAGCAAACTGACCAAGAGAGGTTCATTATTTGTAATAGTTTTTACGTCGAGAAACTCGTATATTCGCAGTATAAAATAAAACGGTTGTGTCACCTCATGCCCAGTCAACTCCCCCTCACCCCCCCTCTCCTTCCCCACCTGATAGTGATTGTGTCAAGTGACTATGATAGCAAAAGTAGTATTTTTTTTGTATTTTCGTGGTATTAAAAGGACATTTTTCCAAAAATGATGTAGTATTTTCTTATTTACATTTTTTTTGCGTCGCTTGCATACGAAACATTTCAAGCAAAATATCACAACGTGATTTCTGTCCAACAAGGCATCTGCGTACCGAATTTCAATTCTCTAACTGCAATATCTCGAGATTTAGGTATGACTAGCGCGCCCTCTGGTGGATCGATTTCAATTACAATCTTTTCAACTCTTGCCATGACCGAATGATGCCTTCTTGCCAAATTTTAGCTCAATCGGATTAAGCATTTGAATGCTATCGTCGAGGAATACACACAGACACACAAACTCACAGACTTCATTCTGGAAATGGTCTTAATCGTCTCGGGAGGGCTCAAAATGTATATATCGCGTTCACTAGACTTTCCCTCTGCCGGAAAAGTAAAAACAAAATTGTTGAATGCATAAAGCGCGAGAAGAATTCTAAATTTAGCCAAAGTATATAAATTTTAGCTAAAGTAATTAATTGGAGCCAATTTATTACATTATTATAATTTGGAGCCAATAGAGTATTATTTAACCCTTGTTATTTAATTATTTTGTTTTTATAAGTCGCAAGAACGCCTTTCATTTTGACATTTTAGTCCTCAATATAATACAAAAATATTATTAAAAACAAGAGTTACCACCTCTCAAAATAGTAATTGTTTTACCTCAATGAATTATTTTTCCAAAAACTTCTATAGATTAGCTAAATTTTG
Source organism: Micropterix aruncella (assembly GCA_944548615.1). NCBI lineage: Eukaryota > Metazoa > Arthropoda > Insecta > Lepidoptera > Micropterigidae > Micropterix > Micropterix aruncella. The sequence goes on from OX155950.1 coordinate 921,506, forward strand.
AATTTTATTTTAAATAATAAGTATGATGAAGTCCGCTTTTATTGAATGTTCTTTTATTTTTCTACATAGTCACCTTTTAGGTCTATACATATGATTTTTTTTCTAGACCTTTAATACTCTTCCTCGAAAACTCTTCATCCCGATCACATAAAAATCCTGCACTGCAGCCTACTACCGCGTCAACATCTTCAAATTTTCGACCTCTCAGGTGTTCCTTTAATATCGGCAATTCATAGAAATCACTAAAGGCAATGTCCGATGAGTATGAAATATGTGCCAGAACTTCAAAGCCAGATTCTTCAATGGCAGATTCTTCCATCGCAACACTCTACACTTGTGTGCTGAGGCGTAATCTTGATGAAACACAACAATTTTAGCGAGTTTTCCTCTTCGTTTTCACGATGTTTGCTTCGCAGTTTTTGATCAGCTCCATGATAAAGGTATTAAATTATCACGATTTCTCGACTGTCTCAGAAAAGAGAGCCCATCTTAGCGGCGGATGGAAAGGCCTTGAATTTCTTAGGAGTTGGAGATGATGGTCGTTTCCAGGTCATGGACGTGGTATGTTTCAGGTACGTAATGGTGAAGCCACGCTTAGTCCATAGTTATGAATCGAGCCAAAATTGGTGGGATTCGGGAATGCTTTGGTGTAACAAACGAGAATGATAGATGTCTCTCACTTGCGGAAAGAGAAGTAGGTTTAGTTGGGCCCATTTTACAACTAGTAACGCTCACCCTTCATCCAATTATCTCAAAAATTAAGCAATCATCCTTATTTACACGTAAAATCACTCGAATACTTATTATTTCAAGGGAAATAACGGACAAGACGAGCTACTTGACAGATGGAAGAATTTAAAATTTCGAATTTCGTTTTTTTATTTTCTAAAGGTGCGATATAAAGAAGCTGCGATCAATAATATTCAACTGAAAAATTAAAACTAAATGCGTGACATGCCCTCACTCAATGAAAGGAAGCAGTCAGCTCTTTCCTATTAGTTGGAAAGTTTACCTTTAACCTAAATGGATTATTTACAATGAAGGAAACATTAAATGTGTAAAAATTCAATATTTTGAAATATTTGATAGTTTTGTGTATATATTCTTTTTAGAATTGATTAAATAGATGATTATAAAGTAAATAATTATAAAAGCCACTTACATCGTGACGAAGGACTCCCTTGGTGGGATTCGGGAATGCTTTGGTGTAACAAAGGGAGTCCTTCCCCTTCGAAACCATAGAATTTGAGATGCAGAGATCGCGGTTTTAGATATTTTTTCTAGAAAGGAGTTAATTATTTTCCTGGAGAGACCAAGATCTTTAAAAAGGTGAAACAAAGATTTAGCTGGCAGGCCACGAGCGCCTACTTCCACCGCGTGAAGGTGAACAGTGAAGCCGTTCCGGAAGACGGCATTTGCGAGGTCATGGTATTTATTTAATTTGTACTCGTGGTCTTTTGGGATATTTGATTCCCATGGAACAGTTAATTCTACGATAAGAACCATCTTCCGAGATAGAGAGTAAAGAGTTATATCTGGACGCAGGGCTGTGCATCCGAGACTTTCAGGGAATTTATACTGATTAGAGACCGAATCGACCTCCATAATCCAATCTGAAGCTTTCTCGATTATTGAGAAAGGTTTCGCAGTGAGATGTTTTTTGCCTTTAGAGCCAACCCGCACAAACTGTATTGGGGGTTTGGAGGATACTGTGGAACCCTTGTTGGCACGAGCCACTGAAAGGCTAAGTACCTCGCGAATAACAGCAAGGACTTTGTCGTGGCGGTAAGTGTACCGTCCTTGATCCAAGGCCACCTCGCAGCTAGCTAGAATATGTCTAGCTGTGCAAGGGGTGTTGCTACAAAGGGGACATGAACTATCCTCGGCATAGCTCCAACGAGCGAGGTTACTGGGGTCTGGAAGTGTATGCTGAAAGGCATTTAAATAAAACTTCAGCATCTCTGGCGTCCAGTCATACAACATTACTTTCCAGTGCATTGGAGGAGGAATGCAAAAGTCTCCAATTGTTGTCCAATCATTCTAGCATTAAAGGCCAATAGCATGAGCCATACTTTTGCTGCCGTAATCTCCCCGCAAGAGAGACTTCTTCAAGTCCACATCGCTCATGGTTGTACTGCCATACCCCAGACCAGTGCCATTCTGGCTGATTCCAGTAAGGAACTTTTTGTGGAAGTCAACGCGGGCTTGTAGATCATTTGACTCACTACGGCCACTTACTACGTGCTTCGATATTGCCGGATCCAATATAGTGACTATAATTAAGTATTATTTTGGTGTTTATGTAAAATACCACAGTAATAAATATTAATCGTAGGTAAATAATATATAAACTTATAAAAAATAAACGCCTTGGTAAACCTAGAAAAACACCATTTTGAAATTTTATCGAGGTTTAAAAACTAATTACGTGGATAACTTATAAGTGATTATTGTTCCTATATATTATCTTCTGGTACCTATATATTATCTTCGTTTCATCACAAATTATTTTAGCCATCATAATCTCAAGAAATGGGACTTACCGTGTAAAATAGTGAAATTCTCAATTTTTCTTCGAAATTACACTTTTAGCCGTCACGGAGATAATCACTACGGTAAGATACATTTTTCATAACGATGATGATAATTAACTAAGACTATTTGTACTTATTTATTAATTTTGCTTTTATAAGCTCGTTTGGGAAAAATAAAAACTCTTTCTGAATATTTTCAGAAATATTAGGACTTCAATGTATTTTTTTTGTTATTTTTAAAATTGGTTATCGTAATATTGACAACAAAATATACTACCTAAAAGACCTCTTTTTTAAGTATACAAAAATACGTTTTTCCCAAAAAATAATCCACAAATAAAAAATAAAAAATCGCTGAATATTTCAGAAAATATTCAGTTGAATGATGATTTTTCTTAACGAAAAAGTGGGGGCTTATAAAATTAAAACTAGTAAATAAAAATAACAAGCAGTCTTAGTTAATTATCATCATCATTCTGAAAAATGTATTTTACCGTAATCATTTCCTCCGTGACGGCTAATAGTGTAATTTCGAAGAAAAAGTGAGAATTTTACTATTTTACGCGGTAGGTATGTTCCATATCTTATGATTATGATGGTTAAAATAAATTGTAATGAAAAGTAGCTTAAATATATCATTGTTCACTAAAAATAAACACTTATAAGTTATCCAAGTAATTAGTTATTAATCCGCAATAAAATTTCAAAATATCAAAAAATTCGTTTGAATCTGCACACGTCTGTAATATTTATAGTTATAATATATTAGTTAATATCTTTATAATAAGATCTTTAAGCCACTCTCCGCCAGTTTGCTTATTTAATTTAGTATACATATTTTTTGTGCAAATGAAGTTTTTAGTAAAAATAGCAGAACCCCATTTGGGCCCCAGAGATCGCCACCTTTAGTAAAGTTGCGACCTATAGGGATCTAAGTATTATTATTATACTAAAGTCTGTTGCCATGCACGTATACTACATACAATAAATTCGCACCTAAATAAAGAAGCCAAGAAATGTTTGTTTACAAAATGCCGTTTCTCTCGACTCGCTTCGGTATAGTCTGTATATTTATGGAGGAAATAACATCTGAAATGATGATAACACCTGGATTTAAAAATATCGTGAGACATTCAGCAGCTGGATATAGCATTAAATATTTACATTTTTTAAATTTAATAATAAGTCAATCAAATCGGAGAGACAACGTTTGATGTATCGACTCCAGAACATGTAGATAAACTGTTTGTTGTCGTGATTTCTCCAAATATTCTATAAAGAAGTTCTGAGTATCTGTTTATTCGCACAATAGTTACACAACCTTCATTGAAAAGCAAACAAACGCTTCCGACAATATTTATTTTGATTTTATTTTATTCGGAAATCCTGCAGCGCTACAGACTAATGGAATTAGCGTAATATTTTAACAAAGAATAAGGTCGATAAGTGGTTTCCATATAACAGCATTTCCATAATACAGATTTCAACTTTATTTGAAATTCTATAATGGTTATAACAAGATATAACACAGTTAACAAGATTTCAATTGTCAAATGCATAACAAAAAATTGAAGATAAATAACAATAGGTAAGTACTCCTGGGGACTGAGCTAAATGTAAGCAGTGGCTGAGGTGGGGGACCAGCATTCGTAGAACACGCATTATTTCGTTAGCGTACATACCTATATCTATTACTGTCGAGTAGCACCAGGCGAGTGATGTCACAGCACTAATGTCTGCGGTGGGGAGACCGAACGCCGGTCCCCGCACCTCAGTCACCACTTACATTTAGCTCAGTCCTCAACTGTAGGTACCTGGGCACTTAAATATAGGAAGATTACAAATTGTTGTGTCATCAAATTGTGTATGTGACTGTAAGAGAGAGAGCGGGAGATATATAGTTCTTTGAGGCTGTTTTAATGAGTGTATGGTTTTATGTTTAGAGAGTGCTGCCTTATTGTGTATAGATAAAAGTGCTTTCACAGCTTTCGAAAACAGATTGAAAGGTCAGTGAAATATTTCAATATTCGAAAAATTGTCATTATTTAAAGCGCGTTGGGTTCTATTGAAATATGCATTTCGAAAATACTTCGTCCCATTGGAAATATTGAAAAAGTTTAGAGATCTGTCAGGGTACTACTGATCCTGGCATAACTACAGATAGTAGTTCAAAATGTGAAACGAAATTCTACTAACCACCTCAAGGCAATCTATTATTAATAATAAAGTCTTTATTTGCACTTGAAAAATGATACATTTTCGACCTTATTACCACATGGAAGTATCTTACAACTAACCTAATTACAGTGCAGTGGTATATGCGCGCGTTGTGGAAATAAAGATTACTAAAAAAATAAGTTTTTCTGCATAAAATACAAACCACTATATTTAAAACTAAAAATGCCCGACGAGATAAAATTGGGAGAGGTAGGAAAATGTTTTGAGGCGAGACTTGAATAATTCTAAAGAAGGCGTGTTTCATATATTTGCTAGGAGATCGGTCCAGAGTCTTGCACCATGGACACAGAATGAGTACGAGTAGAAATCAGTATTATGACAAGGAATTTTGGGTAAATTATCAGAGGCTGACTGAAGTACGAGACCGTGGGAACTTAATGGTTCGAAAAGCTCGTGGTGATAGGATGGTGTTGATTGGGAGAGCACACGATAAAGGAGAGCAAGTATGTAAACATTTCTCCTTTGACGTATTACCAACCACCAGATAGAATAGAAATTTAAGATCACTTTTCTGGCGACGCTTCTTAATTATACTGATTAAGTTCATTTCACTGGCTTCACATGGCCGCTCATCAGTGTATTCGAACTCTGTGAAATATGTTCCCATCTAGCGTTATAGGTTCGGTGGCATAGTGGTTAGGTTGCCTGATCTTACATTTTAAGGTTCTAGGTTCGATTTCCTGTTAAGTCACCATTTTCCATTGGGATAAAATTAACGGAATTGCATTTCAATTCTGTCGATCGAATGCAATAACAAAACACACACTTACACACATGTTACATGCACACATTCATGTAAACATTCATAGTTGTAGGTTGTAAGAGATTGTCGTATGATAATAAACTCGCCAATTGTGAAATTTTACAATAAAGAGAGGAAACAAACACCCTCTCAGTGACAGTGTTTAAAACTCCGACATAGTAGCTCTCTTCCCTTACCCTTCCTCCTCTTATCTTTTCACTGTTTCGATGTTGGATTGTACGTAGATACGATTAATTTAATTGTTTGTCTTGTTTTTCTATTCTTTTCTTATACGTAATATGTTAATTTGAGTTTAATTTAAATATGATTGTCTAATTTATTGTTCATATACTAAGAACAAATTGCTGTCACCGGAATTGGCTTAACAATAATAGATTACCATGTATAGGTACCATATGTTTAACAAACAATAAAGTAGGTACGCGAAGAAGGCATCGAGATCTCTTTGAATTGCAATACAGACATCGCCATTCTTAACTTTACAGTAAATCATTAGATTATTCGCGTAAGATGTGTAAAGAGAACGAGAGAAGCAATCCACAACGTGGGACGTTACATAAAAAAATCTAAAGACCAAGAAGAGAACCCTGTGGCATCCCAAAAGATGCAAACCCGATTTAAAACCTCCAACGACATCGCTTGGTGACGATATATTGTTGTTCACTGGCAGGAAAACTTCATAATGAAAGTAAACGATTGGAAAGTACCGACATTTTGTAACCGTGTATTCTCAGCAGCCGGAGATCTCACGTATGCATGCGCAGTTGCGTATTTAAGTACCACTTTACGTAATATCTGAGTTCGCAAGCGACATGGACATATCAACTTTGAAAATATTGATGTCATCGTTGTCTGCCGTCGACCGGTAAGGTAGACTTATATACAAGTGTACGCGCACCAGTAAGGTAGAATTATTGACGCATCGAACATCGATTCTCCAAAGCCGCCACATATGTCATAATCGAACAAAACGATACGACAACCTAACATATATGTATATGCGTTATACTTGCGTTGCTATGAGTGAATGCTCGATTGCTCAAAGGTGAGCGAGATATGCTACTCAGAGCGGCCTTGCGCAAAAATGGCGCAGTCTTGGCGCCTGTTCGCATTTTTAATGAAGGCTCCAGTATTCTACAAAACACTGGGTATTCTGACCATGACCACCATCTACTTAATTTTAACACAAATATTTACAAACATTTCGAAACCAAATATGGCATGAATTAAAACCGGTTTTTAACTATTATTCATACGTATTCTGACTGACTAATAACCCATCGTCACGAACTGGTATCAAAACAACCGCCCCGCTATTAACAGAGCTAATAAGCGTTTATATCAATGCATTATTTCAAGAACAAAATTCGCAAAAAACAGAAGTGATTCATTCAATCATCTATTTTTGTTGCAATTGACATACTTTATTAAATTCAAAATATTTCTGATTCACACATTGTTCTGAATCAGGAGTATTATGGGCTCTCTAGATGATCAAGCATGCTTGTCAAGGCAACGCGTCCCAGGCTGGGAGGGGGTCGTAAACCGCAGGAAATATGCAAATATTTTTTAAAAATATTTACGAAAAATGCCTAGTTGTGTAGTTTTATACCAGGGAGTCAATCATTTATCAATGAATTACGTCTACTTAGCGTGACTCCCTGGTATAAACTACAAAATTAGGCATTTTTGTTAAATATTACAAAAAAATATTTGCATATTTCCTCTGTTTTAGTACCCCCTCCCTGCCCTCGACGCGAAGCTTGTCAAGCATGCTTGATCTTCTAGAGAGCCCCTTAAGTGCCTAAGTTTATTTTTTATGCATTGAATGGCTTAGAAATGTGTAAGGCCCGACCCGTAGGTAGAAATTGATAATAATAACATGATCACATTTTATCGATAACGCTTCTTTATTTGATAATGATTGTTAGTATCTATTTATAATTATTATAGAAGATTTAAATCATTGTAACATACATGTGAAGCAACGAGTGATAATAATGAATAGGTTATTGGAAAATACTCCAATAACTGTTTTATAAAAACGCCTCAGAGTTTATTTTAAGAGGGTGTTTTTGGTGGCAATGTTTATGAGATTCTTACACGTTTATTAAAAACTCCGCATACACATGCAAATGCATTCTAAAATTGAGTAAAAATGTGCAAACTGGTGGAGTGTGGCTTCGTGATAAAGAATAGTCATTATGCCAGAAAAAACTGTACGTATATTCGTAGTAATAAAATGACAAAATCGTCAAATTTACAGAATGAAAAAGAATTAAAAGAAAGGACCAACGATTCAGGCAAAATAAATACTACAAAATACTCAAGGATCTAAAGTATAGTATCCTTTCATTTGATTATTTTGTTTCTATAAATTGTTAGGAAGTCCGGGCACCTATCCAGACTTCAGTTTCGGGGGGGGGGGGGGGGGGGAGCATTAATTAAAAGCACGATACCGCCACACCCACAAAACTTGAATTTGCCTGTACAATGAAACGAATTTGGTGGTGAGCGGTTTCGTGCAGCTTGAACCACAAGATCCCGGCGCCACTGGATGGTGTGCGCACCGGTCGGCGAAGCCAATCGGTTGTGCATTCTGACTAATTGCTGAAGGGGTCTGGAGACTATGGAAATACACTGTTTCCTAAGCAGCGGGGGTGGATGTTGACCTGTTGTCATGCCACTCTTGAAATGACCTCGGGCCACTCGATCCCGTGTGGCACTACGGGCAAAGAACGCCCAGGTCCGCAATAAATTCAAACTGAATTACCGCTGTAATACAACAGGTAGAGGTTGCGTAAGCGACTTCGGACCCGTAACCAGTCGGGAGGACGGAGGTATCCTGAAGGTTAACTCCAGACAGAGATATTCTGCCAAAACTGGTAGTTAGAGGTGAGGCTGGAACCATTCCCGGTGCCTCGCCGTAAGGCGTTAGTCTCTAACGGGTTGCTGGTTAACTCGACAGTAGATTGCCTTGTACCCAAGTCTTCTACGTTCATAACACGGCTGAAAGAACGATCTATATCGTTATATCAGCCTGGGGTGACGGGTTCACCCGTTGTAGTCGACACAGCCATCCTGTACAACGAAACGAAAATACCTTGGATTTCGGAGGGATAAATCAAAACTACCCTCCCCTCCTCCTTGGATATAACGTGCCTGACATTAGGGACATACTCAAAGTCGCGGATTTTCCCTGATTCTCAATTTTTTCTCGGCTTTATTTTTTACTATTTTTTATCATTTAGATAATCTTGATGTTAACATTTAGTGGAAAATTGTCTCTGGTGTAATTATATATCTATCTTGTTTGGCTACTTACTTTTATACACTGTTATTTTCCTGAATAATAAAATAAAAGATTTAGAATATTTTCCCGAATAAAGAAAATAAAAGAAAATTACTCAAAAATATCAGGGAGGGGGGTGCGTGCCCCCCCCCCCCCTCCCTGGATACGTCCTTCAGGAAGTATTCAACTCTTGTGCACCATGTTTACACCATAAATTCTATAATAATGCGACCAAATGAAAGGCTAAGGGGAAAACGATTACCGTTATTTTTTATTGTGAAAATAAGATATTTTTTCTGTGGCATGTGCACATATTGGAGTAAAATGTATTGATTTTAGAAACTCAAATATATTTAGTTTACAGACAAATTATATTTTCTCCCACTCATACAAATACTGGTTAAAATTTTCATATTTTACATAGGTTAGGAAATTTGAAAAATCAAATTACCAACAATTGAAGCAATTTTAGCCATTGATCGGTTCCCCGTAACCCTTGTAACGTTTTAGACGTTCTTGCGACGTCAAAATGCTAAATAATGAAAAAAACCCTTTTTTTTCTAATGCGTATTTTCTGTTTAGTCAAAGTTTTCTGTAAAAATGGCATCAACCACATTGGGCCCCAGAAATCGCCCCCTTAACCTTCGCTAAATTTCATGGTCAATTCCCACGCTCTTGCTCTACGATAATAACGCCACACAAAAGAGCCTCGCTGTTTATGTAAAGGTTAGGAAAAACCAACGTTTTCGATTTTTCCGAGTGATATTTTAATTTGCGGTAGCATCGGTAGAACAATCAAAATAGCATTGGTTTCGTTAATAATAAAATCAGAATAACAGCGTTGCGGTCGAGAGCGGAAATTTAATGGCGATAAAGAATTAGGTATAACACTTACCAATACTCACCGAGAATGTTGTACATGTAAAATTTGGATTTAACCTTACATCCTACTAATAATATTATAAACGCGAAAGTTTGTATGTATATATGGATGTTTGTTACTCTTTCACGCAAAAACTACTGAATGGATTTTGATGAAACTTTACAATAATATAGCTTACACATCAGAATAACACATAGGCTATAATTTATAAAGATATATGGTTTTCTATCATCATTATCACAATTTTCCATCACCACGCGGGTGAAACCGCTGGGCGCAGCTAGTTATATTATAAAAATAAAATAAAATACAAACGGAGCTGCCATGGAATTCAACGAACGAAATCGGGCCCATCATATACAATTATTAGACTTCTGGGAGGTGAACGGTGGATTCAGGACTAACGACCGGCTGTGGTAGGTTTAGGACAGCTGTCTCGCCACATGTGAGCGTTCACCTTACCACCCATTCACTCCCCTTTCGAATCCGATTGGCGAATATTACATTCGTATCCGATTGGCGAATATACCGCTCTTGTATGTGTCACAATATACTATACATGTATTTTAATTACTGTAATCCTTATAGTGGATGAATCAGTACGACAAATTATCAACTTTCAATACTATGCAATTTTGAGAAAAACAAAAAAAAAGTTTAAAAAAAAATATTGTTTAAAAAAAAATAGGGTACTATAAGAAGCCATGAGCACGATGCACTATCTAAGGGTAGGTAATAAATCGCTAATATTGATTATTAGCGATATCTTACCTATCGCTAGATGGCGCAGCGCGCTCAACGCTTCTCAAACTTTTCTTCAATAGATAAAAAATACATATTTGACAAAAAAAAATGTTTTTCCTACTTTAAAAAAAAAGAAAAGTTGCTTATTATGTCGTATTGATTCATTTGCACTACAAGGATGTCGCTAGTTAAAAAGTCAGCCGTATGCAAGCTACTGTAAGTAACTTGGTAGTTATTACAGGCTTTTAGCGTGATACCTACTTGTTTGAGTATCTTACTTACCTACTTTAAAGATAAATAGAAAATCTAAGTTCGAGTTCAGTATCATATCAATACAATAATCTTACATATTCGTGAATGGATAGAATCAGGTCATATAAACGGTCAAAACATTTATAAAAATCAGATACTAACTAAGAAAAAAGATCCAAATAATAGAATCTAAAAATGACAATATTAATCAAAAAATCAATAGTTTTATAGATCTTATAATACTTTAATAGATGCTAATTTTCAATTACTGTTGCTTTATCTAATATGAAAGCAATATAGTTAGACAAAGAATCCATGATAAATAGGACAAAAAACGAATTTACCGCGTGAAGTTTGTAACACCCGTTGTTTCGGCGACGTTGCAGCCGCCGTTGTCATGAGTCCATAGACAACGTCGCCGAAACGTCGGGTGTAACAAACTGCACGCGGTAAATTCGTTTTTTTTTATCTTAATTATAATCTCAAACAACCGCGATAATCTCCGATTTCATAATGACGCCATGAATACTTACATAAAAGTATAATTTAAATTGGTACAATGTTTGAATAGTTAGGGATAGGGATGGATAGGATATTGAAAGTAGTACCATTTAAATGTTTGTTTATTGATCAACCATGTTTTAATCTTATTTAAGGTGTTACCACCATGGAAATGTCCTTATCTGTGTGTTTCTTGAAGACAGAAAAAAACAAAATCATTAAAAAACGCGAGTCTTCGAGTTAGTTTGTTTAATTATCATGACGTGTGCGACAAGGGGCCACAATGCAAAGCGTTTTAGAAAACAGAAACAGGCTTATCAGTCAATCCACTCACCTTCTCCAATTACAGAAATAGCAGTGAATACCGCAAGCAGAAAACCTGCGAAATGCACTCCCATCGTTCGGACGGCGATAGCGCCGCCGTCGAATAGCATTGTCGCCTAACTCTATCGTTCACTATTTCGAAATCATCGTTTTGCCGCCAATTACGACATCGTCACAACACAACTAATAACTTTCACTCGCTTCTATTAGATCCTTGCCACTTGTAGATATTTAGTTTTAGAATATTCACTGTTGTCGTCACAACGTCGAAACGTCCGCACACGACGCAGTTGCTTTGTGTATGGCATGGAATTTTAGGCGATAAGTTGACAGTTTCGTAGGCGTGTTCGAATCGCAGCGCGCGCGCGGCCGCTAGACCTCGCGGGGCAGCCGGTTTAGCAATGAACTAGCAAAACGAACGAATCACCAATGAGTGAACGGAACCGAACTGAGCCGAATCAAAAATTAGACAAGTAGGGCGACCATGCACGATGTAGATTTAAATATTGATTAATGCTCTATGCCGAAGCGACGATGTCCAAATCTATTCCCACTTCTGTCCAGAAGTAGCTATAGCCTATTAACGCTGATCAGGCGATAATATCCGACTGGTCTAAATCTCATAGCTTGCTCCTAAATACGTCCAATGCTCGAACTATCATAATCGGCAGCAGCTATTTCACTTAGAGTGGTCCTAGATCGACATGAACTCTTTTCCAATGATGGATTTCCATGGTTATCATGGTGGAATCGATGGACAACCTTGGCACAATGCTCAGAGACCTCTATACTGTCTCCCAACAGATGGGTCTAAAAATAAACATGGGTAAGATATACATCACGTCGAATGCCCATGTCACACCCATACCGGTACATATTAGGAATGATAATATTGAATCTGTCGACCAATACGTTTATTTGGGTCAGACGATCCAACTTGGCAGACACATTCGCCAAGGAGGTCTGCAACAAATTGAACTCGGATTGGCAGCGTTTAGGAAACTACGCCACATCTTCTCGTCACGAATACCGCAGAGCCTCAATAAATGTATATAATCAGTGCGTGCTGCCAGTGATGACATATGGCACTGAGACGTGGTCGCTTACTATTGGCGTCATACACAAGCTCAAAGTCGCGCAACGAGCCATAGAGAAAGCAATGCTTGGAGTTTCACTGCGTGATAGGATCCGAAATCAGGAAATCCGCAGAAGAACCAAGTTCACTGATATAGCTCGTAAAATTACCAACTTGAAATGGCAATGGGCAGGCCATATAGCTCGCAGAACCGACACTCGTTTGGGGAAAAGGGTTCTCGAATGGCGATCACGAACCGGAAGACGCTGTGTGGGACGGCCGCCCACAAGATGTACCGCTAACATGGCCAAGGTCGCAGGAAGTAGGTGGATGGAGGCGGCTCAAGACCGCTCGTCATAGTATTCTATGGGGGACGCCTGTGTCTAACGGTGGACGTCTACCGGCTGCTGCTGCTGATTATGATATAGATACTTAAGATGATGATGATATAGATAAAGTCAACATAGCCCTCCCCAAAATCCTTTTCTTTATGATCCAAAAGTCATTTGTGTATTTTTCCTTCAAAATCTATACTAATATTATAAAGAGGTAAAGTTTGTGACGTTGTAGGAAGTAATCTCTGGATCTACTGATACGATTTTGAAAAGTATTTTACCAATAGAAAGCCACGTTATTTGTGAGTGTCATAGGCTGTATGTTATTCCGAAAAATAAAAAGACTTTTTCGTGGTAGTCGGATTTCCAAAGTAAGTCGGAAAAAACGGTCGAACGAAAACATTTCTAACGAACGCTGCCTTAGCGATAAGAGATATATGATTAAGTACTAGAGAAAAGTTGTAGAGATTGATAATGCCTACAAAAAAGTCAGCGACAGCATATGTCTAACTTTTATATCTAAGTGACAAAAAGTAGTATTTTATATTAAAAAAAATACTTTAAATCGTTAGGTCATGTTTATTGGTCATATTATCAACAATTATGAATTATTATCAAAATAAGTAAATTAATCGTCTCAAGTGTTTAAAATAAAGACTTCTCCTTTTACTGCATATAATTTCCCTTTTACTGCATAAATATTTAAAGAGATAAGACACTCACAAATAAGACACTCACAAGAAGACACTCACAAATAACGGTAATATAGTCAAATTTTTATGCAAATACGTACATACATATGCAGTAAAAATATAACCCTTCTTTTAGCAGTCAGGTAATAAATCATAGCACTCAGTACTAACCGAACCACACTCATAGTAACCACACAAGTAAAACGAAGCCGCCCAACGAAGTGGGCACAGGTTAGCTAGTCTTTAATAACCTTGCAATGATAATACGAAATTTAGAAACTAAAATATTTGAATATAGGGTTAAACACTGACTATTATAGAGTTAGACCTCGAAAAAAAACAATATCTATAATATAGGTACATATTTATTATGAAAAATAATATCATATCTCTAAGATATGTAGATACCTATATTATTCTTATGTTAAAACATACGAGGTAAAGCTCGTAGTATTAAGTTGGTATTATTTGATTATTCATTATAATTATTGTCGTTTTACGTATGATTATTGAGCATCTATCTTTTATTTTGTAGGAATTTTAGTTATTTTTAGTATTATTCTTACGGATTAAAAATAGAAATTATTTGTTACATTAAAATTTTGATTATTGTGTTTTAAACAATTGGGATTCTGACATATCGCCGGTGATACTGCATAACCGCGTAAACTATTTTTTGGTCAAAGTTGGATAACTGCATTTTTGGGTAAGGAAATATTCAACGCATTGTTTGAAAACGATTCTAGCGTTAACTGACCAATCAGGGCCCTCCCTACGCACCTGTTGCAAAATCGCGTATCCAAGTCAAGGCAGCGCCCTCATGCAAAACCGCGTATTTACCAGTATCGCCATAGAACTGCAACGGAGCGCGTTGCGGCATGCCATTTTTTTGGAGTTACCTTTGCTTCATGTTTCGTGGATTTCATTGTGGAATTACTAGAGGGAGATCCAAAACCCGTAATTCTATACATCGACGGTTGTTCAGCACAAAATCGGAACGTTGTTATGTCCAACGCACTTTTGAGGTTCTCTATGAAATCAAACGTAGTAATAACTCCAATATGTCTTGAAAGGGGCACACGCAAATGGAGGGAGACTCTGTCCATTCGGTTAGAAGAAAATTACGAAAATGTCCAAGAAAATTACGCGATCGTGAAATATTTTTACCAGTGTGCCGCAGTAATCGCGTAAGATAGGTTTTCTATAATTCTAGCTGTACCTACATATATATAATGTTAAAATTATGATTTTTCTGGAAACTATTTAAATAAAGTGTATCTTCCAAATGGTTTACAATTTTAGTTTTTTTATTCTTTGCAATATATTACAACAAGAAACGGTTTTTATGCTCTCCTGTAAACTTAGTAAAAGAGAGTTTACGCGGTTTCACCGACGATATCTAACTGTATTTGCAATTTTGGATTAATAACAGACTATTGGCTATTAAATGTGCCCCCCCCCCCTTCCCCCCAATCAGATCCACTTCGTTTTCAAATCCTGGTGACGCCTTTGTCTAAATACTCTTTAATATATTATGCTTATATAGTAGAATCATGGCCACCCTATCTATGTATGTACTTTCTATAGATAGGCGCAGCACTAACTGATAATAAGCTGTAAAATTTTATGATACAAGATTATTACTCTTTGTTGATCCAAATCTAATGGTTTTGGATTATGCTGCGATTTATTTAGGTGTATTTTTAAATTTCGCCCAAACTGCATACATATTGTTGGCAGGACGTGTACATTGAAGTTAATTTTGCAATTAACATTGAACGTTATTCTAGTTATTGTCTCCAATTACATTGTTATGCTAACGTCGTTCTACCTAGCCTCGTCGGCGAATTGGCAATCAGAAATTGCATAATAATTTGTTGCTGTGGAAAAATCATATTCAAATGACATCCAAATATAGCTATTTTACACTACATTTTAGGATTCACTTTCAAGATTAATAATCGTAGTTTTTTCCCGCTGGTAAACGTGCGAAAGCAATCATTTTGCGATATTAAATATCAATATATAAACATTCATGTGCTTTATGAAAGTTTATATAGATACTTGTTTGTTTGCTACTAGATACAGTGATGACATATGGCACTGAGACGTGTTCGCTAACTATTAGCCTAATACACAACCTCAAAGTCGCGCAACAAGCCATGGAGAGAGCAATGCTTGGAGTTTCTCTGCGTAATAGGATCGGAAATGAGGAAATCCGAAGAAAACCTGATATAGCTCGTAAAATTACCAACCGTTAGCCATTAAGGGAAAAATAGTTCTTGAATAGCGGCCATGAACCGGCTGACGATGTGTTGGTCGGCCCCCCACAATATGGACCGATGACATAGCCAAGGTCGCAGGAAATAGGTGGATGGAGGTGGCTCAAGACCGCTCATCTTGGCATTATATGGGGGACAACAGTGGACGTCTACCGGCTGCTGCTGTTGATGTTAACGATATAGATTTATTTATTTAATTTAATTAAAAATCAATTACTATAAAACATTGATTTTGCTTACAAAAATAACAGGAACGGAATTGCAAAACATTAACCTTTCACTTATTTGACTCTGTCACCCAACTGGGGTTTGCCCGTTCTAGGGTGAAAGCCCGATTTAGGGTGGGGTATATTATATTTTTTAATTTCTTTTTAGGAAGCCATTGTATTCCATTCCGTTTTAGTCAGGATAGTCAAATTGCGATTCCTACTTCTTTTTTCATATATCTTTACCGTTGATCTATGGATCAAACAGACTATGGAACAAGTTCCCGTCCAATATCAGAAATTTCTAGCTACGTCTCACCCCATCCTCTCCTGTCTCCCGCTCTTGCGGATATTCAATAAATCTTAATTATTTGCACAAAAAATGGCGTAATTATTTGATACATTTTCGTTAAATATCAAG
This sequence comes from Micropterix aruncella, assembly GCA_944548615.1. Lineage (NCBI taxonomy): Eukaryota > Metazoa > Arthropoda > Insecta > Lepidoptera > Micropterigidae > Micropterix > Micropterix aruncella. The sequence continues at coordinate 938,048 of OX155950.1, forward strand.
TATTTTTTTATTTTACTCTACTGGTACCTACATTCTTTCACTTGACGAAGGTTTGTTGATTGTAAGAGATTGTAATTCAAGCGATAAGTCAGCTTGATGTATGTTTTGTTTTAAAATGTGCAATACAGAATGTCTATCTATCTACCTAACCTAGTATACGCATAATCAAGAATTGAAAATCACACAAACAAGCAAGCGAGCAAAAGACAAAGCGACTACCGCCAAATCATAATTATCTAACAGCAATCGATCCCATGTAAGCTGAACACAGATTTTCATCAGCTTTCTTAAACAAAAGAGCTTTCTGAAAACAATAAAGTTTTCAAATCGGATCTTTTGTAAGGTCTGAATGTGGTTTGCTGTTAGATTTTTATTTGATTATTCTTTGACTTTTAAGCTATTGCATAGCTTTTATCGCGGGCCTAGGCCAGCGCGGCGACCGAATGAAGAAATTTCTTAACGAAAATTAATGATTTTAACCTGATAATTACGTCTAAACGAGTACTGCTTACGATTCGAAAAAAATATATGTTAAACAAGAACATTTTCCTAATATTATTAGCTTTGAATATTTTAGATTTTGTTTATATTACATAGTGTAATTAATTTGTGAAATTAGGTCTAACCGAACACAATAACGACTACTACGCAAATACTATCTGGCGTATTATTATGAAACCTGACCATTTTAAAGATAATTTAATTATCTATCTTTTTATCTACGATTTTTTTCGAATAATCCGGTTTTTTTGCTTTATCTATATTTTGCTTTATAGAGCGCAGTTATCTGATATAAGAAAAAATAAAATAAATAAAATAAATAAATAATTATAATTGCATAAGTTGTTAAAAATGCTATGCGATAGCTTTACCGCGGCAGGCCCTGAGTGCCACACGTTTTTTTTACTACCACTACAGTCATGACGTGACGACCAACGCAAATGCGCCATTTTCAGCTGTTGCTGATGGAATTTTGGAAAATTAGTTAATTATATTGATCGTTACTGGGCTAAAAATAATGAAAGGCGTCAGTGCGCGGCCCGCACCTTCGCAGGCTGACACACACGTCAGGTGGACAATTTGTCGGATTGTTTTATGTGGGTGTGGATAATTACCCTGTGTAACCTTAACCACCCTAAACTAAATGAGATTAACGGCGGGCGTCGCGACGCCGGCGACGCCCTCCGCCAGTAGGTTAGTAATTGCCTCTTTACAGATCACTCCATTTAAGTGACTATCGATGATTAATTATTATTGATGATGTCGTTTATTGGAATTAATCAGGAAAAGAAGGTGCTTTACTGTTGCTAGGATGGAGGTTTGGTCTCCACGGCGGGGGTGGGAACAGCTTTCAAGGCTCCGAAATTTTTTGAAGATTTTAGGATATCTGATATGAAGAAGGGGGGGGGGGGGTAGGCGCCCATCATTCCTCAAACATATTATGATTCTTTAAATAATGCACATCTTTCTGTTACTTTCGCTAAACATATTTGAACTTCTTCTGGGGAGATATCTTCAGTGATGTCATAGAATGTGATGTGATGTACTCGTACCTAGAATTGATAGTCGTGAGAATCGGTTTTGACCCCATGTACGAACGTAGCATCCTTCTCATTGCAGATAAACTATATTAGCAGCATGCAGAACTTATGGGTATCGATATTAAAATTTGCAGAAGCCTATAGATTGGGTTGAATGTCCTCGTTTACATGTCCGCCGCGCAGCGGACGAAAATCCAGCGGGTGATGTACATGGGGGCTGAGGTATGTCTCGTGAGCTCCTTGGTACGTCCGAAACGCGACTCTGGTATGCGACTTTGGCGAAACAGAGTCCCTGGTGGAATACGTCAAGCGCCCCGCGCGCTATGTACCACAGCGCCGACACCTCGCCGCACGAGCACGTACGTCAGCTCGCTCCACTGCACACCAGGCCGCCAGAAATCCGGAAGCCGTACCCACGCAGACTGCTAGATTAGGAGACCACCAGCGCGGGTCTCGCAGCACAGCAGCCAACGCCACGGAAGATGCCATGAACGCCTGCGCAGTCTACACTACACTGTCTACACTCGCAAGATACCTACCGCAGGGCTCGCAGACCTGCGACGCCACATCCAGAAAGCGGGCTCAATGGGCCCTGCCATTGATTACACTATAAAATCAATGGCCCTGCCCACACAAAGCTCGCTAAATGGCAATTGCCTAGTGGAAGACGCCTCGGGCCTTAACAAGGCTCGTCGGCTGAATCACGAGTAGTTGTTTACATGTTTTTTTAGAATGGGGAAATCAATGTTTTTTATGTCGGTATTTCCATTTGTTGAATTATTTTGATTTCTCCAAATAATATCGATTATTAATTGGTATACGCATAGTGCCTTCAAATGATATTCATAAAGCGCGCGCTTTTTTGTACAATCAGTGACGTAATTTAATTCTCTGGTGCTCTTTTTAATGATAATCAAATCATTAATACGGTATATATGATATACATGTTGTTTTTGGGTTTATCTAATAACAGATGATTGATCTACAGTTAAAAAAAATCAAGCCTATTCCGCAGCCAATAAATACTGCGCAATAGAAATATTTTCAAATTTTATTATTTGTATGAAACTATGTAAATATCTAGACTAACTTATTATAACGACCTCTACCAAAAATAATTAAATATACTAGTAGTTGATCGGCAGCATAGTTTCTGCGACGCGATCGAATAGAAAATATTATGTTTAACAACAGGATTTTAGCCTAGTTTCCTCCTGATTAGAAGAATGGAAAACAACAAAACCCCAAAATCCACAAAGCTAAAAAGTTCTTTAGAAAAAATACATTCACGACAAATTTACCTGAATAAAATATTTTATTCCATTGTCTTGGTAACGAATTACAGTATTCCCCCTTTGCTATGTTTATCCGGTGATTATAGTGATTTATGAGTTTTGAAACGTTGCCAAAACTATGTTATTAATCGGCATAGTTGCCGACACTTAAAACTAAAATTATCCCATTTTGTCAGATCAGCCTATTTTTAACATATTTTTTTCAATAATACGACTTGAACCGAAGCGTCATTGCTGGTAGATACTATAGGGTGGAAAGTTTTGTGTTAAAAATCCAGGTATTTTGCCCCTTTCTACATGTCGTATGTATGTATAAAACTGAGGTATTTTAATTAAAATTTCTGCAACGTTTTCTGTTCTTCCGGCCATGTATGTGAGTCCCGTTGGACGAACCGCACGCGACGATGGAGTGATGCAATATGTTGCTCCAAAAATAGAACAAGTGTTACCATTGTCTCATCATTTCAATGTGTTAGCGGCTGCGAATTTTCTCACGGACCCGCTGTCTCATGGGATTCGTGACCTTGCGTCCATGTCGTTTTACGAAAAATCAACGAAGACATAAAGAATGGCCAAATTTATCTGTCATTCAGGTTGCTGACTATAATCAGATGTTTGCCGAGCTTTAACGACAGGAGGAAACCTAACAACGGACTAGCCATACAAACAAAATAAAATAAACGTACAAACCAGGAAAGTCGGGACGTTGTCTTATAGTAACAGGGGGAGTAGTAAAATGAATGAATGAAAATCTCTTTATTGCACAGTAAAAATAAGGTACAATGGGGGACTTATTTCTACATTACAATATCTTCCAGACAACCAACTAAAATAAAGGTAAAATATATTTTATAATCTTGTCAATCTCTTTTTTTATTTATTTATTTTGCTTTTAAAATCGTTTGAATGTGGTTATTAACTATGATGATAATACAATAACTTTAATATTATAAATAGGATAGAACACGAATTTACCGCGTGAAATTTGTAGCAACCGACGTTTCGGTGACTGCAGCCGCCGTTGTCCAGGGTAGATTGAAGAGCTGTCAATCCGTTGTTTTGCGGATAGGCCGCTTACCGCTGCCGCCACTGCGTAGGTTATAACGGTGGTCGGGGGCCGGGCTCGGAGCGCGCGAATTGTGAAAATCCGTCTTGCACACAACACTGACCGTATCCTGTCTTACGTCTTTGCGTTCGGCGTTCGGCGGCGGGAACATTTTAAGAAGAGGGCTCCACGTAAAAGAGAGTTTGTAACCGTCGTCTCTGACGATCTAATAGAGAGTGTTGAGACAGAGTGATACAGTGAGTGTTGTGTGCAAGATGGATTTTCACAATTCGCGCGCTCCGAGCCGGGCCCCCACCACCGTTATAACCTACGCAGTGGCAGCAGCGGTATGCGGCATACCCGCAAAACAACGGATTGACAGCTCTTCAGTCTACCCTGGACAACGGCGGCTGCAACGTCACCGAAACGTCGGGTGCTACAAACTTCACGCGGTAAATTCGTTTTCTATCCTATTTATAATGTCAAACAACCGCGATAGTCTTCGATTTTATAATAACTTTAATAGTTTCGATACTAAGTACTAATAAATTCTTTAATTAAAATTTGGAATTCTGTATCATGGACATCACTTCAATTTTGTCCATTTTAACAATATGTAATTTTGGTACTCCACTTTTCCTTATGTTTCTTCATTAATGAAATTGATTATCATTAGTAAATATTCTTCTGGTCATGGTAGACCAAAAGAATTTCTACGCATTTTACTCCTTAATTTCTTCTTCATCTACGTATTGTTCATCTAGGGCAGTGACTAGGGCAGGTCTCCCTGCCTCCTTGTGTTGCTACTGTGAAGCAGCTTCTGATCCACAGTAGCAATATAATAATCCGAAAGGTGAGAATCGATGCTGTGTAACAAAAACTGCCTATTTTGTTGTCTTGTTTTCGCGCCTTTGTGCAGATTATGTTCGCTGCACCCGTTTTTCCATGTTTTCCCCGTGTTTAGTCATGTTTCCTGTTGGTTTTCGCTGTTTTCATGATTTTCCCCATATTATGACAATTAAATGAACCATTTACGAAATTTCGTAAACATCACATTTTTGACAGATAGAGCTGTGCAGTCGTAATTTTTATCGCTCTAGGCGATTCTGGCGATTAATCGCGGTTGTGCTGGTCTAGCCCTACCTGTTATGGGTGACTTCCGTCGCCCTGCAATCGTTCTATTTCGCTTCAACATGGCTGAGAGACAGACAGATAGATTCGGCTGTGAGAATTGGCGACCGCCGTAAGGAGTAAATCGGAGAGTGACCGCCTGGCGGTAAAAAAAATTGTTATGTGAAGTGTGTGTGATTTATCTGCTTGCGGCATCTATGAACTTCTGACACATGCGTATTTTAATTGCTGCTAATTAAGTAACGAAATCGTCACTAAATGTGACGGGACTTGCCTCCACGTCAGGAAATTTGCCTTCATATCCGGAATTACCCTCTTTATTTGACTAAACACATGTGACGTGCCGATAAGCGGAATTTGAAGAAAAGGGTGCCTGTGGGCGAATAAACACGGATACTTTGCATAACCTTGTGTTTCTTTTTGTGCTTTAATCTTTTGTGTGTCTGAGGAAAAGGGTTTTCTGTTGGCCAAATTCAGTGCCGATCAATAAAACCCACCCTCTGAGATCGATTTTTTTTAGGTTAATTTTTTTTCAAAATTTCTTTCGGGTATCTTTTTTAATATAATTAGTTTCCTTCTTTTTCTTCAAAAGTAGGTGGCGTCCTTTTTTCTTTCATTCTTTTGGGTTTTGGTGGTTTCTACCGTGTTTTTTTTCAAACACGGAAATTAGTATTTTGCGGTTATAAAATTAGCGCTCCAACGTTAGGCCTATAAATTGGATTTTGGCTGTCAGAATATTCTTTTCCTCAGCCATTGAAGCACGATTTTTTAAGCACTTTGTTTAGAAATTGTATAAAAAATTAGAAGCATTTTTTTTTGTTTTTATATAATTTTTATTCATAGCGATTACCGCGAAAGAGGTTTGTAAGCACCGTCTTTTTGTTTTTGTATTTAGAAGCAACTTTTGTCATTGAATTAAGCGGTATTGTGTACTTGCAGTTTTGTCGGCATTAACAGCATTTTTTGTAATTTAAAGCGGTTACCGTGAAGAAGTATTTTGTACTTGCCGTTTTTTATGGTTACTATATTTTTTTGTCAGAATCTTAGATTTAAAGGCAATATATTAATTATTCTTTTAATACTTGGCATTGTTTAGCAGCAGGTTGTTTGTTATTTTAAGGCGGTTTCCGCGAAAAAGTTTTACGCTTGCCGTTTAAGTTTGTTAATATCATACTAATTATTTTTGTTAATTTTCAGATGTGAAGGCAATTATCCTGGTGAGGTAAGCAGCCAAATAAATCAGAGGTGCCGCAAGCAGTTAAAAAAGTTAGTTCGTTCCATTTTATTTTTTATTTTTTTTTATTTATTTTCTTTTGGTTTTAATTTTTTTTTGGTGGGATTTAAAATATATATATAAATGATGGCGTCTCCAGCGATAGTGTATTATGCTGCGTCACATTTAGTAAAGGCAGAACTCGATTATGAGTTCACGATTCGGGAGGTCACTCCAACCAATGTTGAAGCGATGAGAAAACAATTTAATTCACTCTTAAGGGAGTTTCCAGCTGAATCAATTACCTCAACGGATTTAGATCCGGATTCAGAATTTCAAGAATGTTCGATTAGACTTTCTTGTCTCCAAGAACTTATAGAGGAATTTATTAATAGCAAACAGAAACTTTTATATAAACGAATTAGCACTAAAACTGCACATATCTTTCATAGAGTTTCACGTATAAATCCTGCTAATTCAGACTCCAAGAAATTATTAGATAATTTAAAGGAGGAAGTTTTGGAAATTGTCGTACTGTTAGAAAAATATTTAGAAATTGTTCGTTCGGCTAGCCCGTTACCAAATCCTGTAGTTCTTCCGATACCTTCTACTTCATTGCACGAGGGTGAGAAGCTTAGTCCTGAGGTGGTTCCTTTGGGCAGGAATTCTGAAGTGACGTCAGCTCCGTATATACAGCATGTTGATACGACACCAGTTCCTTTGGACAATAACTTTGTCATTTCTGACGAACGCATTCTTAAACCTTTAAATCTTGGTTTTACATTTGACGGCGATTCCTGTGTGGTCGAGTTCTTAGAACGATTGGATGAGATTAGGTTTTCGCGGAATATCTCGGATGCCAGGATGCTGAAATCGGCTTGTGAACTATTCCAGAAACAAGCGCTTAGTTGGTACCGTGCTAGAGCTTCGAGCATTTCCAGTTGGAAGCAGTTAGTTGCTGCACTCCGCTCCGATTTTGGCAGTTTAAATTACGATGCTGAAGTTTTGTCGTTTGTACGGGGACGTAAACAAAAGTCGGACGAGAGGATGCATATTTTTGTTTCGGTCATGTTGGGCTATTTCAACAGGTTGTCAAGGCCATTGTCTGGCGAGGAATTATCCTTTCAAATATCTCAATTTCTTACCAACGACATTTCATGCTAGTTGATATAAATTCAATCGACGAACTTCTGCGTTTAGGAAAAAAAGTTGAAAATGCACAACAGCGTATCAACGCATCTAATGCAGCCACTCCTGCCCAAGCTAAGGTCAAGCCTTCTGGCTCGAAAGCAGTTTATGCGGTCGACGAGTCTCCTACCAAATGTGCGACGGAGGAAGTGAAAGTTGAACAGAAGTTCAAAGAGTGTAACGTTTCTTCTGCTGGTCCATCCCATCGTGGTGGTTTTCATCGTGGCGGTTTTAATCGTGGAAAATTTTCCCGTAATAATTGTTCTAATGGTAATTCGTCTTCTGGTAATTACAACCAAGGAGCCAATAATAGTTCGCGTGGTTCACGCGGTGGCACGCATCATGGCTATTCTAAATATTGCTATCGTTGTGGTAGGTTTAACTACACGGTAGCCACTTGTCCGGAATGTTCTAAGAATAACCGGCCTGGTAATTCCCCGGTTTCAGAGCCAAAAAACTCGAAAGGCGGGGCAGAATAGAGGATTTTCTACATTCTGCCTCGATATTGTTTGCAAATGAGAAGGATAACCGTCGCCCTTTCTTAGAAGTTTCACTGGGTGATATAACGGTTTGCGGATTACTCGACACTGGATCGAGTGTTACGATTTTGGGTGCCGATTCACATAAATATTTAGTTGATATCGGTTTTACTCTTAATAAGTCTCCGTTGGTGACTTTATCCACTGCTAATGCAAGTTCGGTTAAGACGATTGGGTCTATGTTTCATCCTTTTAAATTCAATAATCGTTGCCAGGTTATTCGAGCCGTTGTAGCTCCAGATATAGGTACTTCCCTTATTTTGGGAATAGATTTTGTCCGAGAATTTGAGTTGGCTCCGGAAATATTAAAATTCGTCAAGTTTGAGTCCTGCGATGCAATTGTTTGGCATCGAGTCAGTGAAGTGAGGGCCTTGCGGCCTTTTGCTTCATTGACTGGAGACCAACGATCGCTAGCAGACAGAATGATCAATAATTTTGAAAAAATTTCTTCCGAAGTCAAAGGTCTCGGTCGTACTAATTTGTTGTCCCAGGTCATTGATACTGGAGATCATCCTCCAGTGAAACAGCGTTACTATCCTTTGTCTCCAGCTAGATTGGCGCTGTTGAATGAAGAAGTTGATAAGATGTTAGAGTTAGGTGTTGTCGAACCTAGTTCCGGGGGTTGGAATAATCCAACAATTTTTGTTCCAAAGTCAGATGGTACTCTTCGTTTCTGTCTCGATAGCAGGAAGCTGAATTCTATTACGAAACCGGATGCGTATCCCCTGCCGAGAATTACAACTATCTTGGACAGTTTGAGAGATGCAAATTATTTATCTTCTATCGACTTATCCTCTGCCTTTTGGCAAATCCCTTTGGATCCTTCTTCACGAGAGAAGTGTAGCTTCACTGTTCCTGGTCGAGGATTCTTCTGCTTCAGATCTTGCGCCTTCGGCCTGAGAAACTCGCCGGCGTGCATGCAAAGGCTGGCTGACAAATTGTTCGATCCCTCTTTCGAAAACAAAGTTTTTTGTTACCTAGATGACATAATTATTGTATCTGCTACTTTTGAAGAACATATAACTTTGTTAACCCTTCAAGCCCCGCGACTTCGATATCGAAGTCAACTGAACGCGTCCAGGAAAAGTGATTTGATTGGGTTTTTCGTGTCATTCCGTATTCAGTTGTATTTTATTTAAATGCACAATGATATTTATATCATCGTGCATTTAAATAAAATATAACTGCATAGGTACTCTAGGTACTCTAGGTACTCTAAAAGCAACTTTAGGTACTCTAAAAGCAAGTATTAACTCACCAGTTGTTACGATTGGAAGTTAGTTGTTCCGTTGCAGCTTAGAGAAAAGCTTATCCGAGAAAATCATGAGTCTGATTTGGCTATGCATTTTGGAATTTTTAAGACACACCGTCGTCTTTGTCTTCGTTACTTTTGGCCTAATTTACACGGAGACGTCGTTAACTTTGTTTCTAAATGTGAAACTTGTCAGCAATACAAACATTCAAATATTTCCCCTTTGGGTCAGCTAGGAAATCCTAAGTCCTGTGCCTTCCCGTTCCAAATGGTCTCGGTCGATCTGTTGGGTCCTTATCCGATGACGAGGAACAGAAATATGCATATTCTCGTGGTGACAGATTGTTTTAGCAAATACTGTTTACTTTTTCCCTTAAAACGTGCTACCAGTAAACTGGTAAGTTATGTCGTTGAACATAATGTATTCCTTCGCTATGGTGTTCCGCAGTATTTAATTTCAGACAATGGAAAACAGTTTATCGGAAGGGAGTTCACTGAACTGATTGCGAAATATAAAATTCCAAAAGTATATTTAAACCCGAAATATTGCCCTCAAGTTAATCCAACTGAACGTCAGAATCGTAGTGTGGTCACTGCGTTATCGTTGTGTGTAAAAGACGATCATCGCAGCTGGGATCTTTATCTTTCTGAAATTCAGATGGCCATTAACGCGGCAGTCTCGGAATCAACAGGGTTCAGTCCATTTTTCCTAGTCCATGGTCGTGAACCAATTATGAATGGTTCTTTTTATGCTCAGACGCCGGAATCTCAAGCAGAGGTTATTTTTGGTAGTAGGTTGTCTTACGCTCAAAATTTGAGTGAATTATCTAACATTTTTCATGTAGTGCGGCAGAAATTGTTAAAATTACATGCACATAATAAAGTTTACTATGATCGAAAACACCGTCCTGCGGAATTTCAAGTAGGCGATACGATCTATAAAAAGACTTATTATCTAAGTAATGCTGGGAATTATTACATTTCCAAATTTGCCCCAAAATATGAAAAATGTAAGATAATAAAAAAACTCTCTGCGTTGGTGTACGAGTTAGAAAATGCTAAAGGGAAGAATATAGGTTCCTGGCATATTAAGGATTTCAAATTAAATCCTCAAGGTTCTAAATAGTTTTGTTGTATTACTCTTTTTTTTTCGTTAACATTCATATGAAAAGTTTTCATAGTAGTCCGACTAGTTCGACTCAAATGTTTTGTCCTTTACAAAGGTGTGGTACCGATTGGTTACTATCACTGAAATCATTATGTTTGTGATCAGTCGTGCTAGCAATCTTGACTAGCACCACTGTGGTTTGAATAGGTATCGTGAGAGGGAAGTATGCAAGGAGATGGTATACAAGGCAGTAATGGACAGTATTCATATTCCCTAGTAGGTATAAATTATGCCGAGGTCTAACCATATAGTCATTGTAATATTTTTTTGTGTCCACAACAAGTTTTGTGCTTGATTGCTTGGAAGTTGTTCGGTGCTCCTTCAGTGAGTAAAGTTGATTTTGTTACGGAGGTGAGGACACCGGTTATTGATTTTTGTTCTGGTAACATGGGCCTTGTGCGTCCATGACTTTGTATTTTTTTGCTGTAGTAATGTTGTTTTTCCTCTACGGTTCGGTAGAGAGAGTTGAAAATGGCAGTTGACCTTCGCATTAACGTACCTACCAGGTTTTCACCTATAGTTAACGGGGAGAAGTTTTTTTTGTTTTAGTATGTTCTTATGTTCCAGTTGGGTCGTTTCCTCCCTAAGAGAGGGAGAGTTTTTCCTTCAAGTGATTAAACAAGGAGTTTTCGTTATTGCTTGTTAGTTGATGCTTTGGCGTTTTTGTTATCCTATAGTAGGATAAATTGAATCGGGACGATTCGTCTGAAATCGTCGTTGGCTCTTCCGATTTCTTTTTTTGGAGGGGGCTGTAACAAAAACTGCCTATTTTGTTGTCTTGTTTTCGCGCCTTTGTGCAGATTATGTTCGCTGCACCCGTTTTTCCATGTTTTCCCCGTGTTTAGTCATGTTTCCTGTTGGTTTTCGCTGTTTTCATGATTTTCCCCATATTATGACAATTAAATGAACCATTTACGAAATTTCGTAAACATCACATTTTTGACAGATAGAGCTGTGCAGTCGTAATTTTTATCGCTCTAGGCGATTCTGGCGATTAATCGCGGTTGTGCTGGTCTAGCCCTACCTGTTATGGGTGACTTCCGTCGCCCTGCAATCGTTCTATTTCGCTTCAACATGGCTGAGAGACAGACAGATAGATTCGGCTGTGAGAATTGGCGACCGCCGTAAGGAGTAAATCGGAGAGTGACCGCCTGGCGGTAAAAAAATTTGTTATGTGAAGTGTGTGTGATTTATCTGCTTGCGGCATCTATGAACTTCTGACACATGCGTATTTTAATTGCTGCTAATTAAGTAACGAAATCGTCACTAAATGTGACGGGACTTGCCTCCACGTCAGGAAATTTGCCTTCATATCCGGAATTAACCTCTTTATTTGACTGAACACATGTGACGTGCCGATAAGCGGAATTTGAAGAAAAGGGTGCCTGTGGGCGAATAAACACGGATACTTTGCATAACCTTGTGTTTCTTTTTGTGCTTTAATCTTTTGTGTGTCTGAGGAAAAGGGTTTTCTGTTGGCCAAATTCAGTGCCGATCAATAAAACCCACCCTCTGAGATCGATTTTTTTTAGGTTAATTTTTTTTCAAAATTTCTTTCGGGTATCTTTTTTAATATAATTAGTTTCCTTCTTTTTCTTCAAAAGTAGGTGGCGTCCTTTTTTCTTTCATTCTTTTGGGTTTTGGTGGTTTCTACCGTGTTTTTTTTCAAACACGGAAATTAGTATTTTGCGGTTATAGCTGGAAAACATAGGCGATTAGTGGCTCCTAAAAGTTAATGATTAATGAAAAGTGATAAATATGTCGGCTCAAACCGTTGTCAAGAAATGACATCTATGAAATCGAACAATTCTTAAAAAAAAAAAAATACGTGTGGCACTCGGGGACTGCCGCGGTAAAGCTATTGCATAGCATTTTTTAACAACTTATGCAATTATATTTTGTTTCATCATATCATTTTTTTCTTATCATTTTGTTTTTTAATAACGTAATTTATTTCGTCTTCTTTCGGAACACAGCGTCAGAATCCTACCGTGACAGTGGTCCGCGGTCATACTGTATTAATTCAATTTATTTCTGATATCAGATAACTGCGATCTATCGGAAAACGTTGAAATTATTCGGAATATGATTGAATCAAATGATTCGGAATAATTTAAATGTCTTCCGATAGGGCGCCGCGCACGAATTTTATTCGATAAAGCAAAAAAACCGAATATTATTCTTTGGCTATTCGAAAAAAATCGTAGATAAAAAGATAAATAATTAAATTACCTTTAAAATGGTGCAGATTTCATAATGATACGCCAGATAGTATTTGCCTTGTAGTCATTTTTGTGTTCGGTTAGACCTAATTTCACAAATTAATTACACTATGTAATATAAACAAAATCTAAAATATTCAAAGCTAAGAATATTAGGAAAATGTTCTTGTTAAACATATATTTTTTTCGAATCCTAAGCAGTACCTACTCGTTTAGACGTAATTATCAGTTTAAAATCATTAATTTTCGTTAAGAAATTTCTTCATTCGGTCGCCGCGCTGGCCTAGGCTTGCGATAAAAGCTATGCAATAGCTTAAAAATCAAAGAATTGAACAAAGAAAATAGATTAATAATATCTTACACGATCAATTTCAAGTACACCATAACCAACCAAGCAAAATATTATTATTAAAAAAAATAAAAAATACTTGTGGCACTCGGGGACTGCCGCGGTAAAGCTATTGCATAGCATTTTTTAACAACTTATGCAATTATAATTATTTATTTATTTTATTTATGCAGTAAGAAGATTTTTTTTTCTGATTCATAATACTGCGCTCTATCGGAAAACGTTGAAATTATTCCGAATCGATTCGGAATAATTTAAACGTCTTCCGATAGAGCGCACAAATTTTATTCGATGAAGCAAAAAACCGGATATTATTCTTTGACTATTCGAAAAAATTCGTAGATAAAAGATAGATAGTTCAATTATCTTTAAAATGGTGCAGGTTCATAATAATACGCCAGATAGTATTTGCGTAGTAGTCGTTTTTGTGTTCGGTTAGACCTAATTTCACAAATTAATTACACTATGTAATATAAACAAAATCTAAAATATTCAAAGCTAAGAATATTAGGAAAATGTTCTTGTTTAACATATATTTTTTTCGAATCGTAAGCAGTACTCGTTTAGACGTAATTATCAGTTTAAAATAATTAATTTTTGTTAAGAAATTTCTTCATTCGGTCGCCGCGCTGGCCTAGGCCCGCGATAAAAGCTATGCAATAGCTTAAAAACTTCTAATGACTATGATATCTGAACAAATAAACAATATTCATTTTGCCATCAGAACCTTTGAGCGCGCCTAAAATATGAATGAAAGCATTTTTGGTACATTTTACAATAAGCTTCATCGGTACAATTCTGAACATTATCCTACTGCAATTCAGAATAGCAACTCTGCACGCGCTTCCTTTATATTCAGACCACAAAGGATTTCAGATAACTTTGCGATAAGATATTTGAAGGAAAACTGACGGTTAAGTTTCATACCAGCTAACCGTGCGATAATAACAACAGGAAGTCGGGAACTGCGATAAGTAACGTTATCCTTGTGTTTTTACTAGAAAACAAACCCGTTCATAACGGGCTGATAGCTATATTATGAAGCTGGATTTGGATATAAGCTTATTATACTAATCAACAGAAGAATGAACTTTTTTAAAAACTAAATTGGGCGATAAATCAGTGGCTCGGTACGAAAATCGCAGGTGACAGTACGAACGATCACCAATATCTACAACAACTAGAGCTGTCAACTACAACCGGCGAACCCGTCACCTCGGGAAGTTTAAACGATATTATATCGTTCTGTCTCCCGTGAGGGGAGCGCAGAAGACTTGGGACGAAAAACAATCCACTCTCTGATTACGACACCTGCCCGTCAGAGGCCAACGCCTCCGGCGAGGCCCCGGGAAAGGTAACCCCCTGACTACCAGTTTGGAAGAATATCTCAGTCCGGAATTATGCTTCAAGACGGCAATCCAAGCACTTCAATAATATTCGGGTTATGCGCACGTTGTACAACTCGATTGTTAGAAGTCGCATGGAAACGAATGCAGCTATTTGGAATCAACATGAAGATACTTATACCCTCATGCTGGAAAAGGTACAGAAGTGTTTTTTGAGATTTCTGTACTTCAAGCAGTACGGATATTATCCATTTTTGTATCCGACTGCATTTATCACAGGCATGGTTGGCTATAATTCTCTCTGTCTCAGAAGAGAAATGCTGACCATGTCCTATATTTTCAATCTAATTCGTGGTAAAACTGATAACCCTAGCTTACTAGCCAAGGTGGATCTATTCATACCAAATAATTATCTCCGTGCTCGATCGCACCATCTTTTCGCGGAGCCGTTCTCGCGCACTAACCTTACGAGGTGGAACTTGTTGGCGCGTGCTTTGCGGCGCTTAAATGAAATTCACTCGATGGCACCAGATTTTGATATTTTTACCGCCAACCCTCACTTGTTTAAATTGCAAGCTATTAATTATTTATTCTTACATGATAGCTAGTATTATAAGTGTCATTCTATTTGTATAGTTATGGTAATATCTTTATTAATTTTACTTCTCAATGCCTTGGTTTTACTGTTATGTTGATTAGTAATACCTACATGAATAAACACAATAAATAAAAAATAAAAAAAAAATATTTAAAAAAATACCTCCTGCCTCCTGACTGGTTACAGGATCGAGGTCGCTTGCTCCAATCCTCCTGGAGTAACTTTTGTCTCCTTTCATGCAGTTAAGTAAAAATCGAGTGTAAGGTGCCGACAGAACACTCCCCGATTATTATATAAGATTGGCTGTTTTTTATTGTAAGAATTAGGTTAATGAAGAATAACCGAACTAGCGATTACTTTAATTTTCTATGCCTTGCAATATTTTATCCTTTTTACGACTGCCCAACAAAAAAGGAGTATTATGAGTTCAAGGTTCATCTATGTATGTTTTCCGTTTCTTTATTCCACTATAACTTCTAAACGCACGAACTGATTTAGAAGTATGTGGTATTGTTAGAATCATTATGTCACCCCAAGTGTTATTTCAGCTATATTGAAGCTATCCTAAGTTATGCCATTACGATCTGGGGAAATTGTTATGCTTGTCATAGGGAACCCATATTTATACTCCAAAAGAGAGCAGTGCGAATAATTGCAAAGGTGAAAAGGGAAGAGTCGTGTCGACCCATTTTTAAAAGGCTAAGAATCCTCACCTTAACCTCACTCTATCTCTTTAAGTTACTAACTGAGTTTTTTAAGAATAAAGAAACACATTATAAAAAGTTTTCAGATACACATACTAAAAATACGAGAAATAAATTAAACATTTTTATACCATGTATTAAACTAAACACAGCAAGGCAAGACACAACATACTCAGGGCCATATTACTTTAACAGGCTACCAGAAAGTTTAAAAACTATTCAAGTGGAAAGCTTATTCAAAAAGTTACTTAAAGAATTCTTATTAGACAAAGCTTTTTACTCGATCGATGAGTTTGTTAATTTTAAATAATTTTTCAAATTTTTTGGTCATTTTTTTGACAGTTTTAAGTAGCATTTTTTAATTATTCCGACTTTTTCTGATTTTAATTTCTTGATTATTTTTATCAATTATTTTAATTTGTGGTTTTAGTAAATAAATCTTAAAAATGATTTGGATGCCCTAAAAGCAATAATGAAGTAACTGTATGTACGTGGTGATAAATTTAAATATTGTAAAAACGAACTAATATACTGTAATTTAAATGTACCTAAATATTAAGTTTCTACAATCTGTTAACATTTTTTTGGAAATAAATTGAAATTGAAAATTGAAATTGATATAGGGTATCTTAACTATTCAAATATCAAGTAAATAGTTGTCTTAATATCCAAATCTTCGAACGTCAAAAAATTGACATAAATATATCGTGTTCAATGTCAAATGAAAGGCCTGATTGAGTACATTCCGAAAATACGTATGTATCTATATGGATAAATACGTAAACCAAATTTTTTTCATACAAACCGTAATAAAAATAATTATAAATACAGTAGTTCACTTTTTGTAACGGCAGTAGTGTTTTTTATTCCTTTTAATATAATTACTTGTTTTCATTTTGCAACCATACCATTGTCAGTGCACACTCTCATAGCATCTGCTACTGGTTTCCACAATACAGATAAGCCCAACTTCTATACATATTATTATGATACGATAGTGGAATGTGTAGGTTGCAGTGATAGGTTCATCCTGATATCACTGGAGCCAGGATGGAGCAGTACCCTATGGGTAGATAGATAAAAGGCGCACACAGGCGTAGACTAATTAATTAGTTAATGTATTCGCCTTGGCCATGATGAAACGATACCTTGTGTGCTTCGCTGTGGCTGCTTTTAGCAGATATTGGTTCAATTGCTTAGAAACAGTGTGTTTATTCTAGTTTAAAAAGGTCTTTGATAAGATTGATGATAACGATATTCGATGATTAATGAGGCTTATAAAACGTGCAACAATGGAGTATGGGCAATTATTGAAGTCATGGTTCAAACAGATAGCACCGGGGTCTCATCCTCGCTACACCGACGGGCGTAGTCTCAAAAGATATATTTTTTTACCATTTTTTTATTTATTTATTTATTATTTTATTTATTTAAAGCAATGTACATAATAAGCAACAAGCGTAACAAATTATATTTATTATCTACACTTAAATAAAACCCACAGCAAGTTGTGTCACGCTTATAGTGAAGATCGGTCCCATGTCGCCCAACTAAGTATGAACACTTGTTCTAGGGCAGACATATTAAACAAATACTAGTTTAAAAAGAAAACATAATCAAAAAAAAAAAAAAAGGGTTAAACAAAAAGAAAAAAAGCGAAAATGGAAAAAAACATTCAATTAAATAAAAATATGCATAAAAATAAAATATGTAAATATATAATTATAATAAAATAAAACATTGAAGTAAATAGATAATTAAATACACATATCGTTCGGTTAATAATAAACTATATAGTCATAGCTTAAATTATAAATAAAATTTGTAATATTTGTAAGAAAAATAAAAAGTCACAATAAAATTATAATACCAGTAATAGTAAAGTTTCTAAAAAAAATTAAATAGTCACAAAGAAAAATTAAAATAATAGAAATAGTCACAAAGTGCAGCCAAACAAAGCTAGATAGTTGAGAGTTCATGGTGTATTCGGTACCTTCCTGGCCCAAGCATCCACGAGACCAGTTGTTTCTTAAAAATTGGAATGCTCGGGCTAATCTTTATACCTGCAGGTAGGATGTTATATATCCTAGGCCCTAGATAAGTGAAATTTCTTTGGCCAAATGAAGTACTGCAACGTAGTCACTATTGGCACGTCTTGTGTGTTTAGTTTGCTGGGATTTAATTTTTTCCTTAAGAACGATCCGACCTAAAATCATTTTCACATATAACATGCGCACTTCTAAAACATGCATTTCCTTAAATGTGAGATCTGATGCATACGTGAACGGTTTTCTTAATATTATTTTGATCAAACCTTTTTGCGCGACAAGAAGTGGTTGAAGAACCGTTGTCGCACATCCTCCCCAACCAATAATGCCGTAGTATAAAATGGACTCACATAGCGCATAATATGTCAATTTAATAGTACGTCGGTCTAATATGTTGCGGAGATCCCTAAACACGTAGCCTAGTTTTCTAATTTTTGTGGATAAATAATCAATATGCCCAGACCACCGTAGGTTGTTGTCGATTATGATTCCAAGATATTTAATAGAGTTTACCCTTTCTACGTTCAAACATCGGCTGTTCAGCTTATTGTCACAGTCATGTATAACCAGATGAAGATTTTCTGGTGCTTGTCCAGCTTTTGTAGCACTAAATGCAACAAATTTGGTCTTGCCGATATTAAGTGTAAGCAAAGCCTCATCTAACCAATCTTTTACCAATTCCATCTCGTGATTTGCCATTTGAAATACTTCATGCCAATTACTGCCCTGAAAAGTAATTACTGTGTCGTCAGCATATGTGATAGTTTTATTTGTCACTAGATCGCATAGACTATTAATATAAACTAGAAACAGGATCGGTCACACAACACTGCCTTGTGGTACGCCATAATTTAAGTTTCTCAGATTGCTATTAACATTTTCAATGCACACATATTGTTTTCTGTCAGTAATGTAACTTCTGAACCAGTCTAAGGTCTTGTTTTTCGCTCCTATATCCTGCAGTCGCTGTATTAGACCGTCATGTGGGACAGTGTCGAACGCCTTTGCTAGATCTAAAAAGACAGCTAAACATTTTTCACCTCTGTCTATACAAGATGACACAGTTTTTGTTAGCTCGGCCAAAGCATCTGATGTACCTAGGTCCTTAAGGAACCCAAATTGGTTTTTAGAGAAAAAATCGTTCGAATTTAAATATTCTATTAGCCTTTTCTTTGTTACTTTTTCAAAAATTTTGGACAGTGTGTTAAGTAAGGAGTTCGGTCGGTAGTTTTGAATGTTCGAATAATCACCGCCTTTGTAAATTGGAATTACTTTTGCACATTTCAGGCACTCTGGAAATATCCCTTGTTCGTAGCTAATATTGACTAAGTGACAATTGGACCCGATTATATAATCAATAGCACTTTTATATATAGAAACACTAATTCCGTCCATGCCCGAGGATGACGAATTTTTTAGTGAAGTTAGTATTGTTTTCGAAGCTAACTCCGTTGGAATCTAACTTAGTGGAGGCTAACTTTGTTTTTTTACCGTGGTCTGAAATTCCCTTGTTGAAGTTAAGTTTATTTTTGGCAAGTTCTAATCCTACCTTAGAAAAGTGACTATTTATGAAATTATATAAGCAAATCAACATAACAGTTTATACCAATCCGTTGATATGCAATATACACATACATATAAAAAATAATAAAATTCTTACAAGTAGAAAACACAACATGTTTAAATACGCGTTAATAAAAATACAAATACAGGCATTAAGAATAGAAAAACTTACAAACTTACAGTACATAAAGAGTGAAAACAATTTATATTATCCTGACATAAACAAGTAGCGCAATGCCCACACCTTGAAGAGATGCGGGCTCGCTGTAAAAATATCAAAGTCTGACGCTGTCGAACATAGCGCATTTATGTGTCGCAAAGCTCGGGTAAGCAGAGTCCATCGACTTAGGTTGGTGAGCGAGGACGGCTCCGCAAATAGAATATGAGTGCGAGCACGATTATAATAATTGTCCGGAACAAAGAGACAAACCTTCGCTAGCATGCTAGGATTATCAACTCTTTTCCTAATCAGCTTGAAAACGTAGGCCATGGCGAGCATTTCTCTACGCAACTTAAGAGAGTTATAGCCCACCATGCCTAGTAGAAAACTAGTAGGGTATAAGTACGGATAATATCCGTACTGCTTAAAATAGATAAAGCGTAAGAAACATTTTTGTTTTTTTTCCAACATAGTGATATAATGGACCTGATGTGGATTCCATATAACTGCATTCGTTTTCAATCTGCTTCTCACAATTGAATTATACAATGTATGCATAACCCGTACATTGTGAAAATGCTTTAGGTTGCGAATAACAAAAGACACAACGGCGGTGCAACATGGTTCTTATTGACACAACCCTAACATGGTTCATATTGATACAACGGTGGCTGTAACGTCGCCGAAACGTCGGGTGCTGCAAAATTCACGCGGTAAATTCGTTTTTTATATTATTTGTAATGTCAAATAACCGCGATAGTCTCCGATTTCATAGATATTGATTCAGTTGCTTAAAAACAGTGTGCACTTTCTAGTTTAAAAAGATCTTTGATAAAACTGATGTTAACAATATTGGATGAGTAGAAATAACATAACATAAAAGGCTTATAAAACTTGCAAGAATGGAGTATGGACATTTACTGAATTCATGGTTCATATTTTAGGTTAGGTTACATAGTTCCATGGTTTATATAATTGATTTGTTCTACGAAAGTACCTTACTAACTAAATCGGATAGCAAGAATATTAAGCAACGGAGAACACCGGGGTCTCATCTCCCCTATACCATCTGGCGTAGTCTTAACAGACTGAGGGTGGGTGTCTTAAGATACCGAGCCAATCTCGTCTGCTGGAACTACACAGTGAATCCAATATGCCGCTCTGGAACGCTGTAGGATGAAGATCACCTTTATCCTGCCCGCAGCTGTCAACCCATATGTGACACCAGGACTTACAAAAGGCCGCATATTTTTGGAGAGACGTGTCCTCACGGAAATACGCATGTTTCACCAAGGATTACGCATATAAACCGGACTGTGGTCCATACGTATAAATTAACATGACGCGGCTCTAAAATCAATAAAAGCGAGAAGAGTCATTTCTAAATTAGTCTGGGATACTCTTATTGAACTTCTTATTGAACTTATCAAAATTAAGAAGAATTTATCAAAATTCTTATTGAACTGTCTTCCAGAACTATGTTAACTCTCGCGTGGGTACAGTAGTATACAAAGAAATAAGGAAGCAGATGCTCTGGCCTTGGAAGTGTCATCGAAACTCCTCCTGGGCTCAGAACCAGCCATAGTTATATCAGACTGCCTCATAGAAATTGGCGTAGGTGATTGGAAAAAAATATAGCGGAGGGACGCGCCCAAAGTGAGAAAATCCAAAGACCATATTTAAGCCCCCCCTTAACAAAAATATATGAATCGATGCTCAAACTGGGGAAACTTCAACAAACACCTCACATTCAGGCTAGATAATTAACGGCTAAAACTTTTTTTTCTGCTTTGTCAGAGGTGTCAATTGTCACCAAGATACATCATACCTTAATAAGTTAATACAATTCTTTGCAGATTTATAATCATATATTATTTTGTTCTGTGACGAATAACAAACAGCAAATAACAGGATGTCTCCGTGGATCCACAAATTTAGACCAATCAACAACAATCGCCCACTCTGCAATGAGCTCGCACCGGACAGAGATACAATATCGCAAGAGCTATTGACAGCAGCCATACACGCTTTTGACATTGTTTTTGTACACTTCACCAGCGCAAAAAAGTCAGATAAATTAGACTGCTATCAAAGGCAGGCCCCAATATACATACCTATTCACTCATTCTCGCATTGTTGGCGTCGCGACCCGAGCCGGATGTTCGCCTGGAGAGCAATAATCTGCCACGTCTGGTTCTGCTCTATTAAAATAATTAATTAATATTAAATGGATGAAATTATAAAATAAATTTTATTTATTTATTTATTTATTTAGGTACTTAGGATTAGGTATACAGTTCATTCATTGGTCATGTAATCTTATAATAATTATACAAATTATTTAATAATTAATATAGGGAGGTTTAACACATCTTACATGACCTTTACTGCCAATAGGACATCTAACTGGGCGATAATTTGGCCCGTCTCTAGATGTGCATATTTTTATGCAATTTTAAGAAATGAAGTGTTTTTTTTTAAAATAAATTATTTGGCCCACCACCTGTATATACACATAAATAAACCAATTTTATAAAATATATAGCTATGTAATAAATATATACATTTATAGTTGTAATTTAATAAAATTTAATTAAGAAAAATAGATAAGTGATACTAAATAAATTGTCGTGCGTTGCAAAGAAGTTGATCAGATTTTACATATCCCTTGTTAAGTAGCCATCTATTAAGGTTTGCTTTAAATATTTTTATGTTAGGATAATTTTTCATGTCTTCACTAAGGGAATTATATAATTTTGGGGCTATGTAGAATATATGTCTCTGGGCAAATGTTGTGAAATGAAAGGAGACTTATCTGGTCGTGGTAGACCTGGAGTATTTTCACGCCTTTTACTTCTCTAATTCTTCTTTCAGAGTTATATTCCTCTAATCCTTATAACTGTTTCTTTATTAGAGCCGCGTTCCTTTTTATAATTAATGGGAAAAATGAGGATCTATGCTTGAAAAATACGGTTAGTGGCTCTCAAAAATTAATGATTAATGAAAAGTGTTTTACGTCAATATTTTGACTCAAGCCGTTATCAATATATATGACTTATATGTGCTGTAGTCTTAAATTCTATCCCGGATAAAGGTAACCCTTTACAAGACACTAGTCAGGCCAGTCAGCCTATGATTTTTATGAGATTTATGATTCAGAGTCATGGACCCACACCAAAGAGGATAGCAGAGATATTATTACAAAAGCAGAAAGCAGAGATTCATGTCCTTCCCCCTGTTTAAACGCTTAAATATACTATCCTTAACGTCTTTGTATTTACATGAATTATTAGTCGGCTTTTATTCCAATAAAGATAGCAATAAAGCAAGATCTGAGGTACACAACTTCAATACAAAAAATAAACAAAATTTTAGTTCACCTTTCACAAAAAGTAGTAGGTAGGTACATACATGCAAAGCTAGGCATCACTGAATAATCATTTCAGTAATGCCTTAAAGAAATTCCTATCAGAAAATGCATTTTATTCCATAAAAGAGTTTTGCAGAAAAAAATTTATTCCATAAAATTTTATTCCATAATGCATTTTATTCCATAAAAGAGTTTTGAGATTTGTTGTAGAACAAAATAACATGATAGTGAAAAGGAAATTTATTTCATCGTAATTTTAAATAACATTTTAATATTCATTGTTATATTGTTATTATATTTAGTTATATTTTGATATTCTGTTTCAAATTTACATAACATATTTTGATTTTAAGGACACTCCATTTTTGTGTTATTTACCGTATTTTTTTTGTTATATTATAATTGGTTCTATTATTGTTAATGCGTAAAAAAAATGTATTCTGAGTATATTTACTGTTGTTTATTTTCCAGTAAAATTTTAATTATATTAGTAAAAATATTTTTTAAACTTACCCGATTTAACTTTTTGATACCTAACCAAAATGATTTTGTGCTATTATATTGCGATTTTGTGCTAAATGTATGTGTTTTAAAAAAAAAATATTTTTAAAACAATGTCTCTGTAATCAATGCAATCATGTTGTGAAAAAAATATTGTACGACTAAAAGGCGGGTTGTGCGGCACTGAATAATTGTAAAACTCCATGTTACTACACCAAAATCATAATAAAATTAATTGAAATTGATACAAATGTACCCTACTAGATGTCTTTGAAAGGAAAATACTCCGTAGGATCTTCGGTGCCATGCAGGATGGATAACCAACAAACAAAGAACAATATAACCTGCTTGTTGTGGGGTTCTTGAAAATGGGGAACCGCATGTGGTTAGGGGATGTGGAAAGGATTGAAAATGAATAGCCTTCAAAACGCATTCTTCATTGAAAACCCGAAGGGTATCGTGAAGTCAACTGCTGTGGCTTGATTCTGCAGTTAAAGACCTGTGAGGATGAGGATCTCCCGATTAGAAGTGAATTTAAAGTTTAGAGGAATGTATTTATTGAGATTAGAGATTGCGTATTTGTTAACGACGAGCGATTAGGATATAATATATTGACGCGATGTAGTGGCTATCTGCCTGAAGTTACGAGGATGTATGGATAAGGATTGTACTTGTGCTCCGAGTATCTCGTACTGGACACGGCTCGAGTCTGTGGGAGTGCAGACTGATGCGTCTCGCCTCGATAAGGAAAGGAAGGAAAAAAGGTAACCAAGAAGCCGGACCCGTTGACTGGTACCGTGAGAGTGGTACCGGGTATGCCGTCGTTGTCTTGGGGGACATGATCACTCGAGGAATGACAAGGTCGTATTTTCGCTGGTTTATATAGGCCGAAAAATGATGCAATCCAAAATATTCCCAGTAAAAGTATGGTTTCATCGTGCTGATTCATCGCTTTACGAGGTAGAATAATGGCTGAATTTGTGTCAGTGCATTTCACTGGAAATCAATGCATTTGTTGATTGCATGTAACGTTACTTAAGGGTCGTTACGGACCTATCCAAAACCACTTAGAGTGAACAACTGGTTAATTAAAGCCCAGGAGATATAAGAAGACTCTTGACCAAGCTGATGATGATGACCTATTTACTACGAAATCTCTCTTTCGGTAGGCAGTGGAAGAAAATCATTTTATAGGATAGCTTCGTCATTGTCTGTCTCATCGGCTTGCAAAACTCTGGGTCACCGTGAATTTTGTAGGAACATCCTTTGTGGCAGCCCTACAAAAAGGAACCAGGTATGTAACCTTGATAGCGCCAACACAATAATTGGGTGACGACGGTGACGTCATTCAGCGCTTTGAATGTCACGGACTGTCTGGCCTGCCTGTGTGATCTCACGCGTTATTAATTTTTAAAAAGTCGCCGGTAGCCATTTCCCAAATATTCTGTTATGAACATGCCCGACTGGGATAAAATCAGCTCGGGCATTTAATAAGCTGTCGACCATAAAAATCAAACATAGTTAGTTAAAAGTATATATTTTTTAAACATAAAATGAAGAGCATCGTATTTTATTAAATTGATGTATTATTACACGACTGCCCAAAAGGACTGTTATGTGTTCAGGATTCATCTATGTAAGTTGTCCGTTTCTTTATTCCATCGCAACTTCTAAACGCTTGAGCCAATTTAGAAGTGTGTCGTATTGTAAGAATCGTTTTGTCCTCCCGAGTGTCGTAGGGTACGTGCCGCGGCCCTTGCTCTCATATAAGGAGAAAGCAGCGCCCGTAATAAATCGCATTTTGAATGTCAACAGGCACAGCAAATATGACATTCATATTTTCTTTCTTTCTCTTCGCGGCAGTCAGGAATAGATCCGGTAGGCCTAGTAACGAAGATAAATATTTGGAATATTAATTTAGCCAAATAAATTATACAACGTGTTTAATTATTACACTTCACAAAACTGTTTCTGATTCTTACGAAGTTCTAAACGCTTGAACCGATTTCGAAGTGTGTGATATTGTTAGATTCGTTAGATCATCCCGATTGTCATAGGGTACTAAACTGTCCAAATGTCAAAAAATACTTGTCAAAATGTGCAAATGTCAATGAATTTACATACATACATCATGTTTAGTGTCAAATGAAAGGTCTGAGTGAGTATATTCTGGAAATATACATATATCTATATTGATAAAACATAAACCACAAATATTTCATAAAGAAACCACAAAAAATAGTTATAAATACAATAGTTTACTTTCTGTAACGGCAGTCGTGTTTTTTATTCTTTTATATATATTTACCTGTTTAGGTTTTGTAATATAAGACAGAGAGCTAGATACGTTTCCCAATGAATTAAAAATGTAGTCAATGTCTTAAAACCAATTATTATAGTAGGAGTCCACTCCTGTCCAGGCAGATAATTTTTTTCAAAGGCCACACTTCGAAGACAGAAAAATTTGTGGATTTTGTGGATCGAAACAAAGTGCCATAATTGAAAGATCGTTTAATGTTTGATTAAACGTGCCATTACCGGATGCGCCACAGTCGTAAAACAAAAGTGTTTGGTGGTCGTTACTTTTATTGCTATCGTTACGTTACTAAAGTACTAGCGAATAACGATTCCGCGGAATCGTTTTTAAATCAATATTGATCAAGTTTGGTGGAACCATACGATTGTTGTAACCTACATGAGAACTATAATGACATATGTTCGTAATATTATGTTTAGATGAAAGCGTACCCTCATTTTTCAGTGTATATAGGTCATACTGAAAGTTTCCGCAACTGACAACTTACATCAACACTTTTTAATAAATAATAAAAAAACATTTGAAAATAGAACTCTTTTTCTGTAGAATAAAGTGTAAGTAAGAATATGGGAGTTAATAATCCCAGTGCAGTAGGGCCATTATGACTCATGTGTTAGGGTCGGCTCAGATCAGCACCCATCCGGTAGCCTCCACGCAGAAGTGCGAGCCCCGGTAGGATTTTGTGCCTGCAGGCCAGTTCCCTTAGGAATCCTCCTTCGAACGCTCCTGGACGGTTTGCACACCGTGCGGCCTCAGTCAATCGACTGTGCATTCCGAGTAATTACCGGGGGAATCTGGAAACGGCTTTGTTTCCTATAGAGCGGGGGTGGTTGTTAACATTACTTCAACCGCTCTTGAAACGACTAATCGACTACCCGATACCGGGTGAAGATCCGCGATAGATTCGGTAGACGCCGAATCACCGCTGCTGCGTAAGGGAAAGGACCGCGAAAGCGACCTCGATCCCGTAACCAGTCGGAAGGCCGGAGAAATCTGGCCGTAATCTGGGCGTGAGTGTCGGCTCGCTGGGTGCACACCCGGTTTTTCGCTGTAAGGCGTTGGTCTCTCACGGCGAGTGGCGTAACTAGACAGTGGAATGTTTCGTCCCTAAGTATTCTACGTCCACCTCACGGGAGATAGAATGCTCAAATATCGTTAAAACTTCCTGAGGTGACGCGTTCGTCCGCTGTAACCTTTAAATGTATAATAAAGTTTCTTTCATCTATTATTTGTTCTTCATTATAGCGTTGATTTCAAAATTGCGCGTCTGTATTACGATGGATTTACGATGGATAAAGCTTCGTAGGCTTCAAACTGCTTTTGACGATATAGTACCAAGCAAGACGACAATTTATAGCTGATTTGCAGAAGTTAAATGTGGTCGTGGCAATCTCAGTTACGAATTTCGTGAAGGTCATCTGTCCAAAGCTGTGAACAACAAAAACAGTATAATGATTGAAACAGACAGACTGATTGAAACCGAGAAATATGAGAGGCATAGGCATGAGTCAGGTACAAACAATCCTACACAAGCATTTGGCTGTGAGAATGCTGTGCCCGCCGTGGATCCCACACAATTTGACCGAGGCTCTAAAAACGGGACGCGTCACTTGGTACAATGCCATGCTTCCCAGATTCAACGAAAGGGAGTCAAATTTGGTGTGGAACAATACAACAGGTGTAGAAACATGGATTTACAGCTACGACCCCGAAACAAAGCCGCAATCGACCATTTGGGTCTTTCAAGATGAGCCGAACACAAAAGTGGCGCGATAGAAAGTGCGGCGAAGCGGTTGATCACTTGATTTTTAGAAAAACTGGAAAAGTGGCTAACGTATCCTGAATGCGGATTGGTACACGAACATTTGCTTGCCGGTAGTTATTGACGAACTCTGTAAAGACATCCGTAAACGCTGTTTTATTTTGCACCATGACAATGCCCGCTTCTTACGCACCCAAACAAACGAATGAATGATGTAGTGCAATCACTTTAGGAAAAAAAGGGGGTAAATCTCGGAATGAGAGAGAATAAGCTGGAAAATCGTATACACCTTTATTTCGGCGTTCTCAAAAGTCTCATAAAATCTCGTGTCTGCGTCGAAAGTTATTCAAGGTCAAAGTCACCAAAATTGGTTTTTCGCGATTATCTAGGTTTCTATAGCTCCAATGATGTTACCATCTATGACAAAAAATATAAAGCATACGATTTGCGACAAATTTTGTAACAAACATTTTTTCATGCGCTCAATCGTTTTTGAGATAAAGGGCGGAGGGCGGAGAGCGCGCAGCGCTCAGCCATACATACTGTAATGCAAGGTCAACTGTGAATCTCGGTGAATAATACACTGTATAAAGTTATTAAATCATTTAAATATCATTAGTAATGAATACTTTGTATTATTTATTAGCTAAACCATTGTATGTAATAACATTTTACATATATCTAATATATTAATTTATTACCACTTATCTACCTACGTTGTGTTATTAAAAACTCATTAAATAAAATACTTATTATATATCTTAATAATATATAATTATTTATTTAAAATATATTTTAAGTAGAAAAGTAATAAATAATATAAATTATTCATTGTTAATCATAATTTAATGATTTAATAACTTTATTCAGGGTATTATTCATTGAGTTTCACAGTTAACCTTGAATTACAGTATACATGGCTGAGCGCTGCGCGCTCTCAGTCCTCTATCTCAAAAACGGTTGAGCGCATAAAAAAATGTTTCCTACAAAATTTGACGCAAATTGTATGCTGTATAATTTTTATAATAAGTGTTAACACCATTGGAGCTATGCAAACCTATATAATCGCGAAAAATCGAAATTTGTGACCTTTGACCTTGAATAACTGACGGCGCAGACACGAGATTTTATGAGACTTTTGAGACAACTTATAGAACGCCATAATGAATGTGTATACAAGTTTCCAGCTTATTATCTCTCATTCCGAGGTGAATCAACCCTAATTTGACTGGACTAAAGGCCTTAGAACTCATGAGCCACCCTCCATGCTGTCCCGACTTGACACTTTACGACTTTTTCTTGTTCCCAAAAACTAAGAACCAAGTACGCGGTCAACGATTTTCGTCGCCAGAAGATGCTATCGAAGAATACGAAAAACATGTTTCCGAGGTCACCTAGGATACAGTATAGTCGTACCGACAGAACAGTAGATGCACTCTCGAGCGCAAGGCGTTGCGGAGATAGGGTGCGAGGTAATTGGCAGAGGGGTGCGTCTCGACGGACGCCTTTGGTTAGCGCTACGCACGCGAAGGTTGGCGAATTTTTCAAACGTTTGACATCTGCGTCGGCGGAGTAGTATAAATGTGGCGGCTATATGATTTCGTGAGACGATTTTAAGAGACGCTACTGTTTAATATACTGTGCTTAGGAGGAGTGGATTAAATGTAATGGGAATTGGTCCATACGTACGAAAAAGTGTATTTATGCTCTCGAGGAATATTTTGAGAAACAATAAATTGATTTTAGACCATTAATTGTATTTTTTTGTAATTAATTTGATGAGTTTTATGTTAATTAGAGGCTATCTTAGTAACAGCAGTAACAGTAAATTCACTTGTTAGGTATATCTTGGAATAGAAACTAAATTAATTACAAACCGATAACATCTCGTAAACACGAAAACGTTCAGTAATTAAGAACCTAGCTAATCGTACCTTTACATAAACATCCTGTTAACTATGTATGTAACTGGAGTAATTTGTATGTTTGTAGCAGTAGAGGGTGGTGTTTCAGACCGCAATCTCAATGTTTTGGTTAGTTTGTTATATTTCAGAATGTGCCGGCACAGACCGAGAAAAGTAGATAGGTATAGTCATTGACTATATAGTTTTATCATCAATGGTATAGTCTAGGACAACGGTACGCAAACCATGCCTGATACGTTTTCGTAGTATCAGGTGTGGTTTATCAAAAGAAATTTTGAACAACGCGTATAATGTGCTGTTGCGCATAATGTTTGGAGATATCAGCAAGTGAGAGAACATAAAGTTTATTAAAATGAAAAGATACTCGAACACTAATCATCTAACATTTAAAAAATAAAATACACAACAAATGATACATTTAATAAGATAAAATGAAACTGGTGGAAACGCACTTCCCAGGTTGCAGAGTAGTTGACAAACAAGAATGGGAGGTACAAACAGAAAACTATCATCCGACCGAAAACGAGTGGAAGATAGCGGAGCATATAACGGAACGGACCAAAACAGCCTGGGCAACGAACAGTTTCAACAACTTCAAATCACCAGGACTAGATGGAATATACCCAGCCCTCCTAAAATGGGGAGGAGACAAACTTATCGAACAACTAGCAAGCATACTATGTAGCTGCATCGCCTTTAGATACATTCCACAGAAATGGAGAGAAGTAAAGGTGATCTTTCTACCAAAACCAGGGAAAACTGATTACACAGACCCGAAATCTTTCAGACCCATTAGCCTTACCTCCTTCATGCTAAAAACACTAGAAAGACTATGTGACAGAGAACTGAAGGATACAGCACTTAAAAACATAGGTATTCACCCGAACCAACACGCATACACACAAGGCAAATCGACAGATTCAGCACTGCATGCCGTTGTAAACAACATAGAAACTGCACTAGCAAGGAAAAACTCCTGCCTAGGCACCTTCATTGACATAGAAGGAGCGTTCGACAAGACAAATTTCAGTAGCATTCAACAAGCTCTAAACAGACATCAAACCGAACCATTGATTACAGAATGGATAATGAACATGCTAAGAAAGAGAATCATCAGGCTATCTGAAAACCAAAATCACCAGGCGCTCGTGATGAGAGGATGCCCACAAGGAGGTGTACTCTCGCCACTTCTATGGAACCTGGTAGTAAACGACCTGATAACAAAACTAAACAACAATCATTTCCTAACAATAGGATATGCAGATGATCTAGTAATAATGATCAACGGACTAGTAACAAGCACATTGTGCGACCTTACACAAACAGCTTTGAAAATAGTAGAGAAATGGTGCAAGGAGAATGACCTATCGGTAAATCCAAAAAAGACCGACACCATTCTCTTCACACATAAACGGAAATTGGGTACATACAAAATGCCAACCTTGTTTGGATCCAGACTAACGCTCTCTAAAGAAGTAAAGTACCTAGGAATAACTTTGGACGAAAAACTAAACTGGAATAAACACCTAGAAAACAAACTAAACAAAGCAACAGTCGCCTTCTGGCAATGCCGAAGAATGGTGGGCAAGAAATGGGGACTAGCCCCACACATTATACTGTGGCTGTACAAAATGATAATAATACCAATGATAAGCTACGGAGCTGTAGTATGGTGGCCCCGCACCCAACTTACTACTGCAATCAACAAATTACAGAAAGTGCAAAGGCTAGCATGTATAGCAGCGACCGGCTGCATGAGAACAACTCCGACAGCGGCGCTGGAAATCATGCTAGGGCTTCTACCACTACACTTACATATACAAAAAGAAGCAGCCGCAACGGCTACTCGTCTAAAGAATCTAAACTTATGGACCAAATATAAAACACCGCACACGAATATATATGATAATATACTGTCAAGCTTTCCAATGCTGGATGCGGCAATCGACAGAATACCCAAAACTATGATCTTCTGGAAAGAATATGCCATATCATTAACAGAAGACTCAAAAGAAGCACTGAATCAAACGGACCTAAGAATCTACACAGATGGATCAAAAACCAACAAAGGTACAGGATGTGGGGTCTTCTCGGAAGACCTAAATATACACATCTCCAAACCACTTGGAGCACACAACACAGTATTCCAAGCAGAATGTATGGGAATAATAGAAGCTTGCAACGCAGTGAAACAGCGGCAGCTAAAACACGAAAACATATGTATTCTATCGGACAGCAGGTCAGTGCTACAGGCACTGGGAAGCGATAGATTTACATCTGGGCTCATATACGAATGCCACCAAAGCCTCCTCGAGGTATGCGGAAAAGGCAATAAGGTGACACTGAAATGGATCAAGGGACACAGTAACTCAAGAGGAAACGATGCTGCGGATGAACTAGCCCGTAAGGGCTCAGACACACCGGCATACGGACCCGAACCTATCGTGCCCCTACCCTACTCGCACATAAACAACCAACTTGACAACCACTACAAACAACTACATCAAACACACTGGAAAGAGATAGACACCAGCAGACAAACCAAAGAAATAGTAGTGGAATACAACCACAAACTTACCAAAACACTTTTAAGGACATAAAGGCCCCAACTACGCAAACTAGTGGGACTGATAACAGGACACAACACACTAAACAAACACCTCTTCAACATGGGCGGAACGAATAGCCCTATGTGCAGAGCATGCATGGAGGCGGAAGAAACCACAAAACACATTCTGCTAGATTGTAAACAGGTAGAAGTATACAGGACAAAACACCTTGGGACTCCAGGCACCCTGCGCGAGGCAGCAGGAAACCTGAAAGCCCTGCTGGCTTTCGTAGAGGAACTGGGGTGGGTGGAATAGAGCTACCCCCGTTACACGCAAAATAGGCACACTGGATGTCGACTTGCGGAGGAACGCCCAGTATAACTAACTAACTAACTAAGATAAAATGAAATACAAAATTTTAACAAAAAAAAAAGATTCCATTTTTTTTATAAGCTTAGCAGCCATGTCATGGTAAAACTTAAAACGGGCTATCATAACTGAATGCTATACAAAATTTCGTGTCTGTGCTGTTGACCGTTGAGGAGTCCCCTCGTTAGGAGCCAACCCTGGGTATAGAATCAGGTCATGATTACTAAAAAAAATGCATTGTCATCATATTTGAGCAGTTCTCTCAATTCCGCGTGGATCCCATCATCAAAACAGGATTTTGATAAAAATGGGACCAATCTGGAAGTATATCCTTCGAATATTTTTTTTCAAAACCGTTCATAAATGACGGAGTTCTGATGTAACAAACATTAAAAAAAAGATGCAACCGAATTGATAACCTCCTCCTTTTTTTGAAAGTCGTTTAAAACGTATATAAATGGTTTCATAAAAAAGTAGTTTTTATCTCTTTTTTAATTAGGTACATTATACATTATAGGTACTAATTACAAGATAATTAGAAGCAAATTTCTCAAGCTGCAATTACATAAATTCGATCATATTATTTCAATATCTGCGTATAGAAATCAACTACCAGTCTACCCTGGACAACGGCGGTTGCAACATCGTCGAAATCCTACGCGGCGAGCATCGGGCGCTACAAACTCGTTTTATCTTGTTTATAATGTCAAACCACCGAGTTAGTCTTCGATTTCATACTTGTATACATCATTCTCAATCGGCATAATGACAAAAGGCCCGATTGCGTTTCTTCGTGAACTAAAATTGGTAATTAGTTCAACCGAACGAGACATTTAATAATATGAAATGAAATGAAATGTTCAGAATATGAAATGAACTATCGTCGATTTTCTCGCCCCAAAAATACCTGTCGTACTTATAGACGCCCGAATAAGTTTGAAGGTATTTCGTGCGGTGTTAGCTTTAGCTGCTTCATCTTCGGTGGGTAGTTTTAATGCGGAAAAGTGACAACCGTTCATTTCACATTCCGCTCTGATATACTGCTCTGTCTCATTCACATTGACTAATTTCCGATTTTAGTTGTAGAAAAAACGCAATCGAGCCCAATTTATGCGAAGTTTCTTGTTTTGCCATTCTTTAAAAGGAGAAAATGAGATGAAGATATTTTAAATGCCATAGGTAGTCCACTGCAATGCCTTCGCATTTATATCATGTCGCTTCATCAATACGACATTCGGGAAATCATATCGTCGCCTTACAATTATCTCGATAACTCGAAAATTGGTATTTTTGAGATAAGTATGCCAGAAGATGTAAAAATATCAATTCTATATTCCCTTAAAACCAGATAACTGAAATTCCCCCGCCCTTAGGAGTTAACGGTGGTTGATAAGTTGAAAATCAGCTCCAGCTGATTATACTAAAAATACTAAGATACTAAAAATAGATATGTAGACTTATCTAGCTAAAAGTTCTCAGCACTGTCTCCTATCGTGGCGCAAGAACTCGATATCTCCACTTATCTAGTTTAAGGTCGAGTTTTAATTGTAAGGCGACTATATGATGCCGTGTATCAAACAAAATTTTAAAATGTACTTATTATGACGCTGAAGTATTGATGTGAAAGATCATTGTTACTTTTTATCAGTAAGATGTGGTCAAGTGTCTTCATTTTAGTCAGCTTCACGATTCTCACTTACTAATATCAGATTGTGGGTGCTGTTCGCACATCTAGAATATCCTTCGGCAAAAAATATATATCGTACTAACTTTACATGCGACCACAATGAACAAATAACAGGTTTAATCTGTGGTAACGATAACAAAACCGAAGCATTTCTTGCATGTTTTGCATTCACTAACGATGCGATCGCGCTATATTACATGTGTGTAGGGTATAAAATAACACGAACAAAATTAAATGAAGTTTAATAGATGATGGGATTAACAAAACAGTAGATAATCTATTCAAACAATATACCTTTGTGCTTTAGCACTGTTATTGTTACCTTAGTACTTTTGCGTCATAATCAGACATGCGATAAAAAAAAGTTTGAATGGAATTCATGCAGAATTAAACAGTTAGCACGCGCGTAAAGTATCATTTTCAGACGCTGCACGTTTTTACTTAGAATTTTGGTAATTAATTATTGTTGGTGAGTATATACAGTTTTTCTGTTTCTTAGTATTGCATAATTACTTAATTAATATTTTCACAAGTCATCTTATTATCCGTTGTGAGTCACGTTTTTAATTTTGCAAAGGGTTGAGATAAAAGGTTGATAAAAAGAGTATTAGAAAGGGAGTCTCATGGCTGTGATGACATTGGAATATTTTTATATTCCTTTAGAGTTCACTTTGTCTTTTATACAATTTTTTAATAAATACTAGGGGGCTCGATTCTGTCTAATTCTAAACATCCGACAATATCGAAGTAGCAGTACGTGACTGTAGCGAACTAAATAATTTACAAGCCCGCATAGACTCCTAAGAGAAATTTCTTGCTAAGACCAGCCAAAATGACGTCAGTCTGGGGTATGACAGTACGACCTTGAGCGATATGGACCTGACGAAGTAACTTTTGGTAGTAGATTATGACAGCAACAGTATGACCCATGCCGTTGGCCTTCAATCCTAGAATGACTGAACAACAGTAGGTAACTTTGCATTCTCCTCCAAAGCGTTGGAAGATAATGTTGTATGACTGGACACCTGATATGCTGATATTTTATTTAAACGCTTTTCTGCATACACTTGTAAACTCGAGTAACCTCGCTCGCTGGAGATATTCAGAGGATACATCATGTCCGGGACTTGTAATCCTCTGCTCAGCTAGACATATTTAGCTGGATGCAAGTCGGACTTAGATCAAGGCCGTTACACCTACCGCCCATGGCAAATCCATTCTTGCTGTTATTAGCGAAGTAATTAGTCTCTCAGAGGCTTGTGCCAACAATGGCTTGACTTTGCCCTCTAGCCTCCCCTCCCCCCCCCCCCAATACAGTTTGTGCAGTATGGCTCAAAAGGATATAAACATTCCACTCCAAAACCCTTCTCAATAATGGAGAATGCTTTAGACTGGAGTCCCTAGATCGATTCTGTCTCCTAAGCATCATTGTTTCCTTGAAAGTCTCGGATGTTCATTCCTCGTCCAGATATAACTCTTTACTCCCTATCTCGGAAGATAGGTCTTATTGATGGGAATCAAATATCCCTAAAGACCATGAGTACAAACTGAATAAATACAATGGTCTTGCAAAGATCTTAGTCTCTCTAGTATTTTTTTATTTTATTTTCTTAAGGATAACTTACAGCCAATAATTCTGTAGTGAACAAAAATAGGACACTTAGAGCCATTTACAAGTTACCACTGATAATGACAATAATAATAACGTGAATTTAGAACTGATATTAAGCATAAAGAAGGTATTAAACAAGTAAATTGTACAGTAGAAAACATGTTGACATAAACAAAACTGTAATTAAAGAAGAAAATGCTAAGCCTGGTCATCACAAAATCGCCCTACAACCTGCTTCCTTATAATTCGTGAAAAAGGGGTCAATATCAATGTCAGCAATCAGGGTGTTGAAAGTTTCGCATACCCTTATAAAATAAGAATTACGCCCGTATTTGGTTTTAAAGCCAGGTACAGGAAGGAGTGCCCTATTTCTAAGTGCCCGGCTGGGAATGGGGAGCGATATTTTAGATAGTAGTTCAGGACAATCAATCGAGCCATTTTAAATTCGTAGTAAAAGTGAGATGTCAGCTATGTTTCTTCGCAAAGCCAATGGCAGCAAATGATGGCGGATACAACGAGAATAGTAGTCTGGATCACGTATACGACATTTATATTCTATGTAGTGCAGAAATTTTCTTTGGATGGCCTCTATTCTCGATGCATACACCTCGTAACAAGGGTTCCATAACTGGGATGTATATTCAATGCATATCTGCAAAACTAAAACCGCGATTTCTGCATCTCAAATTGTATGCCTTTGAAGGGGATTGAATGGGTGGGGTAAGTTGCCGCAAGCATGCGGCAAGACAGTTGTCCTAAATCTGCCGCAGCCGATCGTTAGTAAGGAGTCCACCGCTTTCCTTCAGAAGTGGAATAATAACGTGGGCCCGATTCCGGTCGGTGGAGCTCCGTATATATTTATTATACTCAGTTCCAACCAACGATATTACTGTGGCACATGTTTTCTTTTTCCACCATAGATACCCAAATCGCAAGAAGCGATCGAAAGTAAACACGGGTTGGGACAAACAAGTTTAGTGACGTCATTTTCAGTTTCAGAAGGGGGATGGCCGTCATCGGGAGGGTGTGTTCAATAAAGTGTGCGGGCGTCGTAGGGCTAATCACCATTCTCTGTTGGCACCCCGCCGCCTCCTGCGTAAGTGAAACAGACAGTTGACAACTAGGCTAGGAAGCGCCTGATCGCAGTGGCGTAGCTAGGGTAATTTGCGCCCGGGGACAAGATACAATACCTGCGCCCCTTCTCGTATCGAGAGTCTAGAGACTCACTGGGTCCAAAAAAAATGTTATTTTCAGTTTATATTATGGACTGGATACGCTAAGATTTTTAATTTTTCGTTTAACATCTCACGTTTTAAAATACATTCATTTTTATAAAATTAAAATACAAAAGTTAGTTTAAATCGATCCTCATTTCGGCGCCCCCTAAGCTGTGGCGCCCAGGGACATATGTACCCCCCTGCCCCCCCCTAGCTACGCCTCTGCCTGATCGATAAACCCACCGCTTTTACTTTTACACATCTTTTTAATTTTCCAATTTTCCAAGGTTCGCCGTACCAAAATTTCAATTTGTTTTTCCTCCGCCATTTTTTGTTTTCCTTCTGATTGCACCTTTAGCTTTTTTATATCGTTGTGTCACCTGTTGAAAACAAGTCCGCCGCTTTATTTATATGCAAAATACCTTTTATTTATTTAATTTTATCTTTTCACCAGGCTGTTCTCCAACATAAATTAATAATTTGAAAAAAACACTAAAAACACGCTTTTATAAATGCACGTAAAAACCAAAAAATCCGGCTTCATCATCAGACCTTGAAACTTAATCGTGGTCAAAGTTCATTACAATACC
This sequence comes from Micropterix aruncella, assembly GCA_944548615.1. Classification (NCBI taxonomy): domain Eukaryota; kingdom Metazoa; phylum Arthropoda; class Insecta; order Lepidoptera; family Micropterigidae; genus Micropterix; species Micropterix aruncella. The sequence continues at coordinate 975,309 of OX155950.1, forward strand.
TTTCTGACAAGTCCAAACACGGCTATGATACGATATTCCATCATGGAATGCCAGTGCCTATCATCCGGCTTCATCATCAGACCTTGAAACCTAATCGTGGTCAAAGTTCATTACAAGACTTTTCTAACAAGTCCAAACACAGCTATGATACGATATTCCATCATGAAATGCCAGTGCCTATCATCCGGCTTCATCATCAGACCTTGAAACCTAATCGTGGTCAAAGATCATTCCAAGACTTTTCTAACAAGTCCAAACACAGCTATGATACGATGTTCCATCATAAAGTTCCAGTTCATATCTTCCGACTCCATCATCAGATCAGTTCGAGAGTACCATATTATTGTATTGTCATCAGAACTACATACAGCTGCCAATTTTCATGACGCTACGATCCTTGGAAGATGGTTAAATTAGTTACCTTAGATTCCATTACATAGTTACATACAGGTCGACCTAATAAAAGCGTGTTAAAAAACAGTTCGCTCACCGTTTGCACACGCAGAAGCCGCTCATCATTTTTACGTTCATAATTTTTTTCGTAACTACAATATTTCGACATTAAAGTATGACTAGCGCGCCCCCAGGTAGAACGATTTTTACAACAATCTTTTTAACTCCTGCCATGACCAAATGATGCCTGCATGCCAAATTTCAGCTCAATCGGATGAAGCGTTTGAACGCTATCGTGGAGGAATACACACACACACACAGATACACACCCACAGACACACACTCATACACACACACACACACACACACACACACACACTCACACACGGAGAGAGACACACACACAGACTTCAGTCTGGAAATGGTCTTAATCGTTGGGGGGTCAAAATGTATATATCCGTCTTCATCTCGAAAAAAACAATTTGCGCGTTCACAATACTTTCCCTCTGGCGTTAAAGTATCACAGAACCTGAAGTAATATTGATAGACATAAAACGAACTGTACCATTCTTATTATCACTATACTTAATATTTCTTCATCGGTAATGTCACAGTTTTCAAACTTACTTCTCGTTAGCGTATTGTTACATGGTGCTTACATCATTTTAATCTTTAGGATGGCTACAGGATGAAATTCCATTATACGAAAAACTGCCCCAGTATAAAGAGTGTCATAAGAGCCATCAATATCACAGGATCACTCGACGACAACTGCTATTTTATTCCCAGAGGATGTCTGTCAACCAATTCTGGATTCAAAACTGCAATGGTAAGAAAATCTTTAAAATCGACTTCTAAAACAATTGAAAACTCTAGCAGTTGTTAACAGATTGAGTACAGCATTTCGCGGAACAACCTTGCACCTTTGCGAGGAATCCGGGACGTCTGCCAGGGTTTAAAAGACGCTCAACCAGACACCGTTGCGATTCTTCGGATGATGGGAGCACCAACTTCGTGCCCAGTGGTACCTAAGGTAGGTAGTTTAATTCTATCTCTATTGAGCACAGATCGATGGGTTAAGCCAATTAACCTTGATTAGGGTAAAACATGAGGGTCTATTAGTGTCCTCAGTTCTTTTTTTAACACGCTTTTATAAGGTCGACCTGTATGTAACTATGTAATGGAATCTAAGGTAACTAATTTAACCATCTTCCAAGGATCGTAGCGTCATGAAAATTGGCAGCTGTATGTAGTTCTGATGACAATACAATAATATGGTACTGTCGAACTGATCTGATTATGTAGTCGGAAGATAGGTACTGGCATTCCATGATGGAATATCGTATCATAGCCGTGTTTGGACTTGTTAGAAAGATCTTGTAATGAACTTTGACCACGATTAAGTTTCAAGGTCTGATGATGAAGCCGGAAGACAGCAACTGGCATTCCATGATGGAATATCGAATCATAGTCGTGTTTGCACTTGTAAGAAAGGTCACGTAATGGACTTTGAACACGATCAGGTTTCGAGGTTATAACAAACCTATTATATATTGACTTGTAAATATTTGAGTGTAAATAGTGTAAATATTGACATAGGTGCCTATATAAAATGTATATAGACCTGTACATGGAGAGAGTAAATAGAATAATATTGATATATCTATATACGATGTATATTAACGTGTAAATAGGGTAGTAGGTTGTTAAAGATCCCACCCAAGTCAAGGTGAGAAACGTGCCGAGGACTGAATGGCATGAGGGTGGTTAATAATATCATGTCGCTAGCGTCACCTCAGGGAACCGGGCGAAACCCTGTTGTATTTTTTTTTGGTTTTTACGTGCATTTATAAAAGCGTGTTTTAGTGTTTTTTAAAAACTATTAATTTATTAGAACATATATTTATTATTACGAACAATAAAATGTACCTATAGCAGATGGGTTATAATAATAGAAAAACACTATTAAAAAATGTGCAAGAGAAACAAATTAAACCCATTGGCTTCTCGCATACGTAACTCAGCAAAAAGCCTTTATCTAGACATGGGGATATTTTACTAAAGATATTGCCTTTCAGCGAACTGACTGGTATTAGTTTAAAACATCCACAATAAAGTTTTAAACAGCCACACTAGTGTAATACTTACATACATACTACATTAGTCAGTCATACACGCACACATTCCAGTAGAGGTTAAGAAGACCATAGCTCAAACACTGATGCTGATGTTTGCTATCTTGTCCTCACTGAAGCTATCCTCGACAAATTGGAGCGGTTGCAAAATGTGTGCATTAGGTATATCAACAATGTGATTTTTTTTATCTTGTCTCTGAGTATAGAAGCAGACTTCATTGACTTCGAATACGCGAACGTAGAAACCTGCATATTCTTTCCCTTTTTTATAACATCCTCAACAATCCTACCGCTCCCTCCTACCTGTCCGAAAAATTCAATCACTTAGGAAGTCATGGTCTTCCACTACGTTCCAGTCAGGATAGTAAAACTGCGATTTCCCCTCATAATTCTTCTTTTTTTACATATTCCTTCATCGTTCATGCAGCTAGAATATAGGACCAGCTCCCGTCAAATATCAGAAACGCACCAACGGTTTCTACTTTTTAACTGTCTCTGAAAAAGCATTCCATGTCTCATTCCTATTATAGTTATCCTACGTCTCATCCCATCCTCTTCTATCCTTCGCTCCTTGTAAATATTCTGAAAATTATTAATTGTTGTTTTCGATTAATTTTTGTTATGTAATAAGTTTTTTTTTGTTTATTTTATCTATCAGCACCTATATTCATTCACTTCCACGAAGGTTGATTGTAAGAGATTGTACTTTAGGCAATAAGTCCGCCTGTTGTATGTTAATTTTCCTAAAATGTGCAATAAAGAATTTCTATCTAAGTTTTAGTTGAGCAGTCTTTCTCTTGGTCTTTGACTTTGTACCCAAGTCAAAAAAAATATTCCAATATTTTGTATTGTTTCTCTGTATTTTGCAGTCTGTATCCTGCGGATCAAAAAGCAAGAAAATCGACGCATCGAAACTGAAGCCACATCTACACATGATCGTTGGGACAATTGAAGCAAATGCCACCATTAAACATGACGTTGGACAAACCTGTCTCACTTCTAAATTTGATATTTACAGAATTTTGCCATAATACTAAAAATACCCCTTAGATGCAAGAGAAGTTCTCAGCCTAAATGAAAAACAGGGAAGGGGAACATTTCTCAGCCTGCGTGAAAGAAGACATTGTTTTTAACTTTTTTTTTTATTAGTCAAGATAATATTCCTCGAACCTCAAAACACTTTTTATATCGTTTCTTCAAAGCTTCGATGCCATGAAAATACCAGTTTGGATATTTGATATCAAGGTACTCGGAGGCGGCAGTATGGACCTCACCATCGGCACGGTATACCAGTAGCAAAACATCAGGCGCCCATATGCGAGCCCTTACGACTCGTGACGTATTCGCTTCGATTTAAATTTTTGTTCTAAGAAAAGTTACTGTCGCCATCGTTTGAAATCGGTTGAACTGTGAGATTATTTTAGAAATATGTGTATTAAAGTCGCTAACTTTGACGTTTAATTCAAAATTGTAATTTGATTTCTTTTGAAAATTTGTCATGAACGGCCACCTTGTGCTTGGTGCGTCTTTTAATTGATACATTAAAGTCTTTATCGTGATAAATTTGTTTTAAACACTGTAAAGTTTCTAATAAATTTATAATACCATATAGACTACTTTTTCAGTCATGAGAGCCATACCTATAGGTTATTTTTTTTCATCCTTGTGCTTGTTTTGTAAAATAAAGAGTGGGTGGGGTGACATGCCAAAAGTAAGTGAATTCACGGCTAATATATAGTCTACGAAATATTATTTGACAAATGTGTCGTTAGCACATTGGTACCTTTTTCACAACGATCGAGACCTTTTTCACACCTATCGTCGAATGTCTAATGGCTTGATATGGTTAGACTAAATCGCCTTGATCGCTTTATAATATTAATTATTTATACGTATCAATTTTCAAGCAAAAACACTAATAATAACATTTTCTTCCGAATCTTTCAATGACAGCTGAATAAGCAATAGAATTAGGACTATTAATTAGTGAAACCCAAACAGTTCAATTTCGAAATCGTTAGTAATTATTGTGTATTTTAATATATTTGTATGAAGTACACATTTTACAATTATTGTTATAATTGTAAAATCGAAATCGGTAATCCCCTAATTTAACATGGTAAGTAGCTAACCGATTAAGACTATTAATTAGTGTAACAGTAACAGTCAAATCATCCGTATTTAGTGCATATTTTAATATATCTGTCTGAAATACACATTTTACAATTATTGTTAGGTACCTATACTGCAATATTTACTCTGATCGTTGGTGGTATAAAGTTCAAGATGTTAAGATCGAACCCGGTGCAGCGGTCAGTTTGTGCCTCTAAAGCGTTTCTTAAAGTGTTCCACGCAGGTAGAATCGATCTCCATAGTAAAATAAACGGTTACAACTTGTTGGAAATCACTGTTTATTTTATGACATTTTAACGATACTTTCGTAGACATATATTAAAACCGTGCTCACCACACCGCTCTCATAGCGATGGTGAAAATCAAATTGCCTCCTTAGGAAGTTGTTTATTATAGCCGAGTCCGGAGTACTAGTATAACTGAGGTCAATGAATAAACTAGTTACCAAAAAAAGAGTCTCTTTAACTTAATTAGTTTCACTGGCTGACATGGGTGATGACAAACATGGCTTATGACATTGAAATTTCAAATGGAGAACAAATGCCTGTCATGTTAGGTAATGTTCTATTTGGATTTTAGTTCATGTCGCCGGAGTGTTACATTGTGACTCGTGAATGTTGTTATTGGTTGAATTATTGGGTATTCATAATCAATCAGTCCTTTATAAGGGTATTCTTTATTAATATTGTTATAGATGAACAAATAAATTGCTATTCGTTTCGCCGGACTACTAATAGGGATCCATATGAGCTATTGCATTGAGCAATGTATCACCCTACATAATATCATCAATGGTAGGACCTATGTTTAAGGACGAATAATTATCAAGCTTTTTCTGTGTCTATCACTATGTCCATCACTGCGAATGCATTTCTACAGCACACAATTATAAAAATAAACATGACATTACAATAGGTAGTATTATATTTCGTCAATCAACATTATTGCATCTCTACCACGTCAATATAACGACGTGAAGTAGACAATTGTTAAAGAGAGGAATCAAGAAAAAGTTATCAAAATAATTTTACTATATTCAAAATGTCCATACATAAAAGAGAATCACTTTTCTTCTGTCATTGCACATGCTTTATTAGTCTTGCAGCAGCAAGTGCATTCGACGCAAAGCAGATTTCCCTCATTATTAGAGACTTTTCCAGAAGTTGTTTGTTCATTTTCGTTGTTTGCTTGTTCTCCTTTCTTGCTTTGTTCATTTTCAGTTTCTTTCCTTTTTGTATTAACTTCTGAAATCGTCGAAGAATGACCTTTTTCCGAAGAATGCGAGGATCCGGCGTTATCGGGCTGTCTTGTTTTAACCTGCATCATAGATCGAGATGAAAATTAGTTTGTTTCACACCGAATTAGTTTGTTTGACATGTTTTCTAAAATCTTTTCATAGCGAAGAAATTCACTTTCAAAAGAGAAGAAAAATATTTTTTATAACGTTATTAAAGCGGACAAATGGTAAATGTTTTCTACCCAGGCATTTAAAAACGCTTGTGTATTGGTACGAGACTGTTTTATTCGTCATTTTAAAACCTTTCATTTAAACTGTGATTGAAGTTACTCAAAAAATTTAAAGTAGTTTTTTCAATGGATAACCTAGAACTAGGTATTCACTGTGTATATTTCTTATTTTTCTTTTAAATTTTGTAATTATATGTAGATATAATAGCAATATTTCAAAACCACTAAATAAAGTTTTCTTCTTCAAATCAAATTTAAAAGTTTTTGTTATGGTTCCAGATGTTTCTGGGAAAATAAAATCTTCCGATTCAATTAAAGTAATGACGGACACATTGACACATCAATGAAATCAGCTGCAGACATTGGCCGATGTATTCAATATTTTTTTTTTCCGGGCGGTTGTTATGTGAAATCTTAGGAAGATTCCATTAGCTTTGTAGCTCGATATACTCTATTAAATCAGAAGTCTTTATGGTTTTGCGGCAGCCAAATCAGTATACTTTGCGTATTTTAACTCATTAATGACTTATGGACGACTATTTTGGGAAAATGCCCCAACCAGTAAAATAATCTTTCTTTTGCAAGAGAGAGCACTGCGCAGCATGTATCAGTTAACGAGCAGGACCTCATGCAAATAATATTTCAGTAAGGCAAGGATAATGACTATGTATTCGGCGTTCATATATGTAGGTACCAGAGTTTAATGTATGCTAGACAGCACCTCGCAGAAACCGCAATTAATGCGGACATTCGATCGTACTATACTAGCAGTAGTTCCCTTTTATGCGTACCCTGAATAAGACTGCCAAGGTACAGAAAAGCTACTTATACCTTAGCATTAAATTCTATAATCTTCTCTCTACTACTGTTAAGCAGCGTAAAATTAAAAAAAAACATAAAGGAGATGCTGATAGGCCACCCTTTCTATGATCTGGCCGAATTTGAGGACCATGACTTTTCAAATACTGTGCTTATTTAAATGACTTAACAAGATAGAGCCTTCTTGTCTGGTTATTTTATTTGGACTTATATTTGTACTTTTAGTTTTTAAATGCTTGGCGTAGCTATAACTTGATTATTAACATTTTACTGACAATTTGAATATTACGATGAATATTTTTACTTCGTATCTTTTCGCATTATTGACTACTTCAAATATTAGGCTTCTATTTTGATTATTTATTTATATTTATAGTTTGAAAATCTAGCAGTTAAATTCTTGACTATCTACGTATGTTCAGTAAAGAGTAGTAACGAGACTTAGTACCTAACACAATTATTTTGACACGTCCAAGAGCGGTTTTTAGTCGTCACGTCTGAAAATGTAATATAATGTAATAATATTTTATTTGACCAATGAGAAAATAGCTGTTATTTTAAATGAAGAGGGACATGATTGGTCAAGTGAATACAATTTAGTGAATACAATACTTCGATTGCTTCTCCCGTTCAAGAATAAACATAAATCACATAAATCATTGTCGACCAATACAATATAAATATTAACAATAATAATTAATACAAGGCTATATCCATTTTAGAGAGACAGTAGCTCCTCTATCATCGACATATAGATAGTATTATCAATAACGAACCTTTTTATGCGCAAATATTTCAGGACCGTCCATTCCAGAATTTGATCGAGATCGAGTTTGAGGCGGAGACCCATTCCGAGATGGAGACCGTGGCTGATATGGAGCCCGGGACTGAGATAGAGACTGGGACTGATATGAAGACCAAGAATGAGATGAAGACCGGAACTAAGATGGACGAAATAAATATAAATATACCATTAGTTTATTATATTCAATTTTGCGTTACCATGGGAAGTATTTTTTTTAATAAAACGAATCTTTTGCAGACTTGTTGACACATATTCAAAGACCGATAAACAATATGTATAACATTAGTTTTGGGTGGCCAATAAAAAAAATACATTCTATAACGAACCTTTTCTTGCACATATAATATGTCAGGATCATCAATTTCAGAAGTCGATCGAGGAGGTTGAGACGTAGACCCATTCCGAGATGGAGACCGTGACTGATATGGAGCCCGGGACTGACATAGAGACTGGGACTGATATGAAGACCAAGAATGAGATGAAGACCGGAACTGAGATGAATGGAATAAATATGAAGTTACCATTAGTTTATTATATTCAATTTTGCGTTACCGTGGGAATTATTTTTTTCAATAAAACGAACCTTTTGCATACTCGTTGACATCTATTAAAAGACCGATAAACAATAAGTATTACATTGGTTATGGGTGGCCGATAAATAAATATAAATAATACTTCCTATAACGAACCTTTTCTTGTACAGATATGTCAGAATTCTCAATTTCAGAAGTCGATCGAGATCGGGATTGAGACGGAGACCCATTTCGAGATGGAGACCGTGATTGATATGGAGCCCCGGACTGAGATGGAGAGCGGGACTGATATGAAGACCAAGAATGAGCTGGAGACCGAAACTGAGATGAATGAAATAAATATAAATGTATCATTAGCTTACTATATTAAATTTTGTGTTACCATGAGAAGCCCAATTTTCAATAAATTGTTTTTTTTTCCACAATTATTGTTGTCTATTGAAATGCCGTTAAACATTACGTAATGCATTAATATGGGCGGCCAATAAAAAAATAGATAATACTTTCGAATAACGAACCTTTCTTTGCACAGATACATCAGGATCCTCAGTTTCAGAAGTCGGTCGAGATCGAGGATAAGACAAAGACCTAGACGGGGACGGAGACGGAGACCTATCTCGGTCTGTTGGGTCTCTACTATCGAGTAAGATTTCGGCAATAGACTGAGGCGATAGAGCTAGATGGGTCTTTGTTTTTTTTGGTCTCGCATTTTTTTTAGGCTCGAAGCGCTGATCAGATCGCGCCTGCGCTGGCATCGCGCTTAGAGGTGCACGCGGCCGAATATGAACTGGAGGTCTGGACTGAGCTGGTGACCGAGACCTATCTCGGTCGGTTGTGTCTCTACTATCACGTAGGATCTCGGCAATAGACTGAGGTGATAAAGCCAGATGGGTCTCAACTCTTTTTGTACTCGTATTTTGTTTTGGCTTGGGGCGATGATCAGCTCGCGCTTGCGTAGGCATCGCGCGCAGTGGCGCACGCGGCCGGAAATGAGCTGGAGACCGCGACCTACTCGTATCTCGGTCTTTTGAATCTCTACTATCGAGTAAAATTTCGGCGATAGACTGAGGTGATAGAGCCACATGGGTTTCGATTTTTTTTGATCTGGCATTTTTTTTTGGCTCGAAGCGATGATCAGGTTGCGCTTGCGTTGGCATCGTGCGCGGCCGGAAATGAGCTGGAGGCCGGGACTGAGCTGGAGAGCGAGACCTATCTCGGTCGATAGATCGAGATGATAGAGCCGGATGGGCCTCGACTTTTTTGGGTCTCGGACTTTTCCTGGTCTCGGAGTGAGGTCGGGATCGGGTCGGAGTGCGATGAAGTCGAGCTTGTATTGGCATCGCGCGTTGTGGCGCACGCGGCCGCGACGCGTTCGTCGCGGGCAAATCGACTTGCACCTCATTGAGAGCACCTCCATGGCCGAAGAGCTTTTTAATTTTACCCTGCACCAAAAAAATACAACAAATATTGTAGTTTTCATTGCGTGCGTCAGGTAATTACCATTATTAGGTCCTTACATATTAAGTTACCGTTCTACAAAGGCAAAATACCAAATATTTTTGAAGAAATATATGTATATACAGGTGAGTTTTTAAACAAACATCTTTTAATATAAAAAAAATAGGAAAAACATTTTTTTTTTAAAAATCAAAAAAATAAATTAAAAAATATATAGTTTGAAAAATATTATAAAAAGAGTTGAACGCGTTGTGCCATCTAGCGGTAGGCAAAATATCGCGAATATTGTCTATTAGGGACATTTTAACTACTGCTAGATGGCTCTACGCTTGTCAATATTTTTAATAAATTTTGTTTTAAAAAAATAAATTATCGAAAGTTGCTTATTTGCTCGTACTGTTTTTTTAATCACTTCAAGGATGCCACTGATTAAAAACTCACCCTATATGAGTACTGGCGAGTATAACAGGTGACGAAGAGTCGCTAGTTGCAACATCTGCAAGTTTGCGACTGTTCGCCGTGAAGTGTGTGGTTGTGTGTTGACGTGCAGGAGCAGTGGCGAAAATCGATTAACCAGGCTCGGTTGTTCAATCGCAAGTTTCTCCATCATTGTGTGTATTTCTTGACTGCGCACATTTGCGTTAGTTGTAGTGCTAGATCGCAAGAAACTTCAATGTATGACACCGGCCCAGGATCATAACACCGTTTGCGTCACCATGAATTTCTTCTTTGATCATTCTTTTAGGACAATTTCTAGCTGCATCTCCTGGAGTCATGATGGACGCTCGCGGTTATCATATACGTATCGTAGTTTGAGACGGACCCACTTGCGGTTATCGTAATAAATCTTCGAAACCCTTCGAAATAAGCAGCATTCGAAAGTAACAATCCGATCTTCCAAATCCAACTTTACGAGCTTCTTCACTTTACCGATTTTACTCAAATGAATCAACATTATTTTGATGCTTACGTTGCAAGCTGCTGCCTGCTCAGCCGTAGTTTGCGACGGATCCGCTTTTACCATTACCCTTAATTCATCATCATCAACCTGACTCTCCGGTCGTCTACGGGCTCGTTCTCGAGATCGAAATTAACAGAATGGAAGCGACCAATCCAATAACACAAGGTGTTCGTTCGGTATTGGTACACATAAATTATAATTCTTAATATTGCGTGCTGTCTCTGTTGCTTTGCTACCACGACAGAACTCTAATTCGAATTGAGCAAGAAATTTCAACCCCTCCATGATTTAACACATGATTCGAGCAATAACAACGACAGAATAGCAAATGAATAGGTACCTGATTTTGAAAGGAACAAAATTGTTTTGAATTATTTTTTTTGAAATGCCAATCTCAACTCAAACATCAAAGTTATACAAGTTCAAAATGGCTAGAGTGACGCAACGTGTCCTTCAAACGGCAACTTTATAAGTAAGGACTTAAAAAACAAATAACATATTTCAATATCGAACCTTTTTTGGTGCATATATCTGAGGTAAGATCGGTCCACTTTTCGGTCCTATCGTAAAACCTGGTATTCCGCAGTGGTTTGCGCAATCTATTAGAAGTAATAATATGTGATTCCCATTTTGTGCGTGCAAGAAGAACAATAATACATAATAAATTATTACTTTAAAAAAAACACTAAAAACACGTTTTTATAAATGCACGTAAAAGCCAAAAAAGGTTTGTTATAACCTTGAAACCTAATCGTGTACAAAGTCCATTACGTGACCTTTCTCACAAGTGCACACACGCCTATGATACGATATTCCATCATGGAATGCCAGTTCATGTCTTCCGGCTTCATCATCATACCTTGAAACTTAATCGTGGTCAAAGTTCATTACAAGACCTTTCTAACAAGTCCAAACACGGCTATTATACGATATTCCATAATGGAATGCCAGTGCCTATCTTCCGGCTTCATCATCAGACCTTGAAACCTAATCGTGGTCAAAGTTCATTCCAAGACTTTTCTAACAAGTCCAAACACAGCTATGATACGATGTTCCATCATGAAGTTCAAGTTCATATCTTCCGACTCCATCATCAGATCAGTTCGACAGTACCATATTATTGTATTGTCATCAGAACTACATACAGCTGCCAATTTTCATGACGCTACGATTCTTAAAAGATGGTTAAATTAGTTACCTTAGATTCCATTACATAGTTACATACAGGTCGACCTAATAAAAGGGTGTTAAAAAAGTGATAAATGTTGTAAAATAGAAATTGACTGCAATTGTGAGAAGTATGCAGAGCACCTAATGTAAAAAGGTCGCTGTTTTGCTGATTTCTGACAGACCCTCATTATTTGATTTAGATGATTATTAGACATTGCACATCAACGTATTTAAAAAGAAATATTAAAAGAGTTTCATATAAAAAATACATTTTATGCCTTTGAAGGTTCATACATTTTACCTCGGGCGATATTTACAAGCAGGAAACAGTTTATTAGATACATAGTGATTATTATTCGATATTTCAAATCGATTTCCTAATCTTTGTATGTATGTATAGGCATATTGTTATTACTTGTGTTTATTATTATTGCCCATTGATTTAAACAGATACTTTGATAACGTTATTGGGATTTCTGATTTACCATTATTTAGATTATTAATTCAGATTTTTCTTAATTTGAATTTGTATTGACATTTAAGATATTGCATTATTGATTAAATTATTGTACGTCGATTATTATAAATCGTAATATTTTATTTTTTTGTGTTTACATCTTTATTATTAAATTCTTCATTCGTGAGGGACTTTTGCCATAACGCAGTGATATTGGAAATTATTTTATCGACCAATAAGTTATTGGGTTCTTTTGCATTTGATGTTGTATAATGTACCTACATAACAGTAACATTATGCATACGGTAATTAAAAATTATATTTTCTCGTTTCTACCCTAAAATACTATTAAATAATAAAGAATTTAAAAAAACAGTTAATAAAAACATAAAGTAAATTTTTTCAATAGTCCTTGTTAGATGATTGTAATTGAATTATCCAGATCTGATATTTAATTTGCAATTTATCTGACTGAAATATCGTGATTAAATACTTAATCATATTTATCTGACTTAATTGCAATTTATCTGACTTAAATATTATGCCCATATGGCATAAAATCACATGATAATACGATGTGATTTCATGCCCTTTGGTTAAGAGTTTTTTGTTTACATTATATGTACTACATAATTAAGTTATTTATTTGGGAAATCAATAAATTATTTTATTCTTATTCCTATAGAATATTGAAATATTAGGTAAATATTGCAGAGATTTCAAATATTGAAATATTGCAGAGATTTCAAATCCATGACCTTAAAACCATATCAAATGCACCATGGTTCACTAAAATTTATGAAGTCCACAAATATGTGGAGATAGCTACGGGCAAAGAAGAAGTTGAACGCTTATCAAAATACTACAAGAAAAGGCTGAACGTACGTATGAATTCGTTAGCAGTGGCCCTAAGTAGGCCAATAGAAATCAGACGCCTCAAAAGGCAACACATCTGGGATATGGTAACTAAGAAGGGGCAAGGAAAGCCAAATGAGGAAATACTTTGATGGAAGGAAATACCTCGCAAACCACTTATACACTTATAATATCTGCTCATGGTCCTTGGACCGTTCACATGATTGTCTCAGTAATACAAAAAATAAAATAAATCCTATAGAATACTACGAGGCATTCTACGAGGTGGCATTCTACGAATAGGCATTCTACGAGGTGGTAAGCTAATACCGACAGGTTACAAGAAATAGACAATGCTAATGATTTATACTAGGGGTTTGCCGAATAGTGATTGAACCGGATACCAGATATTCAATTGAATAGATCATTTATTTGAAATAATTACTATCCAAGATCGCAGAAAGATGCCCCGAAGAGAAGAGGGAGATGAAGGGGTGAAAGAATGGGTGAGAACTTTGTTTTAGCTGTCGATTGTTTTTTTCGTTTTTAGGTGATTGATTCATCATCATCATCATCATCATCATCATTTATTCATTCCATAAAAGCATTTCACAATACTGAGGAACATGTCAAATTTTACAATCATAATTTACCGGATGATAAAACCGCTTTGATTAATTAAAAGAAAAAAAAATAATTGTAATCAGAGGTGATTACTTAAAAATAGTCAAATTTACAAAATAATCAATAATCAAACAAATAATAATCAATACCATAAAAAGAAAAATTCTGAAACATGCGTAATTAAAAACAATGTCAATAAAATCTAAAACTTAGTTCGAAAGTATAGTCATAATATGGTTATTTATAATCAAGCAATTGTGGACGCAATATCATAAAAGTCGTCCAGTTTGTAAAGGGCATGTTTGACTAACTGATTTTTCAAGCAGGGTTTATATGCTGCCATCTCAAGTCTTTTCGTTGATGATGGCAAAGCATTGAACAATTTAAAACTAATATATAAAAATGTTTTTTGATATTTAGTCAAGCGTACTTTAGGCAATAACACATTGTTTTTATGTCGCGTATTATGGCTATGCCGAGTGGAGTGAAGCTCGCAATTTAAAACATTCTTTTTGGCGTATAAAAGGCACTGATATATGTACATGGACGACATGGTAAGGATACCAGCTTTAATAAAAAAAGGGGCGCAATGTGTTTCTCTGCTTACACCAAAAATTGTCCTAAGGGCTTGCTTTTGTAGCACAAAAACGCGATGGGTATCGGTTGCATTACCCCATAGTAGTATCGCATAAGACATCTTTGAATGGAAGCAGGAGTGATACACACTGATCGCTGCACGTTCGCCAGCCAGAAATTTCACCTTTCTTATAGCATAGACTCCGATGACAAAGTTGCACACAAATTATCGATATGTTGATTCCAGTTTAAATTTTCATCTAAAGTGATCCCTAAAAATTTAGTATTTCGGACAATATTTATATTTTCTGATTCCATTTTAATCGTAATATTTTTGTCACTCTTTTTAGTAGTTGAAAATTTCATCGCTACCGTTTTTGATGGGTTTATGATTCGACCAGTGTTAGTATTAGCCTCATCACTTCAGTATTAGCCTCATCACTAATGAAAGCACATAAATGGAGCACAGTGAAATACAATTAAATAACGATGGGATAACCTTTTGCTGTGTAACATCGGGTGTTGTAGGCAGCTGGACCGGGTCCATTCCGTGTCACGTTAATTGGCAATTTCATTCCGAAGGTGAACGCTGGCGATCTAGGTTTCATGGAATTTTGATTTTTTTCATTTGCTCCTGAAATAAAATATCACTGCTTGACGATGTCATTTAAAATTTAATATTCTGAGTTACCTACGAGCATGCTAAAACGACGGTCAAACCAGAAGTCCTGTGAGGCGGGAAGATGCGCTTATATTTAAATTGGTAAGGGGGGAGGGAAGTACTGAATTGAGTTCTTGAAGTTTACGTTTTGTCAACAAGGGACTAGAACCTGCCCATAAGCGCCGCTGGCGAAAAATGCTACCGCACTCGACGCTAGGGGCTTTTCTAAACGAGAGTTTTCGTAATACGTCCCAATATTTGCAATTGCGAGAGGAAATGGAAAGCGTGAGCGTTAGTAATAGGGCTGCTGCAACGAAAGCTCTCGCATTTAAATCTCTCTCGCAATTGCAAATTTCGGTATTACGAAAATCATCATTTTGAGTCCCCTTTATCGGCGTTTAGCTGAACGACCTCTAATTGCAGCGAAAAGCGAGAGCGTTCGTAATAGGGCTGCTATTTTATTCCTGAATTAAAGAACACGTCGCTGATGGTAAATATGAACCCAAATGTTCATTAGTGTTCCTTTAATAACCGAATTTACCTTTTCTTTTATACTCGCTGAAAACTATCACAATGTTGTCAACATCAGAACTTTTAGTAAAACAAAAAAAAATAATTACGCTGGAAAATAGTGGGTTTACCAAAATAATACTTCCTAAAAATATTTATATTTTATTTTATTAAGTAATGTATAAAAATGACCAAGTCATGCATACTTTTGTACATGCAGAAACGTTAACAACAAAAATATATATAGCGAAAAACACAGCTCTATGGATATAAATATGCTAGCATGTCCGAAATAAGGCGAAATCGCACAACCAACTAGACCTAGGAGGTCTGTATCTGGCTGTGCTGTGTTATACTTTGTTTGTGGACGCGCTAACTGACGCATTTAATTTAAAATTTCAAAGGTTGAAAGATATGAAATACATTATAAGTTTTTCCCCCTAATTGCCTGCCACTATAGATTCAGTTATTCTTCACCTCGCGTCTGGCAAGAGGTCTGTCGGCATATCATCCACGTCATATTCGACTTAGCATAGATGTCATGACGACTAGTAAAGCTTTCTTGTGCCACGGCAGAACAGATGACTTTTCATATGTACTCAAACTGGGTCGAACATACCATAGTCACTGATCACTCGATTTAAATCTGTTGTCACCAACAGCATTTCACAATGTCTAAAATAATTCTGATTTTAGCAGTCATTTGTACGCTACACAAGTTGTGATCCCCCCTCCCCCCTTCCACCCCATCGCCTAGGTACGCTCCTGTTTCTCAGTTAGTTTTCTGATTTTTAACCTCAATTTTAAAAATACTTGTTTTCTGTCTCAATTTTCTCCTTTTTAACTTCGCATAATCGACACCTTTTTTTGGTGTCGCTTTTGAAAAAAAATGGGAATTTTGTTGGTTAACTACTGAAAAAAACATTTTTACGTCGCACACCGCGCTCTACACTCCGCGACTCGCCAAAGGGTGAGAAATGGGGGGGGGGGGGGTGGAGAGGGTGAAGAGTTCTTGTATCCACCAATATACTATAACAAAACGTTCTTACCGACATATCCTGGTAAAGCCACAAAGGCTGGTCCAGGGCTATCTGACCCTGTATCTTTGGGTTCTGCCATTAAGCTCAATTGTGATTTACAAACATTTAAAAATATATTTTTTAATATTTTTATGCCGAAAGATCTGCAAAGAGAAAAACAATTAAAATATGAACTGTCAAAATTTGTATTCTTTTTATTTTTAGGGTGGTGAGAAACAAAATCATGTTCGAAAAAAGTTCCTATTTTTTTTCGCCGACTCGCATGACAGCGATTTTTGTCCTCGGCGCAGGGTTGATGTGTAGTAGCTTTATTTATGTTTCGTTGGTCATCCAATGTTCAGTTAAACATATGATGTCAGTATCGTATTTATTAGGATGACTTCCAGGTTTAGGCACTTCTTTTTCAGACCTTGAATATTCAGATGCATCGTAATTAAGCTGCTCGTTTGTATAGTGGTGGGTTTATTTTTTCCCTAAAATAGCCACGAAAGGGCTGAGGGCCAACCCTTTCAACTTCTTTTCACAGGCTTTATATTGGGTCCTTACCTATGTAATTGCTGTTCTTTCACACTGGCCACTTTGAACTTGGATAACTTGGGCTTGAGTTAGAATTTCAAAGTTAGAATTCAATTCAAATAACAATTTTAATTTAAGGCCTTTGTTATTCTTTTTTTAGAATCAGCTGTTGTTTGGTATTTCTGTCGTTTGTTTTTTCTCAAATATTTTAGTTTGTGCAACCATGGTAAAGTTGAAAATTTGCATTATTTTCAAATATAAGATCCAGTACCGGTGTTTTCTATTACAGCTACTTGTAGTCTGGCTATACAGTTACCGTAAATGTGTACTGTTGAGAACTGCAAACAATAATGGAGAAGCTCGGGATTAAAGAGCCTGGTCAATCGCTCATAGCCACTGCTTCTGTATGACAACGTATAACCACAAATTTCACTGCAAACAGTATCAAAGTTGCAGGAGTTGCGGCTGGATACTCTCGATCACCCACCGTACTTGCCAGAGCTTGCTCCAATAGTTTATTTCTTTCCAGAATTTAGATAACTTTTTACAAATGAAAAAAATCAACTTCGAAGAGTCGGTGAAAAACGCCATCAAAGCATTCATTGGTTACTGTCCATGAAAGTTTTACAGCATATTTGCCACTGCAGATTTTTGGTGGGATATATTTTTATTAGGCATCAGCCTTATTCTTCTTAGGGTACCTCTCCAACTAGTGAAAGTTGACAATCAGCTCTGCATACTTCTTTTTGTCCTTCGCCAGGCAAAACAATTCGGCGACACTCGTAATCCTGGTCCATTCTCGAATGTTCCGCAACCAAAATTTCCAGGTCTCCTCTGCCCTGCAAATTTTCCCATCGTAATGAGTTGCAGGAGTTCGTGCCGGTCGTGCCTAAGCACGTGTCCCAGATATTCAGCTTTACGCTCTTTGATAGTCTGCCAAAGCTTGCGTTTTTGGACGACACGCCGTAGAACTTCCTCATTGGTGACTTTGGAAGTGACGCCGGGCACTCAAGCCATTGTTTTCTGAACCTTATCCATATGAAGCTGAGTACTAGGCATCAGCCTAAAAATGTAGGAATAACATTTAAATTTGTATTACTTTAACTGGGTAGTAAGGGTGAACGTCAAAATTAAAATAAATTAATAGTTTAAAAAAACACTAAAAACACGCTTTTGGGCTATGATACGGTATTCACATACACACGGCTATGATACGATATTCCATCATGGAATGCCAGTGCCTATCTTCCGGCTTCATCATCAGACCTTGAAACCTAATCGTGGTCAAAGTTCATTCCAAGACTTTTCTAACAAGTCCAAACTCAGCTATGATACGATGTTCCATCATGAAGTTCCAGTTCATATCTTCCGACTCCACATCCGATCAGTTCGACAGTACCATATTATTGTATTGTCATCAGAACTACATACAGCTGCCTATTTTCATGACGCTACGATCCTTGGAAGATGGTTAAATTAGTTACCTTAGATTCCATTACATAGTTACATACAGGTCGACCTAATAAAAGCGTGTTAAAAAGAAAAATAGTTACTTGAAATAATTTTATTCATCATAATGGATTTTTTTAAATCAAAAAGCTGAATTGCATAATAAATCAAATGATTTTATATACGTTATAATCGCATAGGATATTATTATAAAATATGGTAGATCAGCATAATTAGTCGTCAATATCGCTAAGTTGTAAAATATCATCAACTATCATCAATATTTTCAGCTCGTCGTCCGCATTCAACATTATGCCTTTGTTGGAAGGTGTTTGTTCAAAATAATGAGGAAGGTCGAAAGGCTTCTCTGTTTTAACCTGCACCATAGGATATCAATGGGATTACATATTTTTACATACAACTACATAATCATATTATACTGAGGTTGCACATAAAAATCATATTTCATCACAAACCTTGTTCAGTTCATATTTTCCATGATTCGGACGCAATGAGTTCAGCGTCGCCTGTCTACTCTTCGGTAGTTTGCGAAGTCCTGGTTTTGCGCCACGAACCTTTCTCAGTTCATATTTTCTATGATTCGGAGACAATGTGTTCGGCGTTGCTTGTCTACTCTTCGGTCGTTTGCGAAGTCCTGGTTTCGCGCCACGAACTAATTTCAGTTTATATTTTCCATGCTTCGAAGATAATGTGTTTGGCGTTGCCCGTCTACTCTTCGGTCGTTTGCGAAGTCCTGGCTTCACGCCACGAACCTTTTTCAGTTTATATTTTCCATGATTCGTACGTGATTTCAGCGTTGCCCTTCTACTCTTCGATCGTTTGCGAAGTCCTGGTTTCGCGCCACTCTTAGCGTTTCCTATTGGAATAAAATTATAATAAATTTTAAGAGAAGAAATACCGTAGGGGTTGCAAATGTTCATTTGAACAATGACTTGGGATAATCTGTATATTGTTGTCCCATCGCTGACTAGCACGCAATATGGTTTCTATGTTATGGAAAATATTCGAAAATAATACGGACAGGATGACGACGACGACAAGAAACACACAACTATTTGAATTATGAACTTCGTGAATATGGACAAAAAAAAATATCCAGACTTCCGTTTCTGTGGTCCTGGAAAGCGAATTCATTCAAAGGATTCCAAGATCCCGG
Source organism: Micropterix aruncella (assembly GCA_944548615.1). Taxonomy (NCBI): domain Eukaryota; kingdom Metazoa; phylum Arthropoda; class Insecta; order Lepidoptera; family Micropterigidae; genus Micropterix; species Micropterix aruncella. The sequence continues at coordinate 995,048 of OX155950.1, forward strand.
TCTGTTTCTAATATCTCTTTCATCCCGGGATAGAGATTTAGTATCCCTGGTTTTCGGGATTCTATCATTTCTATGGTTATGCGTTTTGGGGGCGATCTTCTGAGAGCAGCGCAAGTCACCCAGTGTAAAATTTGCTTAGCTTTTGGAATTCTAAAGCCGATCAAAATGGCTGTAGAAGCGCTTTGTTAAATCGACATTAATCTGTGCGCAGCGGATGCCATTTTTAAATTGACTTCCAAATCTACAATTTTAACTGTCCGTTGAGTCCCATTAGCTCATGTCTATTAGCTCCTGTCCAGGGAGCTAATGGGCCATTGCCGAGTTGGCCACAAAGACCCATTCTGTTCAGGGTTGGTCACACTCACGGGTCAACACAAATCCCGCGGCCTCCACGCATGAAGTGCGGGCCCGGGTAGAGGACTCTAGACTTAGGGCTAGTTTCCCCTAGGAATCAACCTTCTGGCGCTCCTGGACGGTCTATGCACCGCGCGGCGTAAGCCAATCGATTGTGCAGTCTGACTAACAGTCGGGGAAGTCTGGAAGCAGTACTGTTTCCTATAGAGCGCGGTTGGCTGCGGACCTTACGGCCAGTGCTCTTGAAACGACCATCGGCTACCCGATCCTGGGTAAACAGCCGGGCAAAGGATGCCGTAGTCCGCGACAGATTCGGTATACACCGTTTCACTGCTTCGTAAGGGAGAGTCTGGAGTAATCTGGTCGCAATTGGAAGTAAGGGCGTGAGTGTAAGCCCACTGGGTAACACTCCTGGCTATCTCGCTGTTAAGGCGTTAGCCTCTTACGGGTACGTGGCGGAGCTTGACGGTAGAGTGTTTTGTCCAAGTCTCCTGCGCTCACTTCAGGGAGATAGAACGAATAATCGTTAAAAATTCCTGAAGTGACGGGTTCGCCCGTTGTAGTTGACAACTCTAGTTTGTCCTTTGAGTGCCCTAAGGTGGTGAACGGTTTTGTGCAGTTTGGGCCACAAGATCCATTTTCTTTCTTGGTTCGGCTCAACTCCGATCGGAGTAGGACTCTGACCTGCGGGCCGGTTTCCCCTGGGAGTCAACCTTCGGGCGCTCCTGGACGGTTTGCGCACCGTGGGGCGTCAGCCAATCGATTGTGCATTCCGACCGAAAGCCGGGGGTAGTTGTTTACATTATTGTCTCCTACAGAGCGGGGGTAATTGTTTACCTTACGGCAACTGCTCTTAATAAGACCAATGATGCCGTGGTCCGCGATAGATTCGATGGACCCCGTAGCACCGCTACGTAAGGGAAAGGACCGCGCAAGCGACCTCGAACCTATAACCAGTCGGGAGATCGGAGTAATCTGGTTGCAACTAGAAGTAAGGGCGCGAGTGTCAGCCCGCTGGGTGATTAACCTGGTTATCTCGCGGTAAGACGTTGGTCTCTTACAGCCTACAGGCGAGTGGCGTAACTAGACGGTCTTCTACGCTCACCTCACGGGAGACAGAACGATCGACTATCGTTAAAACTTCCTGAGGTGACGGGTTCGCCCGTTGTGATTGACAGCTCTAGTTGTCCTTTGAGCGACCTAACGGCGCTGCGCAGCATGGGCCTGATGGCCTGCCTGTGTTTTTAAACTCACTGTTCAGACCCTATTCGGTAGCCTCCTCAAAGAGGGACAAACCTGGGATGGCCGCCGTGAACTCTGCTTGCGGCTGTATCCTACAGACGTAGACATTTGAAATCGGAGGTTTCGGATCGGGATAACACCTTGGGCGGAACTGGGTGGTTTGCGCATCGTGCGGATTTAGCCAATCGACTGTGCACTCTGCAGGCGAATAACCGGGGGAGTCGGAAAACGTACGTTTCCTGATGTCATATATCCTTGAAACGATCCGTTGGCTACCCGATCTCGTGTGATATTGATGAACAATGGGCGCCTTGGTCAGCAATGCATTCGAACTGAATTACCGCTAACATCAGGTAGAGACCGCGCGAGCGACCTCGAACCTGTTACCAAACTGGAGGATGGAGAAAACCTCGAGGAACGAGGTTTGTCAGCTAGGTCCTCTTCCCAGTGGCCCGCGGTAAGGCGTTGGACTCTTACTGGCTGTCGGCGTAGCTTAGATAGCTAACAATACTATGGATTGGATTGCCCGCAAAGTTTTTTATGTTCACTCCATGGGAGACAAAAGGCTTGATGTATTTATAACTCCCTAGGGTGATGGGTTCGCCCGTTGTATCTGACACCCCTCGTGTATCCTCTGAGTAAAGACATGTACTAAATAGGGGATGGATTGAGGATCAAGATTGGCTAGTCCTGATACATGTAGGAAATATTTGTGTCCTGTACATTTGTCCTAAAATCATTTAGTATATATATATCATTAAGTAAAATCATCATATATAAGTATATCATTAAGTATAAAATCAGTAAGTATAATCATTAAGTATAAAAACCCGATCTATCAGTTATTCGAGCCCCCGAGACGACATTCTAACTACACGCGCAATTCAAGGCTTAACCGATTGCCACGTACCTATAATCATCAATTCACAGGGCTTGACATTTATAGTAGATACAAAATTAGCTTCAAATCGGCAGTACGAACCGCCCTTGAAGCAGCAACACAACTGCCAGTAATTATTGATTTGTAATATGTATGTATAAATATAATATAACCTATATATGTATTCCCATTTACTTATTTTGAATTTATGTTGTATAACTATGATTTATATGTTTGCGGTTAACTCTACAACTTTTGCGGTCATTTGACATTTTTTGGTTGGTGGGGATGAGTACTTGCCGCGTGGACTTGGACGATGAGTTCTCCCGGCAAAGTTACATTTTCGGCAAAGTTACATTGGCCATCTACAAATGCATCGGGAGGACTGTCGTTTATTTCCGCGCGGTATAGATCCGTTTTCTCTCAACTAATAAATATTTACGGATGAATTGTATTTTTTGTTTCATAATTTAGTTTGTAAAATATTTTTCAAATAATTTCGAACGTCGTAAGCTATAATCGGCATAAGAACAGGTTTTTTAAAGAATTATGTATCTAATTATAAGTTCATGCTGTTACTTACCTAAATAAATAAAATAAAAAAAATATATATAATATTTTTCATGCCATCTCTTAGCCTAGACTAGAATATATAAGGAATAATAAATAACAATTTTATATAAACCTTTTGCGATGTAACATCTAGTATTATGGGCAGCCAGTCCGAAAGAGAATGCTGGTGCTCTTGGTTTCTTTGAATCATGGTTCTTCATATTGTTGCCTGCATTTAAAAACGACGTTATTTGAAATATGGAAACGCTCGTAGAAATTAGGTCACGGGTTTCCTATTTTCCCACCCGGGCTACTGAATTCGATGGTCTGCCCGTGGTAACGTAATCTATCAAATCCCATATAGTAATCAAAGTTTTTAAATGTATTTTTACAAAACTTTGAATAAAATAGTAATGTAAAAATATAATTAACCATTTAATCTCGGTAAGTCCGATTATCTTAGCGATGAATCCTGGCAAGGCCGATTATCTTACCGATGAATCCTGGTAAGGCCAAGCATGCAGGTCCTGGACTGCGTCCCAAATCTCCACCCAGAGGGTTTAATTGACTCTGTAGTTCGGATCGCAGCCTTCGGTGTCGAGACTTAATTGATTCTTTTTGGTTTTTATTTTTTAAAAAATCTGAAAAGAAAACCAAATTATCAATACTTACAGGCTTACTGATGTTTTTCTTTCGATTTTAGTATATACTAGATGACCCGGTGAACTTCGTACCACCTAAAACTTATTTGATTGTAACTCTTCATAAGCGTTTATTAATACTAATGAACCTTCCAAATCTAATTCATTAAAATCTATAATATGGCCGAATCATGTACGGTTTGGGTTTCGTTTGGTGATTAAATGAAAGTCGTTTGTGATTGAATTAAATTCAATGTATTTAATTTACATGATAATATATAAATGCAGCTCATATTCAACACAAACATTCTGGTAAAATATGTTATTCGTTTTGTTTCCCGGCGCGTAAATAAACAAAAATGATGGCTTTTCGACCGATGGCTTGGCGAACACGGGACATACAGTTGTCCACGCGAAATACGGAAATTCCAGGTTAATTCCGCAAACTTCCAACACGCATGATTTGTCATCGAGAAGGCCAGACGCACGGGGAATCTAAATTCCGCTTTCCAGAATTACCAAGTGTACCTACAACTGTAGATTGTCTTTCGTATGTCGCAAAGGAAAAGATGCGCCAAATCGCCTCGTTGCTGCTGACATAGCGACACGTCTGATACTGAGATACACCTCGTTTGAATTCCTCACAGCGAAAACAGCCATATCGCTTAATTTTACGTATTTGCATATGTAATTTATCGAGTTGATGAAGTTGCAGTATTCCACATTGATTTGCGCTTTAAAAGCCTTTGGACAATGAGGCTCAATCTAACGATTGTCCACATTTACATCTTGCCCTTTGCCTTCACAACTGCAGATCGCCCATTGTCCGCAACTGATCGGGTATCCGTCATTGCCTGTGATGGTGTTAGCAATCAGGTCTCTCGGGTAACGCCTGGAACAGTTATTATCGAGCATACAGGGCGAGATGTTGGTATAAACTTCGCGAAGTCCATAGATCATATTCTTAGGCACCACTGCAAGCAATTTCGGATTAACAGCTTCATCTTGTATTTCGGCCGAGAGTAGCTTGCCGCACATTTGACTGACTTCGTCGACCTATGTTATCTCTTCTTCTCGACATTGTAATGGACACTGTAAAACGACACGGAATTGTTTTCACGCTCACTCAAATCGATTGAAATTTCCATGAGGTCTTTACAGTATTGAAATCCCCAAACTAAGTCCGAATTCGTGGTTATGTCATTATAAAAAACGGTCGTGTCACCCCAAGACTTTCCTGTCAAGTAGCCAGGAACGTAATTCATCTAAATAATATTATAATTAATCCTACAACAACAACCCCCCCCCCACCCCTAACCTAGCGACACCCTTTAAAATTCGAAAATCGAAATCGAAATCGACTTTGACTTCGACTTCTCGACTTTTCCGACTTTTTCTACTTTTTCGACTTTTTTACTTTTTCGACTTTTTTGACTTTTTCGACTTTTCTACTTTTCCGAAATTTTCGACTTTTCCGACTTTTTTGACTTTTGCCACTTTTTTAAATTTTTCGATTTTATCGACTTTTTTTTCCTTTTTCAACTTTTTGGACTTTTTTGACTTTTTTTGATTTTTTACTTTTTTGACTTTTGTCTTTTTCACCTTGTTTGACTTTTTTGACTTTTTCGGCTTTTTCGACTTTTTCGACTTTTTCGACTTTTTCGACTTTATTTTTATTTGTAAAGCACCCCTAAATCAAGCCAAACAAAATAAAAGAAAAATAATTCAAATCGGTCGAGTCATTTCCGAGATCCTGCGAGACTAACGCACGGCGATTCATTTTTATATATAAGATTACACATCATACGACTAGTACAGTGAAGTAGAGTCCCAAAACTATGTAAATGAATTTAGCTATTCGCGAAAACCACTTCTAATAGATGGCGCTGTTTTTAATATCCCTGAGCGGGGGGTGGTTGTTAACCTTACGGCAACCGCTCTTGAAACGACAAATTCGGCCACCCTATCCCGAGTGGCCGTCGTGGTCCGCAATAGATTCAGTAGATGCCGAGAGGACCGCGCAAGCGACCCCGAACCCGTAACCAGTCGCAAGGCCGAAGAAATCCGGCCGAAACTGGTAGTAAGGGCGCGAGGCCGACCCCTGCTTGCATACCCAGTGTCTCGCAGTAAGGCGTTGGCTACTTACCGGCGAGTGGCGTAATCCATGAGGAACCTTTATCGCCCCCCTTTAATACTCAGCGCATCCCAGGTGGTGAGACGTGAGAAGGTAGTGAGACTCCTCTCACTACCTTTTTTAACACGCTGTTATTAGCTTGACCTGTATTTATGAATCTATCAATTAACGGACTCTTGCAAGTAGAATTTCAAGCACTTCTGATAGTCGTATCAACATGAAACTTGGCGATTGTGTGTAGTTCTGATGACAATACAATAATATGGCCTCATCGAGCTGGTCTGATGATAGAGGCGAAAGGTAGTCACAGGAACTGCGTAACGAATCAAAGTATCCGAGCCGTGTTTGGGCTTGTTAGAATCAGCTTGAGATGTTCTCTGGTCATAAATGATTTCCAGCGTCTGATGATGGAGTCGGAAGGTTGGCACTGGAATTCTATTACGAAACAACGTATCTTAACCGTGTTTAGGCTTGTTGGAATCGGCTTCAGATGTACTCTGGTCATAAAGGATTTCCAGGGTCTGATGATGGAGCCGGAAGGTGGCACTGGAATTCTATAACGGAACAACGTATCTTAGCCGCGTTTGGGCTATTTAAATTGTATTTAATTATTTATTTAAGAATAAATTACTATAAAACATTGATTTTGCTTACAAAAATAACAGGAACCGAATGGCAATTTGATTCTGTCACCCAACTGGGACTAGCCTGTTCTAGGGTGGACAGGACTCTAATATTGCAATAAACAATGTAAAAGTTTTAATAAAATGCTAATAAAACTAAATTTCCCTAAAATGTGGTCATCAAAAAAATATATATAATAAATAAAACGCAATTCCATTATATAATCGTCATTTGTGCATAAATTATCTTTATTATAAAACCAGTGTAATATACTAATAATCGTATGTATGTATATTCATTCAGCATAACTGAATGAATATACAATATTATAATATACTAATAATCGATTGTCTCTCACCACTGCTACTTAGGTTTTTCGTATTGGGTTCCAGTTTATGAAACCTCGTTGAATCTACGTAGAATTCGTCGATGTTTCCTCCGTCGATTTCCAAAGTATCTGAATCGTCGGTCTCCGTTTTAATGGTGATATTCTTTTCTGTCTCCAGAGATGCGCTAGAGCGGTCTTTCACACAGGGCTGATTCATCGTCGTTTAATTCCAATGATAGGACACAAAATACTACAACTGCTTTGACCAACCTCGCGACTCGCGATGGAAATCGAAATAAGATTTTGACAGGGCGAGGTCGTACCTACGATACTAGATACAACTAGAGTTGCTACTATAACGGGCGAACCAGTCACCTCAGGAAGTAATAACGATATTAGATCATTCTGTCTCCCGTGAGGTAAGCAAAACAGTCCACCGTCTAGTTACGCCACACGGCAGTAAGAAGCCAACGCCAAGGCGTTGGCTTCTTACGGGCGTGTGAACCTGGTTATCTCGCGGTAAGCCGCGAGATAACTAGGTTAATCATCGAACGGGACGACACCCACGCCCTTACTTTCAGTTGCAACCAGATTACTCCGGTCTCCCGAGTCGTTACAGATTCGAGGTCGCTTGCGCGGTCCTCTCCCTTACGTAGCGGTGATACGGTATCTACCGAATCTATCGCGGAGCCCAGCTCTACACCCGGTTTAGGATACCTAGACGATTGGTCGTTTCGAGAGCAGTAAGGTAAACAACTACCCCCGTTCTATAGGACACAGTATTGTTTTCAGACTCCCTCGGCTGTCGGTCAGAATGCACAATCGATTGGCTGACGCCGCACGGTGCGCAAAGCGCCCGAAGGTTGACTCTTAAGGAAAACTGGCCCGAAGGCCAGAGTCCTACCTGGGATCGCACTTCTACGTGGAGGCCGCCGGATGGGTCATGACCCGTGAGTGTGGCCGAACCTGAACACATGGGTCTTAGTGGCTAAACTGCAACAGCGCCCATTAGCTCCCGATACCCTTCTGTGCAGAATTGCCATCCTGATCATTTAAATAATATTAATTAATTTTAAATATCTTTTTTTTCGACCTAGGCATATTTTTATACGAAGTAATAGAGGGATCTTACGATTGGTTTGAAAATCTATGTTTACGTTATGAATAGGCCCGAATATAAAGCCATATCACACCATATCACCATATTACGCCATGAATACAAAATGGTTTTTAAAAAATATAGTCGCGCTATATGAGACTCAACTCGTACATGCCAATAAGAAAACTTTCAGGGTATGGAAAAAATTAATAACTTCGCATACAAATTTTTTTTTTAGTTGTGTAAAAAATTGGGACAAAATAAAAAAATATATATTATTTACTTTGCTGTACCGGAGCACAAAATCGGCTCTGTGGATGGATCGCTACTAATCATTAAAAAACAGAAAAATGGCACTTACGTATAGTAAAAAACGTGTTTCTACCTGATTAATACTGTTGTTAGCTGTGCAAAGACTAACCCTCAATCATCGAAATGGTTTTTAAGGCTGATTTACGAGTACATTGATCCAGTAGCTGGATCCAGCGTCACTGGGTTCCCTCGCCGAATCGCCACTGTATCAATACAATTAATAGTTAAAAAAAAAAACACTATAAACACGCTTTTATAAATGCACGTAAAAACCACATCAACAGATCTTGAAACCTAATCGTGGTCAAAGTTCATTCCAAGACTTTTCTAACAAGTCCAAACACAGCTATGATACGATGTTCCATCATGAAGTTCCAGTTCATATCTTCCGACTCCATCATCAGATCAGTTCGACAGTACCATATTATTGTATTGTCATCAGAACTACATACAGCTGCCAATTTTCATGACGCTACGATCCTTGGAAGATGGTTAAATTAGTTACCTTAGATTCCATTACATAGTTACATACAGGTCGACCTAATAAAAGCATGTTAATAAATACGTTTCTATACAGTTCAGCGTCCAGTGTCCAGTGCTGAATCTTGATATTATTGCCAATGTAACTTCGTACAGAATATTTTGCATTAAAATTATAAAATATTTATTTTATGGTTATTTTTGTTATTTTTTGATCACCTTTTCTTATTGGTTCTTATTATTTGCTATTTTACTTTTTGTTGTCAGTCATTTCATGAACTGACATCGGATTTGATTTCGACAATATCTTGAGTTAGGGCGTATGATTAGTTATGTACCTCTCCCACAAACTTTGCCTCTGGTGTTGTAAGCAGCTGGGCCGGGTCCGACTTTTGTCCGATCATGTATTGGTGTCCTGTGTCCAAAGGTGAATGCTGGTGCTCTCGGTTTCTTCGAATCTTGGTTTTTTGTCTTGGTTCCTGTATTTAAAAGTATCTAAATTCTCGGCTTTGCTATGATAGATGATCGAAGGGTTAGGCCGTCGACGATTATGCATTTACTTGCTCTTACCGATATATCCTGGTAAGGCCACACACGCTGGTCCTGGGCTATGCGACGTTACACCAATGGACATGATACCAGAACCCTTACGCCGTATAGACATTTTATTTCACGCAATAGTAAATACGTCAGATTTTTCTACTCCGAAAATTATGTAAAAATGTGAAATTTCGTAACCAATTTAAGAAAATTAAATTAACGTCACAAAATGTGATTGCATTTTTAAAATGTTGTTCTTTTTAGGGGTGCGTAAAATGAAAAAATTTAGATTTTAGTAGGTATGATGAACTGAGAATAAACAGGTAGGCGCAAGTTATAACGTATGGCGAGTAGGAACTAGATAACATTTCATTTTATTACAAGTAGGTACACAATCACACATCAGCCGGTAGATACACATCAGCCGATAGACGTCCACTGCTGGACATAGGGATCCCCCATAGAATGCAATGATGCCATGTCGCCTCCATCCACCTACTTCCTGCGACCGTGATAATGTCATCGATCAATCTTATGGAGGGCTGTCCTACACTGCATCTGCCGGTTCATGTTCGCCATTCGAGAACCTTTTCCCCCAACGGTTGTGGATTAAGCGAGCTATATGACCCGCCCATTACCATTGCACCATGATAATTTTACAAGCCATGTCAGTTACCTTAGTTCTTCTGCGGTCTTCCTCGTTTTGGACTATATTACGCAGTGACTCTATTACGCTATTACTCCAAGCACAGCTCTCTCCATGGCTCGTTGCGCGACTTTGAGCTTGTGTATGTGGTCAATAGTTAGCGACCACGTCTCAGTGCCGTATTTCATCACTGGCAACACTCACTGATTATAGAGTTTTGTCTTGAGGCTCAACAGTACTTGTATTTGTGACGAGAAGATATGGCATAGTTTCCCGAATACTGCCCGTTCGAGTTTGATTCGTCGGCAGACCTCTTTGTCGAAATTGAGTCTGCCTAGTTGGATTCTTACCCAAATAACATACTGGTCTACAGCTTTAATAATATCGTACCTACCCTACATGTACCTGTATGGGTGCGACATAGGCATTTAACATGTTTTGGTCTTATCTGTGTTCATTTTTAGTTCAACCCACTCGTTGGAAGACGGCATTGAGGTATCTGAGCATTGTGCCATGGTCGTCCATCGATTCATCCATGATGACCGGCGTGATTCATTCATCCATATAATCGGCGAATTGGAGGTGATTGATGTATTCGCCATTGATGTTGGATGCCATATCCGTCCTAGTTCAATAGCTTGAAACGATACCTCCAATGCAGAGGTGAACAGTTTCGGAGAAATAACGTCTCCCTGTATCACCCCATTTTGCAATTGCATTGGATTTGTGCTCTGATCCTCAAGTCGGAAGTGCATAATAGGAACTACCTATATAATAGTTATTGGTAGGTAATTTATGGACGGTTATTGGTAGGTAATTTATGGACGGTTATTGGTAGGTAATTTATGGACGGTTATTGGTAGGTAATTTAGACGATTTAAGTACATATTTAGAAAATAGCTATAATATGCATAAATAAATTATTTATCGCAATTATTCAAGTATCAAAATTTATTAGATATAGAAACTTATGTATTAATGTAAGAAAGGATAATTATTATAAACAGAAACTTGATGACGCAACAGCTAATCCCAAAGATACCTGGAAATTAATAAATGAATTGAGTCGAAAATTTAAAAATACTCTACTGAGTATTTTTAATATTCGAGATATTTTTTAATATTGCTGACAAATGTCTTACGGTTCATACCGCTGTCGATATTTTCCACCTCTCTCCATCCCGTGACGAGACGCCATATACATCGTGCCTCCGCAAAAACTGCCTTAAATTAAGGTAATTATATTTGAGATTAAGTCGACGATATCTGGGAACGACCATATGTAATAAACTTTAGTTTTCTGAATTATTTAAAAAATATAAACATTAATTTAAAAAAGTTTCTATGCGAATCCCTCGATACGGAACTAATTTACAATTTAAAGTCAAGAAAGTTGGTCATTGCCTTGGACATTAAGGCTTTAAACTGATTTCGAAAACTTTCAGGTGCGATTACCCTAACAATGTAAGCGGTGAGTGTGTTTTATTTTAATTTAATTATATTGATCGGTTAATTCTCTAGCGTCGCGCTTAGCCATATTTTTATTTAGGCCCTACATATTAAAACGTGGAAGCGCTCTGAGAGTTACGCTAAATATGCTTTACCATTAACACCTGCATACCACCACTGCGCAAAGACAGTTATCCTTGAACCAACGTTGCGATCCAACGCTGTGATCCAATCCTGTGATCCAACGTTTAGTATGCGCTCGGTCGCCGGCGCGAGCGGACGTAGAATCTGTGGAATCTTCGTTAACGCTGGATTTTTATTGGTCAAACCCTACAAAATTGACCCCGCCTATTTCTTTGCGTGTCCGCCCGTTTCGGATATTTTTCTGAGGTCTCATGTCGCCTTAAGTTATAAAACAACATCGTTTTTTTTAATTTAGATTTTTTAGTTTTTAAGCAACATCGTTTTTTAATTTAGTGGTAATTATGTTTTTGGATATTAGAAGAATTTAATTACAGGTGATTATTTTACCTGAAAAGCTAAGTTGAACATCATCTACAACTTTTTTAGTTTATCCCTTAAATAGATAATATCCGAAAATTTAACAGAAACAATGCTTTTCATCTGTAACAGTATTCCTGTTACAGATGAAATATGATACAGGAATATTCTTATAAAAATATGATAAATAATTATTCTTTATCCAAATATCAAGGCATTTCAGAAAAAATAATAACTTTTAGGTATATATATTTTGAAAAAAAAAAATTTTATATCACACTATACCTAATATATAAATCTATTTTAGGCCTAAACCAAGAAAAGTTATAGATTATTTGTGCTGGAGAGCGCTGTTGCGCTTGTAGGTAGGTATATATTTGAAACCTATTAAAGATAATGTTGAAAGAAATATGAAAATTGGTGTATTTTTACAGTTTTTTTTTTGTTCATATAAATTTTCTATAAAAATAGACTTTCCTTTTGACATTTTAGAACATTTTGTCAAAATATACTTGGCAATAAAGCGGTTAAAGTAATTAGAAGGATTGTTATCATGTAAAATAACCAACCGTTATTAAAAAATCTACTATTTAAAAAATCAGTTTTCATCAAACTAAATCAACTCAAATTTAAGGCACTTTGTAAAATCACGGTGCATATATAAGACGTCTCGCTCGCATGCGCTCCGGGTAATGCCAGAAAACGCATGTTTTTATTTCTTTACGAGAATATTCTCCATACTAATCAAAAAAATATTCCTAATAAAACTTCGTATAACAAATATCTACCGCTTCTATATTTTATCTCTAACTAATGAATACCATTTCCGAATAACATCGACTAAAAGAATAAATACAGACTTTAGTTTGTATTTATTTTCGTAATAAAGAAAAATAAAATAATCAAAAAACGAACGTAAATCGAAAAATGTAATTCGGCAATGATTTGAAGATTTAAAATCAGATTTTTAAATATCACAACACGGAGCTGCCATTGAATGGTATTGAGTAAAAAACTGTAAAAACGGTAGCTCTAAGCGCTCATCATCATCATCATCATCATTTATTCATTCCATAAAAGCATTTTCGGTAGTCGCTTTAATTTAATTGATAATCCATAAAACAGCAAATGAAGGAAAGCATTTATGTATTTATTATCAGTCGTTAGTAACAGTTAGTCCCTTTAGAAAAATAAATTACTTGGTTCTTCTATTTCTTTGCAGGCTTTTCGACATTCTCGATAAATTAGTACGTAGGCATTTTAGTATTGTAATTTACTGTCTTTCTTAAACATGTTTAAAGACAGATTGCATCCTGCGTGCGCCTGGAATGAACCGTTTCCACATTTCTGGTGTGAGTGGCTTGAGTAGACGATATATTCTTAGCAAGACTGGTAGCTACTCGTTGAGTCTGAGTAGTGTGCGTGGCTGTACCGTTCGGGATCTGAGTGGTGTAGCTCGTGACGAAATTTTCAGTCTTGGTGCCGTTTCGTTCACTAGCCGCTTTCTGCTCAACGGTGGCTGTTGCAGTCGCAGATTTTTTGACGATGTCTGTAAATCCGGATGCGTCGACCAGCCGATCTGCAGTTGTATTGAACGACTTGTTGCCAGTTATGGCTACAGTGTTACTGCTCGAGACATCCACTGCGAAGTTATTTGAATCGGATAAATTATTCTTTCCGTTGAAGAGTTCGATGTCCTTTACTTTGTGTGTTCCGTTTGAGTTTTGATAGTCGTCTCTTTTGACCACGGTCATTTTGTTGTCAGATGAATCTTCATGAGAGAAACCATTCGTAGCAACTGTCTTGTTGATATGAGTTTGAATGTTGACATCGTTGCTAGAAGTGATCGAACGTGGCGCCGGAAGCGGTCTCAGCTGGCCAATGTATGGCGAGTGCCTGATTCCAAAGCTATGCGCCGGTGGAGCATCCAAAACGACCTGAAATGAATTGATTATTTAGCAATTATACCATATATCTAAAGAAATATTAGTTTTCGCAACCTTTTCCGGGGAGTATGTGCCAGGGGCTGGCACTTTCTCACGCTCGTCTACGGGCACCTTGTGTCGTCCAGACATGGTATAAATTGGAGTGTCCAAAACTGATGGTATGCAGTATGCATTCGGCGCTGAAAAATTACATATATTACAACAGTATTGATTATATAACTAGATAAACATCGTTTAGATTATATAAATAGATAAACATCGTACTACGATTTAGCAACCTTTTTTTTTATTTACGACACTCATAGTTTCAAAAATTTATTATTTTTTTATTATTATGTTCAATATAGCAACTTTCGTGGTATTTATATATTTTATTTTTATTTTATTTTTTATTAGCTAAATGTATACAGCATATTCATTTTATAAAAGAACATTTTATAAATTAACATTAATATAGCCATTAATACATTTCAAATAATATAAAGCACCTATTTAAAAGATAATAATTGTATGACTTTTTTTTAAAGAAAAAATGAAAAATGGGAAAGAAGCATTTCTAAATTTAAATGTATAAGTACAATAGGAGAATGGAAATGGAAGGGAGGGATTGTTATAACACTATATGTAATATACGTTCATAAATGGCCATACATACGTATACTATTGACATATATATATACATATATATATATATATATATATATATATATATATATATATATATATATATATATATATATATATATATATATATATATATATATATATATATATATATATATATATATATATATATATATATATATATATATATATATATATATATATATATATATATATTTTTTTTAAAGAATTCGTTTAAAGGACGACACTTTGATGAAAAAATAAAAATAATAAAAGCCACTTACATAGCTGGAAGGTTTTCCCGGACTGGACTGGGAAATGTTTATTGTTTAAACGAGATGTATTCTTGGATGAGTACCACTTTCGACGGTACACTGTAGGTTTAATGGGATCCCTTTATCGCTAGCGAACGATCACCCTTCATCCACATCTCAAAAACAAAGCGTATCCTTTTGCAAACCAAAATAAGATGTCTTTATTAAAGACAAATTTAAGCAAAAACAATGAAAAAAATCACAATCAATCGTCTCTTAAATGCGGAATGACATTTCGAAAATTCGATTTGAAATTCGAATATATCCACTCTTTAAAGCGACGATAT